>LPNX010798230.1:89041-146727 GCA_001517045.1 Pseudotsuga menziesii
CTTGGCATCAAATGACAGCTCTTGGTTTACCTCACAGGTGGGAACTAGTCAATCAGGTAGGGGTCGTTGCCTTTTTCGTTAGCAGGTCCTCTCAATGGGCCAGCTACTTCGGGGTTCCTGTGGTACTCCTCACAATGAGTTTTAGGGCTTACACCTAAGTACTTCCCATAGTTAAGAGGATAGGGATTATTCCCAGATCTGAACCTGCAACAGAAGAGAAAAAAAAATTGGGCAGAAATTTCACCCAACGAGCCCAAGAAAGCGCTCTGATACTAGATGTGAGGACCCTGCAGTAAACAAGTAATCAAAACACACAATATAGCAGCAGAACTCAAAATCACTTTTATATTAATCGCAGGACACTTCAAGGGGGCAACCTCCTTTGAGCAAGATCAATACAAAATAAGTTCACCATGAATTCCTTGGCCTCAACACACACTTATATACTAAAAATAGGCGCCAATACTATGGGTCAAAACCATGGGCCAAAACCATAGGCACCAATACTATGGGTCAAAACCATGGGCCAATATAAACTATGGATCAACAAATACTACAGGCGGCTTACAAAGCATATGCGCCCAACAACAGTAACACAAACTATGGATCAACAATTACTATGGGACGACTAACAAAGCATATGCGTCCAACAACAATATACTAACACGGTAAAGAGAAGGATTGACATGGGTTCCTAACAAACTACCAAGCTGAAGAAGCCATCAGTTTATTAGATATCCAGTCGGATCTCCTTCAATTCTCGTGGGACGATAGCATTGATTGTAACATAGTAGATTTAGTTTTAGATGTAGTTATTAATCCAAATTCAGTAGGAGTAGACAGTTTTTGGATTATTTATTTTGATCATTCTAAAACGTTGGAAGGATTAGGAGTTGGTTGCATCTTGATCGATCCAGAAAACAATAAAAATTTTCTGTCATCTAGATTAGAATTTGAATGTACAAATAATATATTTGAATATGAATCTTTAGTCGAAGGACTAAAGAAAGCAATAGAATTAAAAGTAAAAAATATGAAAGTATATGGCCATTTTGAAATCGTTTTTAAACAAATCAAGAAAAAAATACATTGTATTTCACCACCTTTGAAAGCTTACCAAAATGAGGTTTGGGATTTATTAATAAATTTTCATGCATTTAATATTGTTTCAATTCCTAGACTAAAAAATGCAGCAGCTGACTTATTAGCTACTTCAATTGTAATATTAGTAACTTTGAATAATAGATGCTCTATTGAATTGCTTTTCAGGTCTTCTGTTGCAGACCACATCACCAATATAACGGTATTTGACAATGATGAAGAAATATTGGAATGTTTAATGAATGAGGATACTTACAAAGGAGCTATAATGTAACACCCCAGTTTTGACCCCGATGCATTAAATATACATGATATATACATAGTAAATAATCATGGTGTGGAGCTAAAGGCAAAATCCCCACCATTGATTTGTTTATGTTATGTTTGGGAGATTGGAATTGTTGCCAATAGTATATCATGATATACGACACATATTAGTTTTGGAATCATGTAATTATGTATTTTTAATTAAATAAACCCCAACCAGCTATGTCAATGCAACCTTATTGAAAAGGGCATGATTTTCCTAAGGATAAGTGGGGGGATTGTTAAACCTTGAGCCCATGGGGTAAAATCCATGTGTCAACCACCCAATTAATACTTATGTTGGTTAGTTGGGGGTAGTTATTGTTGGGTAGTGGTGGGTGGCAGGCTTTCCCACATGCACACTCCACCAGCAGACTCCACCACTTCATGTGGGTAGGGGAAATAGTAGGGGGATGTCTCTTCACTCTCCCACTCTCCATCATTTCTGGCATCCTCATGCGTAGGCTGGGGGAATTTCCATCACTCTCATGCAGAGAAATTATTCTCTTCCTCACGCAGTGATTGGGGGATTTCTCATTGTTTTTATCACATAGAGCTAGAGGAACCGATTATTGTCACCCACGATCTTACTGTGAAGAAGCCATTCACCATTTCGGTGTGGTTGCATGTTTTTCTTCTGCCCAGGCTGAGAATTTGTTTTCCTTTCCATTCTTTAGATTGTGTAATTATCCATTATTTCAATACGATACCAGAGGTGTTATCTTTCAACGTTTTGTTGGCTATGTTTTCCTTTACAAATTTTTATCTGCTATAGGTTATTATGGAGTTGTTTTGACTACGACAAGGCCAAGAATGACTCAAGAACTATTTTCCCCTGTCCAAGCTATGAATTATTTTTTTGGCTGCATGTATGCAGTGGTTAGTCTTCGGACTGTGTTGGAGTGGGGATGAGGGCTTGGTTGATTGACAAACCCAGTGTGTTTGGGAACAACACAAACAGAGCCAGAGGGATGGATTTCTTCTCCACAACCCCTGAATAGCACTGGAAGGGAGGTTAGGGCCTGAGGGACTGTGTAGCAAATAAGGGACTGATTTCCTTATGTTGGGCATGTGTGGGTGTCCTAGAAGTCATGCTAGTTCTAGTGTAGCCATCCTTAGCTCTTCAATGAGCTCACCAGCTTAGCATTTAGCCTTTCCCATCTCTTGGTTGGCCTGAGAAATGAAACTATGTTGGCTTGGTTGTTTTGTGTATCCCTGGCTATGTGTAAGCTTTTATGTTCCTTATTCCTTGGTGGATCATGCCCAGCTCGAGGGTGGCGGTGCTGCTAAGAGATTAAGGAGCACGTTGGCCTATGGTTGGGTGGAATGTTGCAGCGACCTAGCTGGTTGCGGGATGTGTTCTTTATAAGATAATTAATCTTGTCTATTTTACTTCTGCAATCATATTTACTGTTAATGAATTATGATGAATATGTCGAAGGAATGAATGTATGTTTGCTTCCGCTGTGTATATGAATGATTATCCATATTAGCAAGTTATATGTTTTAAGCAATTTATTTCAGTTTATATGTATGTACATGTTCATGGGGCAGGTTTCCCAGATGGTTAATGTCTTGGTAGTGTCCTCTTTGTCAGTCGGAGTGTCAGGGATGTTACAATATGGTATCAGAGCTCAATGTTGCAGCATGGGCCTGAATGGGCCATGAAAGATTAGCTAGAAGAGGCAGGTTTCCCTCTTCTTAGTAGGGATAAAAAATTATGAAAGAAAATTTTGTTGAAAATTTCGTGCAAAAAGTTTCCAAGTGCCAAACTTCTCAGATCATCAGAGGACTAAGTGGGAAGATCCACCGATACATCGGAAATCATAGGCGGAAGGCCACTCGACGAGGAACAGGCGGAAAGGATTTCAGAAAATTTTCTAAGTATTAGGCTATTGGCTCATCAAAGGACTTAGTCAAAAGCTCCTCCGATGTAGTGGAGAGCTAGACAGAAGTTTCCCCGATGAAGGACAGTCGAAAGAAAATTTGCGGAAAATTTTATAAGTGTTCATCGACCATCAATGGAGGATAGTGTTTGTGGAAGCCACAGTTTCAGTAGAGATCAGCCAAATACCACCGAAACACTAGCCCTTTTTAGTTGAAAGACCATCCAAAATAGGCCATCGGCGATCGGTGAAGATCAGTTGATTGGATCACCGATGATTAGATGATGGGGTCACCAAAACGTCAGCACCGTCGGAGGAAATTAGTTGTTTGAGCCGTCGATAATACGTCGGCAAAAAATAAAAGATGGGATCACTGACACATAGCACTTAGTGGTTCTTCCCACCGACGGGTGTTATGGTCCGTGGAAAGTTGGATGGTTACCTGCCGTTGTGGATGCCAACGGAATTATCCATCAGAGGGATAGTACTTCTAATCATCGATATCGAGTCTGTTCCGATCGCTCATGCCACAGTGGTTGATTGTTTTGACTATCGACAGGGTTATGGCCCATGAAAACCATGGGGAGTATGTTGCTTGCCATTGCGGCCACCTAAGGGACTATCCACCAAATCCACAGTGATTTCAACTGCCGATGCACCATTATGGAGTTAGTTTCCTCATCGATGTCGTAGTGGGTAGCATTTTTGATCACCCACACATCAGAGGAAATCAGTTGATGAGGTTGTCGATACACCATAGTCCTTGGCATCATCGGTAGTAGTCCAAAATCTTAGATGACTGAAGATTCGATACAACAGAAAATTTTAGTTGTTAGGGCCACTAATGAGCACCGGAGGAAAATTATGGATTGGATCATTGAAGTGTCGGAAATTTAGTGGGAAAGAGATTCAATTGGGAAAACGGAAAATTTGGGTTTTTCCAGTGGGATTTCTCAACAAATTCAGTTGTTTTCCAATTAATTTTTTGGTGGATTGTCAATGGATTACAGGGCTAAACAAGAAGAAAATTTTGTATTTAAGCAAAATTGTTATGATTTTTCTCCAAGAGAAGGTAAGTAGTTCAGATTTATATCAATGTATGCATCTAACAATTTTCTACTAACATGTTTGCAGCATCATAGTCACCTTCAAGGGAAGTATTTCAGAAATTTCATTTTGCTAAGTAAGTGGTGATTTAGTCATGAGAACCCATGACAAATATGATGCTTAGAATTCTTACGAGCATGCGAGATATTCCATGGGAGAAAATTTCCATAATGGAAATGATGACATAGAGTCTAATGGAAGGAGATTCCAAGAGACACCGTCAAATGTTACAACCACCATGAGAAGCTTGATTAAAGCCTAGGAAGAGAAACATCAATTGAATGCTGCAATGTTGCAGAGTTTGATAGGCTTGCAAAGAAATATAGACTCGGGGAAGGGTACAACAAGACTGTAAGGTAGTAAGACCAGTACTAGGAGAAGGAGAAGGACTTCTAGTAGATCACCTGATTCTGAAGAATCTAGTGGGGATACAATCTCATCCTCTTGTAAAAGAAAAAGAAAGAGACACCATAGGGATCACTCTCAGGATAAATTTAAGAAGGATAAACCTGCTACATTTGATGGTGAGATAAAGACTGGACAAGAGGCTAAAGCTTGGCTTCTTGGGATAAAGAAGTACTTTCAAGTGCAGGATTATTCGGGAAACATGAAGGCAAGAGTTGCCATATTCAATCTGAATGGGAGGGAATCTATTGGGTGGGAACACTTCAAGCAAGTAAAGAGGATCAGTGAAAGGAGACTTAAGTGGAAACAGTTCAAGAGGTATTTCAAGCAGAAATACCTCTCTGACAGGTATTATGATGACAACATTAAGGAGTTCCGTGAGCTGATATTGGGACAGAAGACCATGGAAGAGTATGCAAATAAGTTCTTGGAGCTGTTGAGGTATGTCAGATACATCAAAGATGAAAAAGTGAAGGTCCAACATTTTTTGAGTAAATTGCCTCAGTCTTACAAAGATAGAATTGAGTTTTATCAACCTAGAACTCTTGAAGAAGCAATAAGGAAGGATAAATATTGCTATGAGCAACGCAAAGGTAAACTTGATTACCATAAGGAATGGAAGGACAAGAAGAATGAGAAGTTTAACCAAATAAATAAAGGTTTCAAACCTTTTAGCTTCAGAAATCAACAGAAGCAGCCATCCCAATCTGCGAGTAAGCCAGTTGGAGTGACAGGAGAAAAGCCTCAAGATCCACAACAGAATAAAAGGCCACTCGAATGTTGGAAATGTGAAGGACCCCACTTATGTAGATATTTTCTAATCGAGAATGAGAATGCAAGGCCATCTTACAACATTTGAGAAGTAGAAATAGTGGGTCAAGTAGCAAGCACAGTCCCTAGGATTTATGTAGCACTGGAGGACTGACAGGAAGACCACCAATCAGCTGTGGTTGAAGTTGCAGGAAAGATTGTTGAGAAATCCGTTTCTATTTTGATTTTCCTTGGTTCTACTTATAGTTACATTACTCCTAGAGTAGTGGATATTTGTGCTTTTAAGAAAGTAAATCATAAGAAATCCTGATTAGTTTAGCTAGCCACTGGAACTAAGAGAAAGGTCAGTGAAGTGGTAGAGAAATGTCCATTGGTCATGAATGGGTTGGTCACTTGTGTAAATCTGAATGTTCTACCGCTTGGTTCCTATGATGTTCTCATTGGAATGGACTGGTTAGAAGCTCATACAGTGAAGCTTGACAGTTACAATAAGACTTTCGAATGCATGGATGAAGAAGGGAACCTAGTAGTTGTAAAATGTATTCCAAAGGTTATTTCAATAAGGTAGGTTTCAGCAATGCAGTAGAAGAAGTTCTGTAGGAAGGGTTTCCAGTTGTATGCAACTCATATTGTGGAGGCATCATAGGATGAAACTCATAGTATGGAGGACTATCAGGTGTTATAGGAATTCAAGGATGTGTTTCTTGATGAGATTCCATGGCTTTCTCCAAAAAGGGACATTGATTTCGCAATTGAACTTGTGCCAGGATCAGCACCACTGTCCAAGACACCCTACAGGATGAGTACACCAGAGATTCTAGAATTGAAGATGCAACTGCAAGAGTTATTGGAAAAGAAGTATATCCAGCCGAGTGTGTCTCCTTAGGGAGCACCGATTATATTTGTAAATAAGAAAGATGGTACACTCAAGTTGCGTATTCATTAGAGACGGATGAATAAGGTTACTATGAAGAATAAATATCCTTTTCCTAGGATTGATGACCTCTTTCATCAAATGAGAGGAGCAAGGGTATTTTCCAAGATTTACTTGAGGTATGGTTACCACCAGGTGGTAATCAAGGATGAAGACATTCATAAGAAAACCTTTAGAACAAGGTATGGACATTATGAGTTTGTAGTGGTACCATTTGCTCTCACAAATGTACCAGTTATATTTATTTTCCTTATGAATAGTGTCTTCGACAGGCATTGGGACAAGTTTGTTCTTGTCTTCCTTGATTACATTCTTGTTATTCTAAGAATGAGTAGTAGCATGAAGAGCATTTGAGGTTGACATTGCAATTGCTCAGGGAGCATCAGTTGTATGCAAACCTGAGCAAGTGTGACTTCTATAGAGATAGAATTCAGTATTTGGGTCACATTATATCTGCGGAGGGTATATCTGTGGACCCTGAAAAGATTGAAGCCATTATGAATTGGACTACTCCAAGAAATATGATAGATGTAAGATCTTTTATGGGACTTGCAGGATATTAAAAGAGATTCATTGAGGGATTCTCCAAAGTTGCACATGCCATCACTTCTTTGCAAAATAAGGGGATAAAGTTTGAATGGAAATTGAGGAGTGAAGAAAGCCTCCAGCAGTTGAACAATATTCTCACTAGTGCACCGGTATTGAAAGTTGCATATCTAGAGAAAGATTTTGTGGTGTGTACCAATGCATGGGGACAAGGGCTTGGAGGAGTCCTTACGCAGGACAACCACGTGATATGTTATGAGTCGAGAAAGTTGAAAGAGCATGAGAAGAACTATGCCACTAATGATCTAGAGCTTGCATCCATAGTACATGCTCTCAATATGTGGAGGAATTACTTGCTGGGTAGAAGATTTGAGCTAAGAACAAACCATTGTGGTCTGAAGTATCTATTTGATCATCCTGCTTTGAATGCTAAGAAAACAAAATGGCCGGAGTTTTTATGTGAGTTTGATTTTGAAATCAAGCACATAAAGGGAAAAGAAAATAAGGTAGCTGATGCACTCAGCAGGAAGGTGCAGGAAATGCATGTGGCATCTCTTAGTATTTGCCAATAAGATTTGAGGCAACAATTTGTTAATCATATTGTTCGAGATAAATGGTATGAGCTGATAAAAGACAAATCGCAGCAGTAAGGTCTTGGGAAGAGGTATGAGGGATATAAATTGGAAGAAGATGGACTTCTTACTTATAAAGGTAGAATTTATATTCCAAATGTAGCAAAGTTGAGGAGAGTTGTTATGGATGAAATCCATCAAGCTCCGTATTCTGGTCACCTAGGATACCAGAAGACAATTGCTACTGCCAAAAAGCAGTACTTTTGGCCAGGAATGAAAAAGGACATGGCTAAATACATTTCGAGGTGCATGAAATGTCAGCAAGTAAAAGTTGAGCATCAACACCCAGTAGGTTTGTTGCAGCCTTTGCCAGTTACAGAATGCAAATGGGAAGTTATTTCCATGGATTTTATTACACGATTGCCGATGAATTGGAGACAACATGATTCCATCGTGGTTGTGGTAGAAAACTTGACAAAGGAAGCACATTTTATACCAGTGAAGTATACGCATAAGACTGATGACATTGCAAAAATATTCATGAAGGATATTTTCAAATTGCATGGATTTCCGAAGGCAATAGTCTCTGACAAAGATGTCAAGTTCACTTCCAATTTTTGGAAGGGGTTGTTTGCAGATTTGGGTACAAAGCTAAGCTTCAACATTGCATACCATCCTTATATAGATGGGCTGACAGAGAGAGAGTTAATCAGGTGCTTGAAGAATGCTTCACATGTACATGATGGACAAACCAACCAAGTGGGAAGATTACTTACACTTGGTAGAATTTGCTTATAACAATGGACAGCATGCATCCTTGGGAATGAGTTCGTATGAAGCCTTGTATGGAAGAAGGTGTAGGACACCAGTGACTTGTTATAATCCAGTGAACATGGTTGTTCTTGGACCAGAATTGCTCAAGAAAATGGAGCAAGAGGTTGCAAATGACAGGCAGAATCTTAAAGCAACACAGGACAGACAGAAAATCTATGCAGATAAGCATAGGGTGAATAGGGAGTTCAATGTTGGGGATCAGGTTTACCTCAGAGTGAGGGCAAGGAAGAGTTCCTTGAAGCTTGGGAGTTGTGCCAAGCTATCACCAAGATATTGTGGGTCGTTTGAAGTGCTTGAAAGAATAGGGCCAGTTCCATATAGACTTGGATTGCCTGCTAGCACTAGAGCTCATAATGTTTTTCATGTTTATTTGCTTAAGATATATGTACATGATCCTAACCATGTGATAAATTGGGAAGTGATTTAGGTGCAACCTGAGGGAGAGTTCCAAATCGAGCTAATGTACATCCTCGACAGGAAGGTCACAATGCTTCAGAACAGGACCATAGAACAGGTAAAGGTGCAATGGGATCACTACAGACCTTAAGAGGCTACGTGGGAGGTGGAGGATGCCATGTGATTGGCACATCCATTTTTGTTCAATTTTGCAGAACATTGAGTTGGTACCAGTGTAGCATTTTGTTCAAATTTTGTAAAGCATTGAGGATAGTGCTATTGAAGGGGGAGGGGAATGTAACACTCCATTTTTGACCCCAATGCATTAAATATACATGATATATATATATATATATATATATATAGTAAATAGCCATGGTGTGGAGCTAAATGCAAAATACCCACCATTGATTTGGTTGTGTTATGTTTTGGAGATTGGAGTTGTTGCTGATAGTATATCGTGATATACAACACATATTAGTTTTGGCATCATGTAATTATGCATTTTTAATTAAATAAACCCCAACCATCTATGTTAATGCAACCTTATTGAAAAGGGTATGATTTTCATAAGGATAAGGGGGGGGGGTTGTTAAAACTTGAGCCCATGGGCGAAAATCCATGTGTCAACCACCTAGTTAATACTTCTATTGGTTAGTTGGGGATAGTTATTGCTGGGTAGTGGTGGGTGGCAAGATTGCACACATGCACACTCCAGCAGCAGACTCCACGACTTCATGTGGGTAGGGGAAATAGAAGGGGGGCGTCTCTTCACTCTCCCACTCTCCATCGTTTCTAGCATCCTCACGCACAGGCTGGGGTAATTTCCATCACTCTCTTGCAGAGACGTACTGCTCTTCCTCACGCAACGATTGGGGGATTTCTCATTGTTTTTCTCATGTAGAGCTACAGGAACTGATTACTTTCACCCACGATCTTACTATGAGGAAGCCATTCACGATTTCGGTGGGGTTGCATGTTTTCCTTTTGCCAAGGCTGAGAGTTTATTTCCTTTCCATTCTTCAAACTATCTAATTATCCATTGTTTCAGTATGAGATGGGATCTGTTGTCCTCCCATGTTTTGTTGGCTATGTTTTCCTTTACATAGTGGTATCTACTGTAGGTTATTGTGGAGTTGTTTTGGCCACGATAGGGTCTTGGTTGCTTGACAAACCTGGTGTATTTAGGAACCACGTAGATAGAGCTAGAGGGTTGGCTTTCTTCTTTGCAACCCCTGAATCGCACTGGAAGAGAGGTCAGGGCCTAAGGGACTGTGTAGTAGAGAAGGCACTAATTTCCTTGTGTTGGGTGTGTGTGGGTTCCCTAGAAGTCAAGCTAGTTCTTGTGTAGGCATCCTTATCTCTTCAATGAGCTCACTAGCTTAGCATTTAGCCTTTCCCATCTCCCGGTTGGCCTAAGAAACCCAACTGTGTTGGCTTGGCTATTTTGTGTATCCTTGGCTATGTGTAATCCTGCTTGTTCATTATTCCTTGGGGGATTATGCCCAGGTCATGGGTGGCAGCGATGTTGAGATATTAAGGAGCACACTAGCCTATGGTTGGGTGGAATGTTGAAGCGACATAGCTAGTTGCGGGATGTGTTCTTTACAAGATAAGTAATCTTCTCTATTTTACTTCTGCAATCATATTTACTGTTAATGAATTATGATGAACATGTCGAAGGAATGAATGTATGTTTTCTTCCACTGTGTATATGAATGATTATGCATATTAGCAGGTTTTGTGTTTTAATCATTTTATTTTGGTTTATCTATATGTACATGTTCATGGGGCGGGTTTCCCGGATGGTTAATGACTTGGTAGTGTCCTCTTCGCCGGTCGGAGGGGCGGGTTTACATATAATAGATGATTAAGAACATCAAGAAAACCTACAGAATGGTAATTTCATTCTTAATGCAATTCAAACTTTGGAATGGATGTTCGATGTGGATAATAAGTTCAGAAAACCAGTGAATGTCAAGACCCATAGCTCATGTTTACAATTCAAACTGATAAATCTAGGGAGAGAGGCTGAACCCAAATATATGAATTTGGGAAAGTGTTGGTCAACTGGAGAGAAGAGTAAATTCATTAGTTTATTAAAACAATACAAATATGTGTTTTCTTGGACTTACGAGGATCTCAAAACTTATGACACAAGGATCATACAACATATTATTCCAATCAAAGTTGGAATCAAGCCTTACCAATAACCTCTAAGAAGGATGCAACCCAAATTGGATCCCCTAATTCAAAGTGAAGTGAAGAAGATGCTAGAAGCTAAAATCATATTTAAAGATAGACATTCAGAATGGGTCTCTAATTTGGTACTAGTGCAGAAAAATTCTGGAGAGATTAGACTTTGTGTAGATTTCAGAAACCTTAATCGTGCATCAGATAAAGATAATTATCCTATCCCTCCTATGGAACAAATACTACAAATGGTCTTAGGCTCTGAGTTTTTCTCCCTATTAGATGGATTCTCTAGTTATAATCAAGTATTTGTAGAAGAAGAGGATAGGCTTAGGACCACTTCAGAACCAAGTGGGGAACTTTCGCGTATAAGAGAATGCCCTTTGGACTTATTAATGCTGAAGCAACTTTCTAAAGGGCTATGGATATAGCTTTTCGTAGTCTGATTGGCCGTAGTGTTGTAGTATACTTAGATGATGTTACAATATTTTCAAAGAAGAGGGAACAACATGCATTTCATTTGAAACAGATTTTTGAGCATTGCAGGAAATATGGCATTTCGTTAAATCCTAAGAAATCTGTGTTGGCAACCACAGAAGGAAAGATATTGGGTCATGTTATTTATAAAAAATGGATCTCCATAGACCCGAAAAGGATTAAAGCCATAGAAAAATCCATTTGCCCCATAATAAAAAAGTATGCAATATTTTATGGGGACAATCAATTTCATGCAAAGGTTTGTGCCAGACTTTGCTCAAATCGTCAAACCTCTACAGCAAATGGTTAAGCAAATTGTGCAGTTCAAATGGATTGATTCAGAGAAGAATGCATTCAATAAGATCAAAACATCTATTTCTCATGCACCATCACTCAATAGTCCAAACTTTGAAAAGGATTTTATTCTGTATAATTTCATTTTCGATGATTCATTAGCAACAGTGCTTACGCAGAAGAGGATGAGATAGAAGAGTATCCCATATCATTTATGAGAACTAGTCTGTAAGGGGCTGAATTGAACTATCCCACAGTTGATAAACAAGATTATGCAGTTTATAAGGCAATAAAACAATTTAGGCCATACATACTTAAGAATTGCACTAAAGTAATAGTCTCACACCTGGAAGTACCATCCCTTTTTGTACAAAATGAATTTGGAGAAAGAAGCGGTAACTGGGTGACTTCGTTGCAAGAATACGATGTTGAGTTCAAACCAGAAAATATAGTTAAAGGACAAGGACTTTGTAAGTTGATGACTGAAGGTCAAAACAATGAAGATAATAGTTGGGATAATGAAGTTGAATTACACATGGTGGATGTATGTCGTCTATTCACAAATCCAGATTCCTGGTATCTAGATTTAGTCCATTACCTTCAAGAAGGATATTTGTCACAGTGTTGGATTCCCAAGGAAAGAAGAGCATTGCGTCTGAAATAAGCCTTATAGCATATTATTGATGGAGTGTTGTTTAGAATGAACTACGATCAAGTTTTCCTTATATGCTTGGAACATGAAGATGCAAAGAAGGTTGTAGAAAAATTACATGATTGACCCATTGGAGGTCATTTTTTAGGAGGCACAACAGTACACATGATTCTAAGAGATGGATATTACTGGCCTACATTGTTTAAATATGCTCATGCTCATGTTGGAAAACGTGATACCTGCCAAAGGAGCATTGGGATACAAGTCAAAGCAGCAGGACCATTGAAACTAGTGATTATGTAAGAACCATTAGAGCAATGGGGAATCCACATTATTGAAGAAATCAATCTGAATTCTTCATTACAACATAACTACATTTTGATGGCAACCGATTATTTCACCAGATGGGTGGAGGCTATTCCATTACGAAAAGTAAATGAGGATGCAGTTATGAATTTCTTGCAAAACCACATTATGACCAGGTTTGGGGTTCCAATTTCCTATGTTTTTGATAATTCTTCATATTTTTCATCTATTAAAATAACTGCAATTGCTAATGAAAAATGAATTAAGATACACTATTCTGTAAACTACTACCCACAAGGAAATGGCTTGGCAGAATACAAAAACAAAAATATGATTAGAATTTTAAAGAAACAATGATAGAAAATCAAAGGAGCTAGCATCTAGCTTTGTCTAATGCATTCTGGGTTGATAGAGTCACACCCAAGAACTCCTTAGGTGTGTCACCCTACACTCTTTTCTATGAAAAGGAAGCTATATTACTGCCGAATATTTTGTTTTCATATTCAAGGCTAGCCCAAGATTATAGGGGTATTGATAATGAAATTATGCAAATCCAAATTCATAATATGCTAAATTTAGAAGAGTCTAGGTCCAAAGTTTGTGAAAGGTTTAAACATCAGCAAGAAATGGTGAAGAGATGGTTTGACAAGATCAAAGCTAGGGACAAGGAATTCGAGGTAGGTAATTTGGTTCTTAAGTGGGATCACCTTCATTATGAGAAGGGAAAGCACACTAAGTTTCAGCAACTATGGATAGGACCTTTTCAGATTGCAGCAAAGATAGGCCCCTCAACTTACACATTGCGAGACTTACAGTGGTGGGAGGAGAACTTACCAGTAAATGGTTTAGGTCTCAAGCCTTATTTTTCTTAACGGTTTTGATTTTGTGTTTCTGGTACATAAATAAATGATTTGATTGGTTTTGTTTGCTTTTGGTTAATTTTAGTTGTTTTACTTTTACTTGCTCAAGTTTGATTGCTTGTAAATCTTGGTTTGTTTTGTTTCAATAAATTAGCACGACTTTTGGTTCTAGAGCTCATCAGAGTTTTGGATAAACTACCATATTTGATCAGACACTGACTGCTATTTACCCATACAAAATGTCGAAAGATTCTTCAAGAGTAGCATATTTTCTAAATGGATTATGAACAAATTGAGGTTCTGCATAATCCCTATAAAATAACTAAGTATATAAAACTCTGGAGTACTATTTTGAGGCTCCACTTATCTCACACTAAAATTTGTCCTCGGGTGTAACAACAAAAGACCCATGGAAAGGAAGCAGCGTAAATAGTGTATTATATTGAAATGATCCCATGCCACAATTGAAAGCTAAAAGGCTAACAAGATTCAAAATATCCAAGGAAGCAAATATGTACGAAAACACATCCTGAACCACATCAGTCTGAACAAGATTTCCAAAGTTCTTCTTCATCCATGAGTTAAAATTAAAATATCTCTCACACAAAAGGACATTATCGATAGAGGATCCTGAATTAAAATTCAGAAAGAAAGCAATTAGGGAGGGCTCAAAATGAAAAAAGTCTAGAAGCACCAAAAGAGTTCAAATTGGCATGGGAATGAGGAACAAATGGATATATCTGTTTACCATATGCTACGATCCTGTGGTGTCTAAGTTGAAAGCTACACGAAGGAAGACGTAAAATAAAAATCATATGTTCATCCTCATAAGAGTTATCCAGACTTTGAGATCATGGTTTCCCCTTTCTCTAAAATTGGACTATCATCAATGTTTAAATTTCATAAAGCTTTCATTCTAGG
This sequence comes from Pseudotsuga menziesii, assembly GCA_001517045.1. Lineage (NCBI taxonomy): Eukaryota > Viridiplantae > Streptophyta > Pinopsida > Pinales > Pinaceae > Pseudotsuga > Pseudotsuga menziesii. Next base: position 103,603 of record LPNX010798230.1, read on the forward strand.
AATATGGATATCTTCAAGAAATATAATAAAATGTTATCACCAAAACAGTCTATTGTCTCAAAGGATAAGTTGTTTAGAGATCTGTATCCACCACGTAGTCGCCAATTGTTATAGCTACATATTTTTTCCCCTATTTGTTTTTTGATTTTTAGGAGCCCCCGTCTTGCATTTAGTACCTATAAGGTTCAAGAATCCCAGGACTCAATTACAGTTGCCCTGTGACTTTAAAAAAAATTTGAAATTTTGACTGAGTTTTTATGCTTATGTCAGATACATAGTTTACTAGCCTTCCGATGCATCAGATGCATAGTCCACTAGTGTTCCAATATAGTGGAGGCTTAGTCATACAGCTTGCCAATATGCTCATCGAGAGGCCTTCCAAAGTTTGATTTGATACATCAGAATTCATTGTGTCTATGATCTCAGAGATATTTCATCGATTTTTCGACAACTTAGTTTAAAGTATCTCCGATTGAGTTAGGTTTTTATTGGACTATGTTTTTCCGATGTTCGATTGAATTCGAAGTTTCGTCATCAGTTGTGTATATGAGAATGAACCAATGGATTTAGTGACTCCACCATCTGATGTTGTGGAGGGTTAGCGCTAAGTCTATCTAAAGCTTCGTTGTGTCCTTGCCGATTTCAAGCTAGCTAGTGCTTCCGACTTCTGATGTGTTTTTCCCATCTGATGTACCGGATAGATAGGACTATTTCAATTTGACATTGTAGATTTTTACAAGGTCATGTTTTCGATGGTGGGTTAAATTTTTTTCCTGCTACGTTTAATTATCCACTCCCTCTCAAGTTTATAAAGCTGTAGAGCCCGTATCACTTGTCACTTTCACAATGGGAGCTATCCAGTTGTTTGCGCATAGTTGTTGATCCCATGTACATTTTCTTCATCTGTAGAGGTCGTCGTTTGTCCACATCATCTCCAGGAAGGATTCACTCACATTTTGATATGCCCAACATTTTTGTTGTTTTTTGACCACATGGATTTGATAGGATTAGGTTTTTCAATGTGATGGTTAGGGTTTTTATGCAAAGTTTGTTTTCCTGCGGTAGGGTTTCATTTACTTAGGGTTTAGTCTATTTGTTTGTGAGCATTTTTTCATTTTGTCCAGTTATTTTTTCCTCACCTAGCCTCTGTGCTGCCATGAGTGCACCATTGACATTTGTTAGGGAAGTAAGGGCATGGTGCAGATGAGTGTTTCACCGTCTGCACTTCCGTATTCATTCTTCCTTTGTGTTAAACCTTAGGCTACATGGTCATGTCTTCGATGGAAATTTTTTACCGTGGCATGTAGGAGGGCTACATAGCTGATAGTGATTTTTTGTGATTTTTTAGCAGATGTCTGTTTGAGTTTCTTTCGACTTCGACATTTACCTAGAGATTTTTCGGAGGCTAGCAAGGTTAAGGTTAGAACTAGCAGAAGTTTAACAGTTTTAGGGTAGAGCGGTTTTTTTGCAGGTTCTTTTTATTTAGACTCTCTCATTCAGAAGGAATTTGGGTGTTACTAATATATTTCAGTATGCATATTGATGGAATGGTAATATTCTGGTTGTTTTACTGTTTTCTCACTACATAGCTTGCTAAGGGACAAATAGACTGAAATCATGTTGCATAATTGTTACAGGATAATTATCAACACAACAATATGCTGCAAAATTAGAAGAAGAAGGCCCAAGCAGCTGAGGAGGAACCTGAAGTGGAGGTGATAACCAAAGTGGAATTTATTTATGAAGATACTAAAGCTATTACTAGAGTTGAGACATAGTAAAAATGGGGAGAGGTATATAGGATGATTTCAAACTAGAGTGTTCCAGAAGATGGTTTTGAAGATATTCCCATTAGAGGAAATTTCAACTCAAAATGGGCCTTTTAAATTTAACTCAAATTCCATGTCATCATGTGCTAGCCAATGAAATTGCTTTAAATTTGAAATACTATATAGTTCTTAAACACTTTTTTAATATAAATTTGGGGATAGGTATCATAAAAAAAGTACTTTTTTGTTTGTATTTTCGACATATCTCCTCATGTTTTTACTCAAATTTCAATCAGGAGAGCTCGTTGGATGTAGAATTAAATTCCACATCCAACGAGTACCCACTCGGCATACTTTTGACTAACCCCGATACCCAAAAAAAAAAGAAATACCTGAAAAAATGTGATGATGACATCATCATCACGTTTTTTCAAGTATTTATTGTTTTTGGAGTAGCGAGGTCCATCAAAAGTATGCTTAGTGGGCACTCGTACCCACTCATTGTATGCATAATTTAATTCCACATCGAACAAGCTCTCCCAATCGAAATTTTGCATAAAAAAACGACGAGATATGTCGAAAATACAAACAAAAAAGTAGTTTTTTTCTTTTCTTCCTCCAAAATTAATAAATATTATTTTATTAATTTTTTTTAGGAGGCCCATTTNTATATATGCAAATATTGAAAGATCAGCCATTATGAAAGTGGCTACCAGACTTGAGTTGTTCCCATGTGTAGAGATGATAGGGTGGATTCCTCCTAGGGCAGATGTAACAACGATGTTGCTAGCCAATACCGAGAAGCAAGGTTATGTTGCATATAGCCCAATTTATGTATCTATGAATTATAATTTACCAACACCACCAACCTATTTGACTGAAAGTTGGTTAAAGGATATAAATCTATATATGGTGGAAACTATGAAGAAGATGATGATACGAGGGAAAAACTTCCATACAAGGCCTTCTCGAGAATATGAGACATCAAATCTCTACCCTCCATATAGGTTCATTTCTTTAATGTTAAATATAATTTTTAGAAGGGAAAATGCAAAAAGCTTTAAAATAGGTCGAGTACCGGTTATATATTTTGTGGCCACCCAAGGTACAATATTTAATTCATAGAATATAGTGTCCAATAGCCTATCATATTGTATAAGTGTAGCATTGTGAGGAGTGTCCCAAAAGAAGATATAAGTTTACATGAGTTCTTTTTTGATTGGTTGCATTCTATGTACTCATCCTTTCCTAGCATTAAAGTGCCATTGGGATAAAGACCGAGCTCCTATGTATGCATCATATAAATTATTATGGGCCCACAAATATTATAGCCATCACAACGAGATTTGTGAGAATTTCATCATGCCATTGTATACATTAATTTTCTTGGTCGAATGTAATTGTATGGAAAATTAATCCTTGGAAGTAATGCAAAGCAACAAAAACTATTATTTAACAGAAGAAGGCTTATATTTAAGAATGTACGATGGTTTAAGAGCCCTTTCCCTTCTACCAAAGTATGCCACATACTATGTGATCCATAAGGAGGCTGTGAGATAGTTGTACATTGATGGGATAGGGAATTTCCTTTTTGAGGAGAAGAAGGAAGTGTATCCTACAGTTCCCTTTTTTCTAGGAAGTTACAAATTTTCCAGGGTAAAGAATGGCACAGAATTTGTCAAGGAGTTAGAATATTTTCACTTCGGTGAGATGAATTTCCATAGGAATGACTCTGACAATAAATTTGTTGATTATTGCACATCAACTGTAGTACATTTTGAATATACAAATTTCTAGGATAAAGATGAAGAGATCTTCCGAAATGCTAAGAACATGACAGCTTTAAGGAAAAGATTCAAATAAAAGATAGCTACTATGGGTGGAAAGGGAAAAGCTGTTGAGAAGCGGAAAAGGAAAGAAGATGAAGAAGAAAAGAAGAGGCAAGAAGAAGATAACAAATCAGCACAGGAAGCAGAAGACTAGTTGCGAGCAAAAGAAGAAGGAAAGAGAAAAACTACTGAGGAAGTGGCAAAGAAGATAGACGAAGAAAATGAAAGAAAAGAAGAAGAAGAAATATAGAAAAAGCAAGAAGAAAGTGAAAGATTCAAATTAGAAGATGTCCATAAAGGAAAAGAACCAGTAGAAAAGGCAAGTGAAGGATTAGGAGAAGAGACACAAGAAGAAAAATACTCTACTAATAAAGGATAGGCTTAGTCTGATATTGACCCATTCAAACCTATTGGAGAAAAGGAGAAAAGGTGCATGATTTCAACACTCTCTTCTACGACAAGGAAGAAAAGAGGATTGTTAAACGAACAAAAAAGAAGGTGAACACTTGAGGAAATATAGGAGTGATGGTGACTAATAAAATAGTGGTTCATGGTACCAAAAAATATCCATGATTAATAGCTAGAGATGGGGTAGCCATATCAATAGCCATTGAAGATAATGGGGACAAAATCATGACAGATCTAGAACAGTCTCAGAAAAAGGTCACACAGTTGAAAGAGACTTGCAAGAAAGAAAGCAATGAAAGTCAGAGTTTTAAAAGGAAGCATGAGGATATGATGAGTGAATTTGGGGTATCAAAGGCAAAGTGTCAGACTCTACAGGATGATAAAGATGATTTGGTACTATCTGCAGGCAATATAGAAAAGGAATCCCAGCGCACCTTGGAATATTTTGGGAAAGTACAGTAGAGATGTCAGATTTTGGAAGCCAAAAGAGATAATCTTAGCTTATCAGTTGAAGAGTTGAAGAAGGAAAAGGGAAAGTTAGAAGGTAAAGTGACATATATGGAAGTACAAAAGACCATTGTAGAAGGGAAAGCTACACTGTATGAAACTCAGATAGTATCCTTAGAGGAACAAAATAATTCACTAGCAGCTTCACTGAAAAAATCTATGGAGCAGAAAGATGACATTGAAATTTTAAAAAGCATGCTCTTATGCTCTAAAATAAGGTTCATCAAATGTAGTTACAGATGGTGGAAGAAAGGTTTAAGGTTCAACAGATAAAAATGAGATTAGTATAAATTGTAAATATAGCTTCTTATTTTTTGGATAGGACACAAGATATATTAGAAACTCTGTAGGGAAGGATGACATGGGTAGAAAAAAATAAAGAACCTCCCACAGATGTACTTGTCAAATACATGGAGACAATAAATCTATAATATGAGCTGATCAAGTTTGGTAGCAAAGCAGCAGAAAAGCTAGTAAAGACAGTAAAGAAGACAAAGAATGCCTGTGTAGAATTCTGCAGAAGAGTTATTCTAACTTACAATTGATGTCAGATCTCTTGTGCAAGGAGATTCAAAGTGCTACCATAGCATGAAATATTTTTGAAAAAATTACAAGAACGATGCAACAAAGATGAACATGCCATTCAACAAGTAAAGGAGTTAGATGAAAAGGTACTTAAAACTGAAATAACACATGCAGTCGTTAGTAGTCACTTGCTAGAAGACCAACTTTACTTGATTCCTGCCAGGGTGGTGGGTGTAAAAGCCCAGGATGCTAAGCATGAAATTACTATCATATTTCTTGAACGTTTTGGTTTTGAGAACATAGCAGCAGATGGAAATGCATGGAGGAAATTTATGAATGATCAAGATGGACCATCTTAGTTGAAATACCTAGAACTTTTTAATGAATAATGTAATTTATTGTATTTATCTTTTTGAGTTCATAAGTTAAAAGACAAAATTTTGTAAAGAAAATGTTAGGAAAATCCCAAAAGGCAATGAGGGCAACCCAATATTTTTTCTTTTCTTTTGTATAAATATAGGAAAGCTTTATGTATCCAAGGACCTATGATAGCAAGACCATAAACCAGACGTATTACCCATACCAAATAATAACGAGCTAATTGGGAACGTTTATTGGGGAGAATCCCTATTATTGTTACCTGCGATCCAGACCTCAACAGTACTATATCAATGTATCAATACTATATACAAATTTGTATGTTTTCTTGGAATGGATTGGATTTTCAAGAAGACGCTCATCGAATATAATAATCAATTTAAAATGTTTCCACAAAAAAAACAGTTTCTTGGCATTGGATTTCCCTCCTCGCCATTGAAATTTATTTATCAATCAGACAAACATATTTTCTCAAGCGTTTATAGTTTAAAATTCAGGCAGACACGTTTCCTCAGGCATGGCATCACAGTAAAGGAAGAACGGTCTTATACATTGTAACATTTAAACAAATTTGGTATATTTTTATTACTATATTAATGTATCAATACTATATACAAATTTATATGTTTTCTTTCCATGGAACGGTTTTTCAAGAAGAGACTAGCAAATATAATAATCAATTTAAAATGTTTCCATAAACAAAAGCACTTTCTTGGCATTGGATTTCCCTCCTAGCCTTTGAATTTAATTTATCAATCAATCAAACATATTTTCTCAGGAGCTGACAGTTTGAAATTTAGGCATACACATTTTCTCAGGCATGTAATATATGACTCTAGAAGAACGTCTCACCACTTGGCTTAATCAAACAATAAAGAATTGAATTGCATGTTAAGCTAGGAAAACACCCTAGGTATTTTTCAATAAAGACATAAAATTTTTAATTGCACTCAAAGCTAGTCAAAGTTAATCAAAGCATAAAGAAGTAGTAAGAACCATCACTAATAATTAATAATAGTTACCTGAACAGTTCAGAATCCCAAAAACCCAAAGCTACATTCCACAAAATCTATGAAATGAAATTCCAAAAACCAGCACATTATTATTGCATAAATATTCCATATCAAAAGATCAGGCTTGCATCCCAAAGATACCATTTCCTTGAACCAAATTACAACACTTCCAAAATCTATATCCTTACCATGGGAATCCATCAAGTTCATGATGATAGTATGATTTGCTTTAATTCCCTGCAGTCACATTTCATTGTATTTCTTCATCATTTGGTCTAGATTATTCATCTTTGCATATCCTTTAATTAGTGTACCATATGTGACAACATTTGGTACAATTCCATCTCTTTTAAACCTGAAGAAAAACCTCTCTGCTCCTCCCATGTCAGATGCATTGACATATGAAGATAATAGAGTTGTATATGACCACAAATTAGGATGGCATCTCCATATTGTTGAATCATGAATCAAGTATATATTCAATAATGTATTGGAAAAACAATTCTCGTTGATTGATTGTTGGGAGAGTATACTTGTCTATGGTCCTTCGTTTGAACATGGTTGTAGCTCCCTCAACAAATGTAGAATTGGCATATGCATCAATACATGATAATATTTTCATGTAGAGTTTCGTTTAGAAAACCTAGGAAGAATCTAATTTCATGAAAATGAGAAGTCGCTATAAACTGGTAGTTTTTCTTTAAGTGAGCTATTTAATTTCCTAACAGAAGCATAGTTTTTCTTAAAGTGAGCTATTTGATTTCCTGATAGTTGTACGTATTAGGGATAAATGAGCTAATAAGGTGGTGCCTTATATTATTGCCAACAAATTTTGTGGGAATGTCATAACGAGGGGGCAGGATGACACTATGGAGGAAATTACACAGCTTACAAAATAGTACAATAAAGTAGAGAATAAAAGAGGGGCATTACATACAGTATTAGAGCTGGGTTATAATGCCAGTGTCAAATGAATCCCCATGTTTATTAGTACCCCTATTAAATATAATATGAGTACTTGTATGATATGCTCGTATATATTTTTTATTAATACCTATTCATCCTTCCTCTAACGCACCTAGAACTGAAAAACATTTTATTTTGAGAAAAAAAAATTACTTTAAAATTTATTGTAAAGTTTTATGTTGTTGACCAAGGATGGTCAAGGATGACTATAGTTGAGTATTTTATTTATTGAAATAATTAAAAGAGGAGAAAGATCCAAAGAAGGTTGTTGAAGGGTGTTCACTGACCCACTAGGCGGAATGATTCTGTTGTAGAAAGCCAAATGAAAGGTGGAAACAATAGCATTCACTTTCTAGCTGTTGCAAGAGGCAACATCCTTAAAATTCTGGTCATGTTACCAAGAAAGAGGAACATAGAAGGTGTCTCCCTTAATTGCAAAAATGACCTAAACACCTAGGAAAGGTTTTATATACAATCGAATGAGTAGGAGATTTAGTGTAACATTCTAAGTGATTAGGGCTTTGTGATTTTGCTGGAAAATAAAAAGTTAGGAACACAAGAGGAATTCGAGGAGGGGATAGCTAAAGTGAATTACGAAGAGTTAAGTTGGCAAGAAAGATTGTTAAGTTGCATAGATTATTGTGTAGGCTCCTACATAACATATCCATCTTGGTGGTTCACTAAACATGCTCGGGGGTCCTAAAGAAAGTGATCTTGGCTTATTTTAGTACACTGTTGGGAGGAACGGTCTTCTTTGGGTGTTTGTCCCCTTCGACAGTTAACAGGTTCTAAGTGCTGTAGTGTTTAACTTGAATTTCATTTTATGTGTATATCTGTAGGAAATTCAGAATATGAGTTTTGAGAATTATTATATGTTTTCTCTAATAATTCAGATATTATCTCCCTTGTTTACAGATCTATTAGGTCATGAATGCTACAATATTTACACAGTATTTACTTACTGAAATTTATAGGTTATCATAGCTAGAACAGTTTTCATATAACTCTGTAAATCATTTTCATTTGACTACGCATGGTATATATATATATATATATGTCTGTACTTACCTTCGATAAAATAGTTACAACTGAAAGGCTTATTTTCTTTTGGTAAGTGTTCAAGTATTCAACTAATGTCCCAAATATCTTTCAGTTCAATAGTTATAATTTATTTACTATGTTTCTAAGAAAATAATAAGTGTAGCTCTAAAATCACAATTTTAAGAATTGAAGCCGTAGTTCTAATCCTTCTGAACAAAAAAAATAAATTAGAAAAAATTAATTATAGCATTTTATAACCCAAAACAGAGTTAGGTTGTAGCTGAGATTTTAATTTAACAGTAACCAAATAACATTTATTTCCCATTTACTATCAAATTTCCACACAGTAGTAAGTTTACATAGTAAACAACAAAAATCAATAATTATTTTAGATCAAGAGTTCAAATCCCATCCAGGTAGTCTTTTTCCTTACAACAAGTTTAAAAACAAAAGAAACATTAGTCTTACCACTAAAAGTACACCTCAGCTAGTCATACCGAAACTGCCAACTTTTTATAGCTGCACTTTTTTTAAGTGCAACAACCTTGTGTCTTAATATATTTTATCCAAATGAGTTTTCTTGCTAGCCTAACTTTGACAAAGTAACACCTTAATAATGAATTCAAAAAAATAGTGGCTTCACGGCCTTAAAAATACAAACTAGAAAATGTAGTAGCCCCTCATAGCATTCAAGATCTGAATTTACAAAGTTCAGAGTGGTGGTCGAAAGATAATCTAGAAAATAAATGCTTATAAGATTGCAGGATAAAAAATTATACAGAGAGTAAAGCCAAATTGGAGTAAGACTGAATGCTAGAAAATGAGAATTAGATTGAAGTAAGTCACAGCTCTTTAAACTCTGATGAAAAATTTATACATTAAACTTCGAATGCAAAAGATATGTAATTAATAGCTCGAAATGTAGTCCACATCATCTCTATACAAATGAATTACATTACAATTTTACCTATAGACTCCATGGTCTGAGTAAATGTAATTCTTCTTACAATGCCTAACTCTGTATTTAAACACCATAAGGTAGAAGCCACAAGAATTTTTACAATTCCGCTGAAGAGACTCGTAAGTATAATGGAATCTACACCTAAAAGAAATTTCCGACCCAACCACAGAGCCACAAGGAGAAAGGGGTGCAAGGTAAAAAATTCCTACCAAGACCCATGGATTCACCTTCATAAATACTGGCCCAATTCTAGTGCAACAACCAAGTTTGGAACCTCTTGTAAATAATAACAATGCAACGGTCAAAAACATATATATAAACAACGAAAAAAGAAAATGACACAAAAAAGTAAAAGTTACTATTTCAACATATACAGAGTCAACAATGGAAATGAATACCAAGAGAATAACATAGTTGGGTCATAGAGATAGTGCATGTAGAACAACACGCTTGGCCATATCCAACACAAGAGAACAAGGTTGGTGTTTACATAGATTTCGGGTGCTATCAAAGGCTGAGAGTGTCGACTCTTTCCTCCAAAAATCACAATGCAAAAGAGCACTTCAGCGAGTTAAAACCATTATGGTTTTAGAGTATGGATCAGTCCTTTACACCTGGAATCCTTAATCCTTCAAGTGGGCTCCCATTAATGTGACTTGGTTTTTAATTTTCATGACCGATACCTCTATACTTCATACCGTCAGTATTAATTAGTGTTATGCCACCATGTAAATATTTTATGCATTCTTTAATTCATGGAAAAAGAAACATCGTATAGTTCAATGCATAGTTATGGTTTGTTTTCCCTAAGCATAGTTAGGGCCCTTAGATATCTTTACCTAGGACTTTAAGTGTTACAAAATGAGGCAATCTCTCCACCACAAACCTCTGCAAAAGAGTAAGTAGGATTTGAGTTAACAGCAATCTAAGTAAGGCCTAAACAACCCACTAAGCTAGCATCTTAATAGGGTTTTTAATTACTTAAAAACATACAAGGAAGGATCACCAACAATAATTGTCGATAAGTAAACATGACATTCCTTTGCATCTTGACAAAACAAGAAAATAAATTTCAGCATAATGATATTTTTCATAGATAAATATTGTCGTAAATAAGTTGTCATGTCGAATGTATAAGTGCTAGTCAGGGATGATTTTAAGGAACCATACTTATTTAAAAGTTTATAAATGTTGGCGAATCTTACCAATTATTAAAACACCAACTATAAAATGTTTGGTGATCTTGTTTCAAAAGAAAATAATTTCCAAAGGTTTTATATCGTTTATATAATAATTTGACAATTTTTGGGGTGAAAAAAGTTTACTCCACCAAAATTTGGCGAAACAGGGCTTCAAAGATTTCAAAAGGATGAATCTTTTTTTTGAAAAAACTGGCTAAAAATAGCCCATGGGATAAATTTCGCCCCTAAATTATCTCTGGTGCTATCTCAAGTTAAATTTTAGGATGAAAGGGTTAATGTGAACTTTACATTATGTATTTACAGTTATACCTTCATAAAATATATATATATATATATTTATAGATTTTTGAGTGGTTACATGTGGTATCATAGTGATTTTCTAAACACTAGTTCTAAATATTGGCTCACTCGCATACAATCCAAGAAAACAAAAAAATATCGATTATGTTTAAAATTCTTTCTATAAAGAAATACAAAATTTTATTTCACGTGAAATGGAATTATTATAAGCATGTGGTGAAGATAGTTATGTCATAATAATCCAAATAACATACATGTGGAATTAAATAATCAACCATCCATTAGAGGAAATTTAACTCAAAATGGTCATGCTAAGAAAAATAATAAAATAATCTTTATTAATTTTGGAGAAAGAAAAGAAAATAACTACTTTTTTGTTCGTATTTTCGACATATATCCCCATGATTTTATTCAGATTTAGATCGGGAGAGCTCTTTGGATGCGAAATTAAATTCCACATCCAACGAGTACCCACTTGGCATACTTTTGACGGACCCCGCTACCCAAAAAACAAGAAATACGGAACATATTTTAATGGTAAATCTAAACAAAATTTAATAGCACCAACAAAGAGAGACATGCCTAATAACTATGCTAAAAATAATGAGCAAAGAAAGCTTGTGAAATGATGAGAATGTGAGGCACCTGATTATGTAAAGGATCGCCTAAACAAAAAGAGGAATTTCATCAATGTGCATACAATTCAGGAGGAAGAAACTGTTGGAGGCATAGCGAATGAAATGCCTAGAATTAATGCATCCTTGGAGAATCGATAGGTTGATCACCAAACATCCATGGTGGAAATAGAAGGTATGATATAGAATAAGCATTTTTCTACTTTTATAGACCCAGGTACTAGTTTAAGCTATGTGTCACCTAGTATAGTAGAAATATGCAATTTACATTTGAAAAAGTTTGAAAAGTCTTGGTTGGTTCAGTTAGCTACAGAAACCAAAATAAAAGTAGTTATTTATGTTGAAAACTATGAAATTTTTATGAGTCAATTCAAAACTCAATTGAAGTTAAATGTATTACCTTAAGGGTCATATGATGTTCTAACCGGTATGGACTAGCCGGAAAAAAATTAAGTAGTTTTATACATAGTAGCATAATTCGAGTACGAATATAGAATTCAATTCGATACGGAAAAAATACGTAACACAAAAATCTAGTATAGATAAAACACATAAGTAGGGTTACTTATAAATCTAAAAACATATATTTTTTAAATTCCAAAAAAAAAATATACATCAACCGTTGAAAAATGTTCATGTAACATTGAATATTCATTCAACTCAACTTGGAACATATTGTAAATTTAAAACACAAAATATCATATACCAATGCGACATATAAGATACCATCCTCCTAATTCCATAACAATGAGAGTTGCTAGTTCAAAATACAAAACAAATGTATGAATGCTCTAACATATAAATTTTAAATCCTAAGTCAAAATTCCATGCTCATGGACTCAATCTATGAATGTAATTGCATCTCCATCTTCATCACTATTATCGCTAAATCCTTTGACCTCATCACTAGCAATGCCCTTATCTCTAAACATTTATTTAGTGTCTTCATCATCCATGTAACAAATATATAAAATGTAACAATACAATTATAAATATGAAATAAAGGTTTTTATGAAAAATATATAATAACAAAAATACAATAATAAACAAACACAATAATAAATAAAGGCGTAAACTTGTAAAGTTTAAAATTTATTCATATTAGCAGTAAAAAAATAAAATGACAACGACGTACCCTAATATCAGTATTCATATTAATAAATATGAAATGAAGTTTTTAAAGGGACTTGCTAATAGAGACGGACACCAGAGACCTGTGAATGCTGGACAATACGTGACAGACGAGGAGTCAGACCTTTTCACCACTGGGTTTGCAGTCTGTGAACTAGAAAACTTAAAAATAGCTTCCGCATTCAAATAACAAATTATCACTGCCCAATCCAATTTGCAGTGCTCACTATTGCTCGATGTTTTCAAAGCTAGTGGTTGTATATACTTATAATATATACATATAAGCTATTAAAATTATAAAATTTTAAATGTGTTAAATAAAATTTACAATTTTCGCTTGGCCTATGGGTCTCCAAGTAAAAATATTTCCAAACATTGCAAGTCAGCTGGGCTGTATCCATACATGGCCAAATATTCGATGAATTCTGAATTTGTTCGAAAATTCCATATGGGAAACCCTAATTTGGACGTATTATGCTACTATGATTTTAAATAGTTTTGAGAAAACATTTACATCATTAGATGATAAAGGACGAAGAATTTCAACTTAGAAAATTTCAATTTTTTGAGAAAACGTTTTTGTTATAAAATTTCAACATACAATTGAAAAAGACTTTACTGAAGGGTTGTAAAAAAAATTTCTCTACATGTAATGAATGATGAATGCATGAATAAAGAAGATAATTGAAAACTCGATGATATTCCAATATTCAAATAATTCTCATATTTTTTCTCGGAATATATTCCAAGATTACCTCCAAAAAGAAAATTGGATTTTATTATTGAATTAGTGCGAGGAGCTATACCTAATTCAAACGCTCCTTATCACATGGACATATTAGAACTTAATGAATTAAAACTATAACTACAAGAGCCGATAGATAATAATTACATAAAACTAAGTGTAACCCCTTAGGGAGCACCTGCCTTATTTGTTAAAAAGAAGGAAGATACATTACAGTTATTTATATATTACCATAAGTTAAACAAGATAGCAATTAAAACCAAATAGCCATTGTCGTACATCGATAATCTGTTTGATCAGATACGCGGAGAAATTATATTCTCAAAAATAGACATGGCATCTAGATATCATCAAGTCATAATTAAAGACAAAGATATTTTTAAGAATGTATTCAGAACCTCATACGAGCATTACAAATTTGTAGTTATTCCATTTGGGCTAACGAATGCTTGAGCAAGTTTTATGTGTTTAATGAATAGTTCTTTAAGTAAGTACTTCGATAATTTCATAGTTTTCTTCATAGAGGACATATTAATTTATTCAAAAAAAAACAAGAACATAACTAACATTTGTAGATAATATTAGGAATTCTAAGAAAACATAAATTGTAAGCTAAATTTAGTGAATGTGATTTCCTTAAAGATAAAATACCGTGTCTAGGTCATGTGATATCAAAGAAAGGTATATTAGTAGGTCCTGATAAAGCAAAAGAAATAATGGAGTGGCATGTTCCTAAAGATGTATTGGATGTACGATCGTTCATGGGGATTACAGGTTATTACCAAAAATATATAGAAGGATCATTGAAGATCATGAATCCCATAAAATCCTTACATAAAAAGGGAAAACTATTTGTATGGTATCTAAAGTGTGAAGAAAGTTTTGATAAGTTAAATGATTTGTTATCTACTGCACCTATATTAAAAATAGCAAATCCAAAAAAGTACTTTGGTGTATGCATTGATGCATGCAATCAGGGTTCGGGTGGAGTATTAACATAAGAAGCTTATGTAATAGCATATGAGTAAAGAAAGTTAAAAACACATGAAAAAACTTATGCCACTTACGATTTAGAGTTGGTAGCCATAATGCATGCTTTGAAAATGTGATGCCATCATCTAATCGATAAAAGATTTTTATTAATGTCTGATAACATAAGCTTGAAATACTTGTTTGATCAAGAAATTCTAAACCCAAGGAAAGAAAGATGGTTAGGTTTCCTTAGCAAATACGATTTCAAGATCAAACATATAAAAGGGAAAGAAAATTAGGTGGTTGATTCCTAAATAAGAAATGCAAGATTCAATTTTACAATTGCCATTAACAGCGACATAACAAAATTGGATGATAAGTTTGAAGATGGAGTAAAAATGAATAAAGAATATCAAAATCTAAGAGAAAAAGTAACACAAAATCAATATGAAAATGTAAAAATAGTTTTTAGTTTGAACGAAAAATGATTAATGCTGTATAAACAAATATTATATGTACCTAATGGAGCAGAAATTAAATTATTGATTTTATATGAAGTACATAAAAGTCCTTATTCAGTACTTTTGGGTTATCAAAATATGATAAAAATGCTAAGGAAAGATTATTTTTGGCCTAATATGAAAAATGAAGTAGTTGAATATATATCTAGGTGTATAGAATTACAACAAGAAAAAGTTGAGCATCGATACCCAATAGGTCTTTTCCAACCATTACCAATCCCAGATTAGAAATGGGAAATTGTCATCCTTCATATCATAACAGGACTACCTAAAAATCAAAAGAAACATGATTCTATAATGGTAGTAGAGACAAACTTAGCAAAGTAGCACATGTTGCGCCTGTAAAAACTACTTACAAGGCTATTAATATTGTTGCCATTTTTATGAAGGAAATATTTCGTTTGCATGGAATTCCTAAAGTAATTATTCTAGATAGAGATCCTATGTTTACTAGTAATTTTTGGAATTTATTGTTTAAAGGACTAAATGCTAAATGAAATTTCAGTACTGCTTATCATTTGCAAACAGATCGACACATAGAAAGAGTAAATCAAGTTCTAGATGATATGTTACGTATGTATGTTAGAGATTTCGACTTTGTTGATTTTTCCATATAACAATCACTATGGATTCAGCCAAACTTAGTCCTTTTGAAATATTGTATGGTAGGAAATGTAATACTCTCATTTCATGGAGTAATCCGATTGATAGATTGATGTTAGGACATGACTTGTTAAAAGAACTAGAACTAACAGTGAAACATGTACAAAGCAATCTAAAAACTGCACAAGATAGACAAAAGAGTCACGCAGACCTTAAAAGAACTCGGAAAGAATTGCAAGTAGGTGAGAATGTATTTGTCAAGGTAAAATCCAAAATGATCCTTTAAGTTGGGGAGTTGTTCTAAATTAGCACCCAGTTATTGTGGATCGTTTGAGATATTACCAAGAGTTGGACCAGTGGCTTATCAGTTAGCTTGTCCACCTAATCTTAGAATACATAATGTATTTAATATTTCCACCTCAAAAAAGTACTTGTACAATGCTACTCATGTGATCAGTTGGAATGTTATTTAGGTAGAATCCGAAGGAGATTTTTAGGTGGAACTGAATTGTATCCTCGATAAGACAAAAGAATTTATTCAGAATTGTACCATTGGATATGTAAAGGTGCAATGAAATCACCTTATTCCTGATGAAGCAACCTAATAATTGAAGATTCATATGCGGGAGGCATATTCAATCTTGTCCCATGAAGACTCACATGATACTTAAGCAACATCGAGGACAATGTTGAACTTAAAGGGGGGTGTTTCTAACCCACCTAGAACTGAAAAAGCGTTTTTATTTTGAAAAAAACATTACATTGAAAGTTATTGTAAAATTTTATGATGTTGACCAAGGATGGTCAAGGATGATTGTAATTGAATATTTTATTTACTGAAATAATTAAAAGATGAGACACCTATCCAAAGAATATTGTTGAAGAGTTCTCACTGACCCACTAGGAGGAATGCACTGTTATAGAAGGCCAAACGGAAAGTGGCAACAATAGCATTCACTTTATAGCTATTGCATGAGGCAACATCTATAAAATTGTGGTCATGTTCCCTAGAAAGAGGAATAGTTCAGGTGTCTCACTTAATTTGAAAATTGACCCAAGGACCTAGGCAAGCTTATATATAACATCGAATGAGCAGGACACTCACTACATTCTAAGTGATTAGAGCCTTGTGATTTTTCTAGAAACTGAAAAGCTAGGCACACAAGAGAAATACAATGAGGGGATAGCTAAAGTGAATTCCTCAAAGTTAAGTTTGCAAGAAATATTGTTAAGTTGTAGAGATTATTGTGTAGTATTCTACACAACATCTTCCTCCTAGTGGTTCAGTGAACATGCTCAGGGGTCTTAAAGAAAGTGATCTTGGTTGATTTCAGAAGAAGGTTGGGAGGAACGGTTTTCTTTGGTTGTTTGTCCCCTCTGACAATTAACAGGTTCTAAGTGTTTTAGAATTTAACTTAAATTTCATTTTATCTATATATCTGTAGGAAATTTTGAATATGAGTTTTGAGAATTATTTTGTGTTGTTTGTAATAACTAGTATATTATCTACCTTGTTTATAAATATATAAAATCATGAATGCTACAGTATTTATAGAGTATTTACTTATTGCAATTTCTAGGTTATCATATCCAGAATCGTTTTCATATAATTATGTAAATCAATTTCATTTGACTATGCATGATATATGTACATAAATGGTATTCAGTATTTATGTAGTTTATTTTATAACTTTAAAGTTTAATAGAAAGGTTAAATTACAATTATCATAGTTTAGAGTTAATAATAAAGTGCAAAGTATATGTGTGTGTGTGTGTGTGTGTGTGTGTGTGTGTGTGTGTGTGAGAGAGAGAGAGAGAGAGAGAGAGAGAGAGAGAGAGAGAGTATGACCTTTTATAAAATAGTTACAACCGGAAGGCTTAGTTCCTTTTAGTACATTTTCAAGTATTCAACTAATATCCCAAATCTATTTTGGGTCAATAGTTATAATTTATTCACTATTTTTCAAAGAAAAAAATCAGTGCAGCTGTAAAATCACAAGTTTAAGAATCGAAGTTGCAAGGCTAATCCTTCAGAACAAGAAAAAATTAAATAAGAAAAATTTTACTATGGCATTTTTTAACCCAAGACAGAGTTAGGTTGTAGCCGAGATTTTAATTTAACAGTAACCAAATAGCATTTATTTCCCAAATACTATTGATTTTCCACATAGTAATAAGTATACCTAATAAACAACAAAGATCAATAACTATTTTAGATCAAGAGTTCAAATCTGATAGAGGTAGACGTTTTCCTTACAACAAGTTTAAAAACAAAAGAGACATTGGTCTAGAAACTAAGAGTACACCTTAAACAATCATACCAAAATTGTCAATGTTTTAGAGCCGCAACCGTTTTAAATGTAGCAGCCTTACAGCTTAATATATACTATCCAAACATGTTTTCTTTCTAGCTTATGTTTGACAAAGTAATACCTTCAATAACAAATTCAGGAATACAGTGGTCTCACGGCCTTAAAAATACAAACTAGAAAATGAAGTAAAAACCCTCACAAGAGTCAAAATTTGAATTTAAAAAATTTATAATGGTGGTTGAAAGAAAATCTAGAAAATAAATGCTTATAACATTGCTAGATAAAACATTATACAAAGAGTAAATCCAAATTGGATTAAGCAAGAAACTTGAGGAAGAGTTCTCTTAAGAGATGACTTCCTAAGAGAGGACAAGAAAATTAAGGTCGACTTCTTAACATATGGCTTCACAAATAGGAAATTTACTTACTAAACAACACCTTCTTCGATTACTCCCGATGAAAGCCATGACTCATTCAATGATTCATAATAACTTCAATAAGTATGGTGTTTCATAATTTTCCCCATGTTGCTTGCTATGTTGATATAGAGTATAATTGTTCTACTACAGACCAGTAGCACAACCCTGTAGATACCCTGGACATGCTTTCAACACTATGAGAAGAGGAGGATTTTGTCAAAATATAATAATAACACCAATCCACATAAAATACCTCTAATCTTTCTCAATATCAAATGAATCTAATAAAAATTCAAATGTTTATTTGTACAGACAATCTATCAATTCTGCAAACTTCCCCCTTCATTTTTTATTGAGTAGGAAAAGCTCAAGGCTCAAAGTAAAATCATGCTTATCAGGCACCCACATTCTCACAGTGGATAGAATACCCAAACTTATGTTCTCGACATAGCTTACGAGGTTCGTACTTATGTTGTTTCTGCAATATACTCATCTAGAAATAGCAAGATAGCATGTTGGTCCAATGATTTAAAAAGATTGCAGGGTGGACAAGAAATTCATATTCAATTAAAATATCAATAATGAGCACTACAACTGCACGAAGTTAACCGTCATAATTTGTGACACAGAATTTACAATTGACCACTGGTTCTTAACCTTGTTCATCCTAGACTATTCCTTCTACACAATCAGACTAAACCTTAAGCATTTAATGCACAGTGACTATGTTAGATTTATCTCGATGCATGTATCATTCAGTGGATTGAAAGAAGACATGGTAAAAATTAACAACTATAACTTTCCAAATTGATTAATTTATATAGAATGAGACCTCACAATAGATTTTTTTTATATTCAAGCGATAAAAATCCTCATAACTTGCACATCATTCTAGCAGCAGAAATATTTCTATGTTTCATCCTCCTACTGTGCATAAATGGAATTATGCTTTATCATAATCCTCTCTGCAATCAAATATATGGAAGAAAGCTTGATGAATAAGGGAAAGACAAAAGCAAGATTCTTCAAGAAGATGATTCAACATGTATATTCCCAATTAAACAATGGTTGCATACTAAGTTGATAATAATTGTAAATTACTAATTTTAAATGACCAAAAAATAGAATTCCCTAGGTGGGAACCATGACATGGTATTCCTCTTGCTTGCAAAATAAATTGACAACCACCATAATTCCAGGAACAACCAACACAACACACAAGGAGACTCCTAGAATGGATTCCATAAAGCACAATGCTCTTCTCCAACATGTACAAAATGTTTTTGTCTCTTTCCATTTGCAAGAATCAGTTGAACATTCAAACGAATCAAGATTAGCTGGTAAGCAATTTTCTTTCTTATCATCTGTCTTATAAGCTTCTTTTTCTAACTCGGTCAGGCCAGTGCTCTGGTAATCTTCCTCATTATCTAACCTGTCCTCAAAAACAACACTTGAAGCAGGTGACAAAGAATCAATTCTATGCACACTTTCTGACCATTCAGAACTGTTCTGCAGATATCCCTCTTCTGAATTGCTTCTAACTGAATATCGATCAGCTACACTATAGAGACTGTCAAGCATTGTCCTTCCCTTTTTTGTTGTGATCATATGTCGATTGTCTCCACCCATGGATTCATTGACAGTGCCATTGGAAGTTGGACTTAAGTTCATATTCCAGTTAGTTGCATTCAAATTATCACGGTTAGCTTCTGCAGAATCGGCAAGTTCTCCTTTGGATTGCAATTTTCTACATGTGTTTTTGGAGGAGGATTGTTGTTCTAGAGACCTAACAAATTTCCTTGGTGTGTTGAATACACTCATATTATCAATTGTAATATACGATCCTGGATTCTGAGGAAGAGAACAAATAGTAAAGCACCTGAGCATTTGCAATCAAAAGAGATAATGCTGATATAATAAAATGTACCAACTTTGCTTAAGCTTCCTCATCAAGCACAAGATGCATCAAATGAGAAAAAACAGGAAAACTAAGAAGGAAACATCCCATGCTCTTGATGTGTACCTTAGTGCTAACTACTTCTTTCATAGCTAAAGGGAAATGTGAGTGAGCAGAATTAATGCAGAGGGAAAAACATTTGTCATTTTCATCCTCTTTATAGGAACGTCTCCTTTCTAAGCAGTCCTCATCATAAAAGGATGCATCTCCATTTTCCCCATGTCTATCAACCATATGTATCTTGGTCCTTGTTTTCCTATTACCAACTTTAGTGACTCAATAAATGATCACTTAAGCTCATCCCCAAATCAATTTGCAAAGAGAAATTAAACTTCGAAAGTAATGCCCACAAGAACAGCAATTTACCATCATCAAAGTGATTTTCTAGGTTAAAAATTAAATTTGAAAATACATGCCCATAGAAGCTTCATTACTATGTTTTCCACTTATAGAGTTGTACTCCATTGCATTCAAATTATCATGGTTAGCTTCTGCAGAATCGGCAATTTCTCCTCTGGATTGCAATTTTCTACATGTTTTTTTGGAGGAGGATTGTTGTTCCAGAGACCTAACAAATTTCCTCGGTGTGTCGAATACATTCATATTATCAATTGTAATATATGATCTTGGATTTTGAGGAAGAGAACAAACAGTAAAGCACCTGAGCATTTGCAATCAAAAGAGATAATGCTGATATAATAAAATGTACCAACTTTGCTTAAGCTTCCTCATCAAGCACAAGATGCATCAAATGAGACAAAACAGGAAAACTACGAAGGACACATCCCATGCTCTTTATGCATACCTTAGGGCTAATTGCTTCTTTCATAGTTGAATGGAAATGTGAGCGAGCGTAGTTAATGCGGAGGGAAAAATATGGGTCATTTTCATCCTCTTTATACGAATGTCTCCTTTCTAAGGAGTCCTCATCATAAAACGATGCATCTCCATTTTCCCCATGTCTGTCAATGATATGTATCTTGGTCCTTGTTTTCCTATTACCAACTTTAGTGACTCAATAAATTGTCACTTAAACTCATCCCCAAATCAATTTGCAAAGAGAAATTAAACTCTGAAATTATAGCCCACAAGAACAACAATTTACCATCATCAAAGCGATTTTCTAAGTTAAAACTTAAAATTGAAAATACATGCCCATAGAAGCTTCATTATTGTGTTTTCCATTTACAGAGTTGTACTCCATTGCCCACAATCACCACAGAGATTTTGAAAAGGAAGAAATCTAAATCCAAACCCTTAGCATGTTTTCCAATACCTTAGCTGGAAATCCAATTGCAACTTGCAAGTTGGATATTTAATATAAAGAAATTGGGATATATATGGTTAAGCTTTCTGTCAAACAGTAGGCCAGCAACCGAGAAAAAATCCACACAAACAAATTATGCCACTAAAGGATTTTGCTTATGTGGAGTGAGATCGTTGGCTCTATCTGAGCATGTTACAGACTGCCACAGCTTATACAAAATCGTTCCCAATGAGATAGCAACCCCCACAGACAGGTAGAGGATGACATAGTTGGAGATCCCATCCTTTGGTGAGGTCTCCATCATTTCAGTATGGTGGCTTGCTAACATCCATTGATGAGCTTAAATTTTTAGTTAGTTAAGACAAGAAAAATTACATATCAAATTAACATAGTCAATACCCATCAATTACATTCGTGGTATAAGTAGAAATCACACAACCAAGAGGGAGAAGATATTTTGTTGAGTTATAATGCCATCAAAAGAAGCTGATGCGATTGATATAATCCTAGTGGTTGTTTATTCAAACATGTAGTGAAAGATGGGCATGAATTTTGCATTCCATGGTCAATACATACCTCATGTATCAATAATATACTAATATCAAGCTACATCAATATACATCTATATTTTGTTTGAGTCACAAATAGAAGTTAATAGCTCTAATACCTGTTTTCAGTATTCACAAACATAAATTTACCCGTTACCAGAAATTCCAGTAGCAAAACTGATTCTACATCAATTCACCTACTAAATGTATTCACAATTGCCATAAACAGAGTTTTCCTTTTTCTAAGTAGGTTATATGCCCAACTCTACCAACAATCATGGTTTCAATGAAAATAGATTTGTAAGAAAATAAATTCCTCACAATCACAATGGTTTAGAAAACTGAAAATCCACCAATTAAGCATGGAAGTATGATTTCATATAACAAGCATATTGAGACTAACATTTCTAATTTGCTACCATAACTGCAGAAAAGGCAATAGAATAACTCAATCCAGAATATCATAAAAAATACAAGAATTTCTCTCTAAACTTCATGCACTAAAACATCATATATCATTGACAATTTTAGAAAATATTTCCTAGAAACAATAATGAAAAGACAGGATATAGTGATAGGTTTGATCCCTAGTCCTCTTTTACCAAGATTTTAGAGCTATAATTTGCCATCTCTTTCAATCATCAAGTTTATGGCCATTTTTATTTTAGCATAGGTAAAATAAATCCTATAGCCATTCATACCAGCAAAGCTTCCACTTAACAACCATAGATACACGTGGCATTTCCAACAGTCTATCATATTACTTCATTAACAACTTACCAAAAAATTACGAAAATCAGTTTGATATACAAGAAAATATAATAGATTATACATCCACTTGGTCAACTAGCCCCATTAGATGAATTTCTATATCCAACTCCTTCCCTCGACAACTCTTAAATTACCATTCGATTTCCACCCAACCTTGTCCATGAAATTATTCTTTTCTTGGGACCCCCAAACTATGTGGAAGCACAATCAAAGGCCCAATAGAAAAAAACAGGGATATGTATAATTAGTGGGGTGACTAGTTACTAATATGTCAGATAGATCCTTTTTGACAAAGGGAATATTCAGCCATGCATCAACCTGCAATTTATCCCACTTAGCACTATGCAAATCGCAATGCAGTTCAGAGACTTCAGACTAAGGGTTCTTGAAAATTAGGTAGCATTGCAATACTAGTTCAGGCAACTTTCCTAGTCAGCTAATTCCCAAAAAATACCATAGCCCATTTGCATGGTTCAACTAGGCTTGGAAGTTCAACTGCTTTGTCCTATGAGGCATGTCAACTCCCATAGTAGAGAAATCATATGCCCTCAGCTCCTGAATGAGAACCATGAGGAAAGCATTCTCCCACAACAAAAGTTCTCAGAGTAGGCATGTTAGCTCAGTTCCTTTCCCATATATCCCATGTTTCAAACTATGGGCATGATACCTCCACTCATTCCATCATATTAGAGCCACAACCATGATTGGTTTCACACGCAGGAAGGGATGATTTTAAGAACCCCCCCTAGATTTATATGTAACAAAAATGTAGGAGTCTTTGTGTATCAACTCTTCAGTTGGGGATTTTAAAAGAATCATGTACATCTATATTGACTTATAGTGAACTATATGATGCATTTTTGACAAAACAAATTGAAAAAAAAAAACTTGGAAAATTTTCAACAATTCCTATAGCTTTATATCATAGTTTGATTAAATTGAAATATCCAGGGATTAACCACCAGGAATCAGTGTTACCCTTGCCACACATTAAGTAGTTGACAGGAAAACATTCAAAGACATGGAGATTCTTGTTTCTACCTTGTGGCAACTGGTAAATGGATGAAAGAAATGACCAACGAAGATAGGGGGGGGACGATAGGGCAGGGAAGAGAAAACGGTAAGAGTAAGAGAGGGTCTGAACTCCCCAATTATCTTTTTTACTTGCCAAGTTGAAGAAGTTTAGTGCAGAAGTCAATTTAGGCACTATGGACATTGAAGAACTTAGAGCAAGAGCTATGGCTTCCATGCCCAACAAGAAGAGGAAGAGAAAGTAGCCACAACTGCACCCACTCTCATCTTGGAAATTTATTTCCACAAATAATTTGTTCGACATAAATGGGACATAACTATAAGTTTCTAGTGCACAATCAGTTCCATTATGTGCTCGTAAGGAAAATGATGTCTAATTCCTGTGTATTCAGTAAATTTATGGAAAGAACGGACAAATCAAACAGTGCACTTGGGAAATCTTACTCTATTTTGAAAATTATTCTTGCAAGCTCTGAAATAACATTTCTATTCAGTCCCAAAGTGTTTGATGGAAGCCCATAAAGGTTCAATTTGGAACTGTAATAGTGCTTGTATCATGGGACCTTGCTATTCCTGCCCACTCTAGACAGACATAAAGATAATCATATTTTGTCAAAAGTATGCACACTTGGATCACACGAAAAAATATACCAGTATTAAAATCCTAAACTTCAAAAATATTGTAATACGTTATCTTTTAAATATTCATGATGTTTTAAAAATTGTTTACCAATTTCAGTTTCACTGGCACTAATTAGGCACTAATTATTGATATTAATTACTAAACTTGTTATAGATTTATCTACTAATGATTTTGGATGAACCTAAGCTCAATTCTTCTACTTCCCAAACTAAAAGGATAAGGGGCTAATATGACAATAGCTAGCTAGATTTGAATCACAAATTTACAACAAATGCCAATCTTTCAGTGCAATCTTGTGAAGGAGATTGATTTGATAGTTTTACCTAGTGGGAATTGAGTTAATCATAAAATGAAACATGTCTCTTTTGATCTGCAAAGCCGATCAGTAGGAAAGGCTCCACATTAGATAGTAGATTCACCATTCCACCTTTCAGTGCAACACAATGTCTACCTACTACTAAAAAATGAAGGATACAAGTATCTTTGTCTAGGTCAACTTACTTTCTAATGCAAACAGAACAGAAGAATGGAAAAGGGAAAGAGAATATGTTCTTTGAAACTATGACTTTGTTATCTTAAAAGCAGATATTTATAAACAATTTTTTTGAAAAAATTGGAGACTAAACACTAAGACAAATCTTTAACCTGTTATAGACTACCTGAGAATGACTCGCCACATGAGTACAACTAAAAATAGCTGGTGCATCAAATAGACAAAAGATTAAACCCCCTGTCTCTCCATCTTTGAAGCAGGACTAAGCTCTTTAAAATGAAAACATCCAATGTCTTTGATAGAATCCATATAAACCAGCATTGCCTAAAGAAGAAACAGATCACGAGGGACACCAACTACTATTAGCACTAACTTTAAGTGAATGGAAGTGATAAGCTGATTTAAGGATAACTTTGAGTGAATGGAAGTGATTAGTAGATTTAAGGATAGTGGGAATAATAAAAATAGAAGGAAAAGCGAAGAAATCTATGCTACTCTTATAATCAGTACCGTGTGCCCTGGCAAATAATTGCTAATGAGCTCCATGGCTGTTGAATACTATAACTTATACCCAGAATAAAACCAAGAGAGCGCCAAAGAATAATATCCAATGAGGAAAATCTCATCAGGATGTGGTCTAGCAACAAGGTTGAGTGCTCACGGCAATGATGGCTCAGGCTTAAAACCAAAAAGCCTTGCTCCCAGTACAGTTGATCAAAGTGTTTCAAGATGAGAGTCAGATCAAGGTGGCTACACTTCTTACAAAGTGTTAAACTAAGATGTTTTCAGTGCTAATGCAGTCTTCTATGTGAATGAGACTAAGTGCAATTCTTGGGTGACTTTAAAAAATTATTGATCAAAGTGTTCCAAGATGAGAGTCAGGTCAAGGTTGTTACACTACTTCCAAAGTGTTAAACTAATATTTTTTCAGTGCTAATGTAATCTTCATTCTATGGATAAGACTAAGTGCAATTTTTGGGTGACTTTGATGAAATTATTAACTAAGAAGTCTAATTGCAATAGATCTCTCATAAAAGTCTCCTAGCCACTCCAATCAAAAAGAGGGTTAAAAACTTCAGTTAACTATACAAGTAAAAATGTTCAGAATTTGATGAGTGGTGATTTATGAAAACTCAAATCAAGCAATAAGAGAACCAACTGAATGAACCATATCTAATACCTTTTCCCCTATTCACCATAGAACATTGATAATGTTACAGGGAAATGATTTGACTACAGAGTACCAACCATGCGACCATTACTTACATCCCTCTACCATAACTACACAACATAAATGGATAATCCTACAATCTAATAAAATGGGTAATAAAAAATGCCATTGCTTTCAACCGATCTAAGTACACAAGTCATCACACAAAGCAATTTGGACAATAGATAAAAAAACACGTGAAGGCACCCTCCCCTATCGTAAAGGTAAAATCAAATTGTTCGGTGGGCAGAGGGTAAAGCAAGCAGTGATGGACCATAAATCCAAGCACGTAGAGCCATAGACATACTCCTTCCCCCTAGCACCAGGTATGGATATCTAAGGATTAGAGTGAGGAAATGAGTCTTTAAAAGCCAAACTAGTAAATCTTATAGCCCGGGCCAGGGTGTCTAAGAACTTAGTAGCTATAGCAGTGGTCACCGCGATTATCAAAGCAATGGCCACCACAGTCACCAAGGTCCAGAAATCCATAGCTATGGTTTGTGTACTGACTAAATAAACTCAAAATTTCACAACCCAGATAAGCTAAATACATTGCATCTC
This sequence comes from Pseudotsuga menziesii, assembly GCA_001517045.1. NCBI lineage: Eukaryota > Viridiplantae > Streptophyta > Pinopsida > Pinales > Pinaceae > Pseudotsuga > Pseudotsuga menziesii. Next base: position 130,322 of record LPNX010798230.1, read on the forward strand.
TTCCTATTCTTATAGAAGAAGCAGAGAACGAAAACATGTAGAGAAAGACAAATAATTGAAGGGGATTTGTGAGTACTGACCATCTCCATCCTTTTCAAACAAACTAAAAGCCTCCTTGAAATAAGAGATATATTACCTTGTCCATCATTTTCATGTAATGTAAATAGATAGAGTGAAATACCAAATTTTTAATTGTATTGTCCATAAATCCTGGGCGAAATGCCAATTTTTCAACTTATTATCCATAAATCCAGTGAACCATCTTCATTTATCCTCCCAAACTTTACTTAAAATTACTCACCCAACCTGCTTGCCAATATTAACCTTCCATAGTTGCAAGAATACCAGCCAATGGGAAACAACAAGTAGTGGGGCACAAACAGGTGGGAGTGTCCCATAAAGGGCAGGGAAACATATACCCTAGGCCTTATTAACAACCCTTCCTCACCCTCTGATTTAAGGTGGAAAGAAAGATGGAACTCATACCTATACCTATCATCTAAATAAAAGAGCTCATCCTCAGTAGTATTGAGCAGGACATTAAAGACGGTATTTAGGTGCTAATGCCTATCCGATTTATCTAACCAGATTGGATCGTGAAGAACCTTACATCCAACGGACAACTACAATAGTCAGAAGTTGAAGCAAGTAACTAAGAATACGCAGCAGCAAAAGGCTTACCGGAAGAAGAACTAGTTCAACTAGCATTTCCACCATTAGTAGTAGTATCCCCGGCATCATATTAATTCCCAGTAGCACAATAAGTTCCAAGCCCAAGCAGAATAAACACTTTCCATTCTCTGAAAAAATTGGGCGAATTTGGCCAAATATCTCTTGCAAACCAGAAAAATTGGGTGAATTCGGGCAAATATTATTAATATTGTCTATTGATCTAGGAACAAAGCATCAATCTCACCAAAGAATAATCAAGAAATAACTCATGAAATAGTGTAATTGGTCTACGGGAATAGTAGCTACTCTGTATTGACATAAAGAATGAATGACTACAATTATAATGTCATGCTACAAGCATGAATGAAGAGACAATTCAAATTCCTTAGGAGGTCATTCGAATTGAATGAGTGAGTCTAGCTTAAATGACTATAAGCCATGGTTCACACTTAGTTAACCACTGATCAAAACCCTAATTGACTCAACTAACCCTAACTAAAGTTGGAGTGCAATAAATGACTGAGTCTCAACTGAAAGAGATGAGACACATGTCATAACTCACCAACCATCAAGAGGTAGCGCTATACTGACTCCAATGAACCCCGATGAGGTTAACTAAAGTCAAACTGCACATCAGAAGTTGGTGGAGGAACCCTTGTTGAATCTAGTTCATTAAATATTCACTAAATAATATGTTTAATGAGAGGAGGTGCCTTAACTGACTTGTTTAACTGATTGTAACCACCAATTAGCAATTAGGTGCTTTAATATCACTCAGATCACCCCCGGAGTGCTCCAGTTAGCCTCCCTGAATGTAGGAGAAGGCTAAGTTAGCCTCCTTGACTGAAGGTAGGTTTGGGTGAGACTGGATGATGACATTTAATGCTCCACCGATGTCAATTAATGTCAATAATACTTAGGATAGTGGTTTAACTAGGTCAATTTGACCAAAAAGTGTGTATATGGTGGTAAATGTCTCCAACAACCCCCCTTAAGCTATACTCAGGAGGAGTTAGAAAACACAAATGCATAAAAATTCTAGGACCCTGGTAACTAAGGCCATAGGTCACCCTATACAATAAAGTAACGGCTTGATATAACCAAGGAAACGAGGAAAACCTCATGGGAAAAATAACCCCCCTCAAACTAAGCAGTAAATCAAGAATTGGTTCTTCTATGCAGTATCATCCTGAGACTATGCATGTGAACCTATTAATCCAAACTAAATGAATATGTCTGGAGGAATCTTCCACTTTGGAAGAAGAACAATGCACTCCACTGAATCAGAAATATAAACAGTTGCACGGTGAAAATTGGACCCATGTAGAGTAGCTGAAATCATCTGAAGAGAGAGCATAGGTTCTTGAGGATTTGAACCATGTGTGGAACAATCAATAAAATTATATCTTGTGGCCTTTAACAGCAAACCATGAGTGGTAAAATCAGCCCCAAATCTTAGGAGCAAGTATCCAAGCAGATGTAGAATGTCTTCCTCTTTACTAGTTCTGTAAGGAGATGAGCATGTGACCAAAGGTAGAGAAGCCCTGAGACTGTGGAGAGCGAATGCTTGAGCTCAATAATCTGATATAGCTTCAGAAATATCTAATGATTCACTAAATAAAATATCAGAAACCTTATAATAGGAAACTAACACCAAATCCCTATCAACAGTTTTGAAGAGAAAGTGTGGTACTTGATTTTTCACACCAGAATTTGTGAGAGAAGCTACAAGAATGGTTGAAAGCTCTTGGATTCTAAAATATGAATGAAATAATATCAGATCAGAATTCAAATCAGATCTAAATAATTTCACAACAGATCCAAAATTATGAAATCAAATCAAATCCCCAGCAGCAATTTTGTAGGAGACTTGTGGTACTTGTTTCTTCACACCGTTGATGAGAACAGCTACAAGCAATACTGAAGGTTTATGAACCTGAAATTTTGAACCAATAAATATTAGATAAGACCCAAATAAGATCATATCAGATCCAATAAGTTTCATATCAGTTCCAAAAGTATGGTCAACCGAGACGGTGGATGCATAGTTGTCTTTTTCTTCAAAATTTTGAATTTTGGTGCATGCAATCCTGTAGGATTTTGCTGGAAGATCTAGATCATGGGGAGAAAATGTGTCACTCTTATAATATGATATTTATTCCAAAATATCCAATTTTTTACATATTTGAACACCAGTAGCAACATTAGAAGGAGAAAAATCAAATTTCTCTTCACTTTTGGAAGCAATTACTGGTAAATTTTGCACAGAATTCAAAGGAAAATCACCGATGAATGTTTGCATGGAAGTGCAGTAGTATTTTTCTTCAATATAAAATATTTGAATGTCTTATTCTATTTCAAAAATATGAGGATATGAGATATCATATATCTCATGAACTTCCAAAGTATCAGGAGAAGGAGTCACTGCATGGAGACTTTTTTCAATTCAAATTGAATGTGTAGAAGATTCTACTTCATCTTCATCTTGAACAACTTCACCAGAGAGAGTAGAGGATGATAATTTTGAGTAAATAAATCTTGTGGTGCTATATTTAATATCCAAAGTGCTATTACGATCTTGATTTTGCTTGCCAAAGGTTCTGTCCAATTTTGTCCAGAGATCCTTTGGGTATTCAGCAGAACCAATAAGATAGCACAAGCTAGGAGAAATGGCCAGACATAATGATCCAAAAGCTCTATCCCTGTCATTTAGACAGTCATTATCATTCTCATAAGACTCTTTTCCAAGTCCAATAGACACCTCATAGAGACCTCGTCTCTTCAGAGATGCAATCATCTTCAACTTCCATTTTGAGTAGCTTGTGAATGGGGTGAGAAGAGGGGCTGATGAGTCCATTCGATGTTGTACCTATTAAAACCTGCAAATCACAACAAAATGGGCACCGTAAGTTCATACATCCTCCAAATTTTAGGCTTTCATCACACCCAGCATAATTGATCAAGCAAGCTTGATCAACAAGCTCTTTACTTGGGGTATTAAGTGGTAAGCCTTGGCATCTGGTGCAATGCTGGATTTTGAGCTATTGCTCAAATTTCATGCAGAAATCTATCACAAATATTGTTTTTGAGAGATAGAGATTCGTCCTGTCGTAAGCTCTGATACCATATTAATCTTGTATATTGATCTACGAACAAGGCATCAATCTCATCAAAGAATAATCAACAAATAACTCATGAAATGGTGTAATTGGTCTACAGGAATAGTAGTCGCTCTATATTCACATAAAGAATGAATGATTACAATTACAATGTCATGCTACAAGCATGAATGAAGAGACAATTTGAATTCCTTAGGAGTTCATTCAAATTGAATGAGTGAGTCTAGCTTAACTAACTGTAAGCCATGGTTCACACTCAGTTAACCACTGATCAAAACCCTAATTGACTCAACTAACCCTAACTGAAGTTGAAGTGCAATAAATGACTGAGTCTCAACTAAAAGAGATCAAACACATGTCATAGCTCACCAAACATCAAGAGGTAGCACTACACTGACTCCAATGAACCCTGATGAGGTTAACTGAAGTTGAACTGAACATCAAAAGTTGGTGGAGGCACCCCTGTCAACTCTAGTTCATTAAACAATCATTAAATAATATATTTAATGAGAGGAGGTGCCTTGAATGACTTGTTTAACTGATTGTAACCACCAGTTAGCAATTAGGTGCATTAATATCACTCAGATCACCCTTGGAGTGCTCCAGTTAGCCTCCCTGAATGTAGGAGAAGGCTAAGTTAGCCTCCTTGACTGAAGGTAGGTTTGGGTGAGATTGGATGATGACATTTAATTCTCCACTTATGTCAATTAATGTCAATAATACTTAGGATAGAGGTTTAACGAGGCCAATTTGACCAAAAAGAGTGTGTATGGTGGTAAATGTCTCCAACAGATATCTCCTGCAAATCCAAAAAATCGGGCAAATTTGGGAAAATATCTCCTACAAATCAGAAAAATTCGGGCGAATGCAGGAAAAAATCAATATTTTCGTGGGCTAATATTCATTTTCCAAATTTTCCCAATTTCGGGATGAATGCGATTTGCCTTGAGGCAACTATATATAAAATAAACAATGGGTGAATTTTTTAAATAAAATAAAAACATTTTAATATAAAAATTTGCCCACATTTTTTGGGTAACTCTTAAAATTCGCCATTGGGCTAAAATTCGCCCTTAAAATCATCCCTGATTCCTACACATCGGACTCAGTGGAGGCCTTGGAGAATTGGGAAAAATAGACTACATGTGGTCTCTATGAGGAGGTGCACAAGAGTTACAAGGTCTTTGCAAGGGGTGCAGAATGAGTTAAGACTGTTACCCACCTATGAGGGTTTACCTAAACTTGTGATTTTCTTAACTGAGTCTGAAGGGCTTGTAATAGAATCAGAGCACTTATCTGCAGTAGACGATGTGCTAAAAGCTACACCTGCTCGATGGTGGGGTGCGCACAAGCAATCCATGATATATTTCCCACAATGAAAAAGGTTGATACAAGTCAGATTCGGTGAAGAGGTTACCCTCATGAATCATAAGTATTCAGGACTGGAAAACCCTGTTGAACATCTTAACCACTATCGCACAATATTTGCAAAGTACCCACGACAATAATGAGTCCATCATTTAATACATAAATTGGAAATGACACCTATAACCTAGTTTGAATCTATGGAATTGCGATAAGGAACCCAAGATTAGGAAGGGCTCGCTAATCAGTCCACACACACAATTGAATTTGCTGATGAGAAACCTATAGTTGATGTTGCGCTTCAAATGATAAAGGAGAAGATATTCATTGAAATCCCTGTTGAAGAGGCCAATGCTCACTAGTGTAGTGGGACCATCCAATAATGGATGGATTGATACAATCTAGTCAGAGACCCAGATGATAATCCGACTAACATAAACATGCTAGAATCAGAGGGTGCCCGCGTAGTAGAAGGAAGTGTTATTTCAAGCGACCAATTCCTTAAGCAGTTGAAAATCAAGAAAGTAAACATTGGGTCGCCAGAAAACCCAAATTTCGCCAATATAGGAGATTATTTGGATGAAGAGACAGTCATGAAGATCACAGATTTGCCGCATGAGTACCAGGACCTATTCTCTATCAAATTTTTGGAGATGAAGGGGATAGTAGGATATCTAGGGGAGATGAAAACACCTCTGTGACCAGATGCTAAACCCAGTAGGCAGCGACCCTATAGGTTGAATCCATGGAATAAAGAGAAGGTAAAAGCAGGATTGGATAGTATGCTTGATGCATGAATCATTGAACCTGTTGAGGAATGAGAATGGATAAGACCTATAGTAATCTAGGAGAAGAAGACAATAGGTGAAGTCAGAATATGTGTTGACCTAAGGAAGCTGAACGATGCATGCCTGTAAGATCCATTCCCAACACCGTTTATAGATGAAGTGCTTGAAAGTGTCGAAGGGCAAGAAATGCATTCATTCACTGATGGCTTGTCTGGCTATCATTAAGTCAGAATCCCAAATGACGATCTCCAAAAAATGACCTTCATCACCGAATGGAGATGGTACCGGTATACGGTAATTCCATTTGGACTCAAGAATGCACCTGCTATTTTTTCTGGACTAGTAGTCTCTTCTTTTAAAATTTTTATTCATAAATTTCTTGAGGTTTAATTTGATGGTTGGACTATGTTTATTCTATTAAGAGACCATATTGAGAGTCTGCGCATGATGTTAGACCATTGTTTCCAGTATCAGATCATGCTTAATTCTAAGAAATGTATATTCTGGGCACCGTTTCGTGTTATGTTGGGTAACGTCATGTGTCACGATGGTATTTTTGTCGATCCAGAAAAAATTGCAATTATCCAGGACTTACCATCACCTACATTAGTCACACAACTCAGATCAGTGCTACGACACATGGGCTACTACAGAAAGTTCATTAGAGGATATGCAGAGATCACCGCACATAGGGAGAAATTATTGAAAAAGGATGAAAAGTTTCAGTAGTGGCCATCTTGCTAGGAAACCTTGTACAAATTAAAGAACAAGATGGCCACTTCGCCAATACTTGTGTTCCCCAATTGGAAGAAGGAATTCCATGTTCATGTTGATGCAATTTCTGTCGCGCTCTGCATAGTATTGACACAACCAGGAGAGGGTGCACTAAACCACCTCATTTCTTTTGCAAGTAAAAAACTATCAACATCATAAAATAAATACACGATGACAGAAAGAGAAGGCCTTGTCATGGTCTATGCGCTTCAAAACTTAAGACACTATTTGTTGGGTGGACATTTTCAGATGTACATTGACCATTCAACGTTAAAATACCTATTCAACAAGCCAGTGTAGGGGGGGAAGATCTGTAGATGCCTTCTCCTCTTTCAAGACTTTGATTATGAGGTTGTTGTAAAGCCTATTCGGCTAAATGTCGGGCCATACCACCTATAAAGGATAGAGAGTGGCGAGGAGCCAACCATCCTGGAATATAATTTCCCTAATGTGCAACTATTTGTGATCCACATGATGGATGATCATAACCATGAGTTTAATGAAATAATTCCATTTTTTAGCACAGGCTATGCACCTGAAGTAATGTCAATTAATCAGAAGAGACATTTGGTTGTCAAAGCTGCTGATTATATAGTAATTGTGGGACATCTATATAAGTTGGGCAGAGATAAAATACTGTGTTGCTGTGTTTTCTATTATGAACAACCCTAGGTAAAGAGCGAAGAACATGTTGGTGTCACAGGAGGAAACTACGTAGGAAAAGAAACTGTGCATAAGATATTGCATGCAGGACTATGGTGGCCAACCATACACATGGATACTAAAAGATTCTACATGTGCTGTGATATCTATGAGAGAATAGGAAATCCATCACGCCGGGATGAGATGCTGCTTGAGCTGTAGATAACCCTTCAAGAATTCAACAAGTGGGAAGTTGATTTGGTTGGACTGATCAATCCACCAAGAAAAAGAACTAGAGCAGGCTACATTATCACTGTGACAGATTATTTAACGAGATGGGATGAATTTCTTCCTATTAAAGATTGTACCCATACAACTGTAGCAAAGGTTTTGTTTGAAAATGTAGTCACCATATTTGGATGTCCAAAAATACTACTAAGTCACCAAGGTATGCATTTAATTAATAAAATGATTGCTGAGAGGACTGCATAGTTTCAGATCCAACATAAGAAGATGACACCCTATCATCCTCAAGCGAATGGAATGGTCAAAGATTTCAAGACGATTTTGGAGAATGTAGTGACCAAGGTATGCAATGTGCACCAAGATGGCTGGGATCAAAAAGTCTCAGCTGTGCTATGGGTGCATCACAGAACTTGTAAGCGACTAATAGGGAACACCCCATTTAGACTGGTATATGGATAGGAAGATGTCGTGCCAATGGAGTACATTGTGCTAATCCTGTGGGTTGGGACGTTGACAGAGATGACTGACAAGGATGCTTTCAAGCAGAGGTTGACATAGCTCATTTAGATGGAAGAGGAATGCTTCGTCATGGGATTCCATCAGGAAGTTAAGAAGCAGTGACAGAAAGAATGGCATGATCGCCATATCTCGATCAAACCTTTCAATTTCGAAGGACTTGTGTTTTTGTATGACATCAAATTTTTCAAACATCCAGGCAAGTTAAAAACACATTTGCTAGGGACATACATGATCGTGTATATCATTGATGTCAACGCAGTAAAATTACATAAACTAGATGGTACGTATGTCATGGTTATGGTGAATGGAAATTGCCTAAAGCCATACTATGATATTCATAACATCCCTAGATAGAGTCACGTTTCCCATGAAAAAAAAGAAGCGAGAAAAGGAAAAAATACGTAAACTGTTATGTCACACGTCTATGGTGGAACTAGTTGAAAGCATAAGAAAAAGCGCACAACACAATAAAAATTGAAAAGTGCTGGAAAAAGATGAAATAACAGGATGGCTGACATTAAAGTGCAAATATCTGGTGAATATTGAGGCGGTTATGACATCTAATCCTCATCAATTTGACAAGATACAAGGAGAATGATAGGGTCCTTTTTGGTCCCATCAGCCATCCTCGACATAACTATCATAACTGTTATGATAGGTACAACGTAGTACTTAAGCTTCCTAGTTAATGAAGGGATGATTCAACTGAGAAGCCCATGTGACTAATTACAACTCAACCTCCCATTGCATGATGACTGTAGGATGCATTGGCTGGTATAAATACAAGGATTCGACATCCAACAATCATTTACACATGCAAAGAGAGCCAAGAGAGCCAGAGTTGAGAGTTGACAGAGCTGAAGCCTATCGCAGAGTGAGCTGCAACCCATGGCTATTTATATTTCTAGTGCTAATGATTTATCCGATGTAAGCATCACTTCAGCATGCCCAATTAATGAAGAGACTCAATCACCTAGAGTACAAGAACCAGAAATTGACCTGATGGTGTGAATGAGAAAGCAACCTTTCCTGCTCCGGGCCCTGTTCAACCTCCTGGTTCGGGTCCTGTTTGACCTTTTTCTTTGGGTGCGGTGTCAATACCTATTCAAAACCCACCTGCGCGACTTGTCACAGCATCGAGACAGACTAGGGAAAGAGTGTATGGAAAGTCATCCAGGCCACCATTATCCAGGAAACGCAAGGCCAAGGCCTTTCTAGAGGATGATGGGAAAGCATTGATGGAGGAAGACGTGCTCAAGCAAGAGCATATGGTGGACTCCCCACCCCTTAGAGATCTGCAAGCTGAGGAGCAAGATGAAAACTTCCGCCATTATGTCTGAATGAGGAGAGTCGAGGCAGAGCTAGTGGAGATGCCCACAAAAGCCAATACATTTTTTAGTATCACTTAGGATCCCTAAGTGCGTACCCCTATTGTTGGAAATAATGTCGAATCTCGCCAAGTTTAACTTCGAGTATTTTGACACAAGACTGCAGGAGGGTTGGGAAAGCGGAAAATGCATGGGCAGGATTCAAACCAGACTGACTGGGCCCTAGGTTATTAATCCAATGAACTAGGTTTCTAGCGTGGACCAGGAAGGATTGATGAACTTGTTGTTCATGCCGTAGTTTGGGCACAACCTGTAAGCCAAAACATATGTGAAATAGCTCTTAGTTGATTTCCATAGACGGTGTCTATGTCTTGATTGACCATACTTGATCGACATCAAGCTTATCTCGATGATCATAGGACTATCGAAGACAGTAGAAGACCCTACATCATGTTTGCGCCAGGGAAGGGATACCACTAAGATGAAAACAAAGTATAAGTTTCAGCATGTGGGTAGGGGATTCTTGATTTCCCTCATCGAATACATTGTTATGAGGTTCGTCACAAGGATATTGTCGTGCAAAATGTTGCATGGGATGCAGACAAATGAATGCACCATTGTAGCAGTAGATATTGCAAAGCAATGCACACAAGGTGTGACTTTCAACTAGTCACAGTTCCTGTTGAACAAACTGATAGATGACATAGTGCAGGACTAGGAGGACCCCAAGTACAAATTTCACTACTCCTAGCTGCTCATCTTGATCTCATTCACCTTGTGGGACAACCCACCAGATTACATACAAATCGATGTCCCACTACCTTTCCATGGCACAAAGTACTAGAACTTGTGGGCGGGATAAGAAAAATAATATCCGACAAAAGGATACCAAAATCAATTTTTTTCTGCATGCTGAGGTGCTACATGATGTTGTCAAGTGATCCCACTGAGTCCATGCTGCGACGGTACACATGTATGATGCCTTCATAAATTTATAGGACGGTGCACATAATATGTTCCTAGAACAAGGGAACAACCCGACCAGGAAAGCACACAATGTAGGGTTTATGATCACTGATGCTGCATTGGATGCCCTTATCGTAGAGTGGCCCGAGGAATGGCGTGAACCACTAGCAGAGCTGCTGCCTGAAGAGAAAAACCAAGAAAACCCACCAGCCGACCAAGTAGTAAACACTGGTGCAGGAGGTGATTCTAGAATTGGCGAAAGAAATGATGAAGGAAACAATGGAGGCGATAATCAAGGTAACTATGACAATGGTGATGAGGGTGGATCCCATTGAAGTGATGAAGAGCAGATGCCTACTGATGAGGAGACCCATGACTGCCAAAAGGAATAGCAACAATACAGCAAGCCACAACACAAGAAGAGAAAATCCAATAGAGCAACTAACCTGAACACATTGACTGAGGACGATGTTCAAGAACTAGCAGATGTTGTAGCTGAGGTCACCAAGAAAATCCACAAAGATATGAAACACATTGGAGGAAAATTTGGCTGGCCAAGTTGCAGGGCACCTCAATAAGCTTATTGAGGCCATTAACAATGTCAAAGCCACTATCAAGGCTGAGACATATTGTATGGATCCCAACGTCCTGCTTGTAATGCCACAACTATTTTCTCCAACTAAAGTACAAATCCACTAGCACGCATTGGAGACAAGGACGGGAACAGGTGCATTTGATAATGTGGTCAACGATTTTTCCACATTGCAGATCGGCTTCTCCAAGATTTCATTGGGGGAATTCTATGAGATACAATAGGCAATTGCGAAGGAAATATAGCTGCAAGAGAATTTTGTTTCCTCTAAGGCAACAAAACAACAGACAAAGGCCAGGCACCATAAGCACCTCCTGAAGGAGAAAGAGAAAAACATCAAGTCACGCGAGGATAGTTGCACTGCATTAGCTAAAACCATTAAAAGCGTGATTGCAGAGTTCCCATCTGAAGAGGACTAGGAAGATGAAGATTCATCGGCTAAGGTTTCCTGGCTTGCATGGATCGCAGCAGGTTGAGGAGCTGCATGCAAGGAAGGTACTGAGCACAAATCTAGAGCTCATGCTCAAAGAGTGAAGAAGAGCAGCGCATGAGGATTTTGGAAGGATAAGTGAAGGAGAAACATTCTATGCTAATATAGTTGAAGCTATTTCCACGATATGGGAAGCACTTCTGGAGGATGTGACTGTAGAAAAGATAACGGAAAATGTGCACAAAGATGAGGAGGAAATTGTTGTCACTACTACATTTTGACCAAAAATCCGACGGCCGTCATGTCGGATTTTCGACACTTTCCTGTCAGATGTACGACACTTTGATTTTTTTTTAAGCGTCGGAAACTTGTCGTCGGTTAGCCGACACTTAACTAACTGTCGCTTAAGCGACACCTATGTAACTGTCGCTTAAATGTAAAGTGTCACTTAAGCGACAGAATATTTTCCACGGTAGTAAAATTTTTTTGAGAAAAATAGCTTTCATAACCATCGCTTAAGCGACGAATATCAACTAAAGGCGTCGGATATGCGACACCTAAACCCGTCGGATAAGCGACATATATCAACTAAATCCGTTGGAGATGTGACACCTACACCCATCGGATAAGCGACATCTATCAACTAAAGGCATCAGATATGTGACACCTACAACCTTCGGATAAGCAACGTGTATAAACTAAACGTCGGAAAAGCAACAGACGAAACCGTCGCTTAAGCGACGCTTGTGGAAATTTTTTTTTTTTAAATTAAAATTTTTTTTTGCTAGTTCTTATATATATATTTTAAGAACCAAAGTTATCAAATGCTGTCATCACATAAAACCTCATGGTGCACTAATAAAATAATACATTATACTTTAACTCGTATTTCCAAAGTTACACCAACCATAATATCCATTGTCATCACATGACACCTCGTTACCAAGATCATATCATTATGGGGTAAAATGAATACCCCTGAAAATAATACCAAAAAAATAAATAACCAACAGCATATCATTATAGCAATTGAAATGACAGAATATTATTATGGCAGTTGAAATGAATAAAAATTTATTGAGAATATGAAGTGTTTACCTAAAGAGCCTTCTATTTCTAACTCCATTTCTATATTTTAACTTGTGAATTAAATCTCTGAACACTATGAAAACCATTGAGAATACGAGGTGTCTACCTAAAGAGCCTTCCATGTCTCGCTCCAACACAACTATCGATAATAAGTTAATAACAGAATAATAAACTTATTTTAACCCATCTTTCCATGGTCCCACTGACCTTGACTACCCATCGCCATCACATGACATCTCAGTATTACTTCTAGCCATGTTAAATATAATTGCACAGCATGCTGAAGATGCATAGTGGTCTAATAACATCAACTATGGATAATGCAAAAGCTAGGACCCCGATACCAAATACAAAGAATGGGATCATACCCATAAACCCGTCAGAAGCCATAACTTAAGCTATGATATAGTTTAGGGGCCATATCCTTGACAAGATCTCTAAATAGTAAATACTACGAAGAATATAACACTGAACTCACCCATATTTTCAGGCTGTTGGGCATAAATGAATTGTGAACTGACATATGGACAATCATTACAGTTTAGAATTGTGAACTGACATATGGACAATCATTACGGAATTTTACCATCTTTAGGTAAATGTTTCAAAATATTCGACTGTAACAAGGATTTGAATCATATTTTCAGACTTCTATTGAGATAAATATGAATTGATACAATTAAGGAATATTATACAACAACAAATCATGCACTCTTTGAAGAAAACCGCGCTCTACTAGACAACTTCACTTGCTTCAGATTATTTGAGCATTGCTTTAAAATGAATGGTGAAAGGCTAAAAGGATGAAGCACCTACTAATCGATAATCAGTAACATTAAAGACTTCAAAATTTATAAATACAAGATCTAAAATTTTAGGCCCCCAGTCCTTCCATGCAAAAACTGTTTTCTGCTGGATAACTGAGATCAAAGAACTCTTTCCTTCCATGCAAAGGTTGTTTTCTGTTGGCTAATTGATATCAAAGCACTCTTTCCTGACATTTGGCATATTTAACTAGTTATAAATAAGAATCTGTCCATAAATCAAGGGCCATACTGGACCTTTGACCCGAATTCATACAACTCTTTCAGCCAAAGTACCAATTACAACAGGAATGGCCAATACACAATCAAGAGACTTTGACATCCTGCACAACACGACTGGCCAGTGAACAATAGAAGCAAGATCAAGGGGGATAAAATCTGGGACATACTGATAAGAATAGGCTGAAATCTCAGACATACTGATAAGAATAGGCTGCAGGATAGAGGGATCAATGCTTACAATATAAATCAATGAATAAATAAATCATACAGGATCAGTGATTTCTTCCCACATAATTAGCTATCCGTTCCCTTCAGAGAAGCCAGCACAAATTCACCATATAAATTTTTCAATGCCATCATGAAAGTAAGGATCAGTGGACCCATTATCGCACCCTGCACATACAAATATGGACACATTAAAGTAAGATCGGATCATAGTAGGGCCTTACGGACAGGCTGTCAAAGATTTTGCTTCAAAATTTAAATAAATTCAATTATAAAATATCATGATGAACAACTAACAAATTAATCTACAAGCTACGTATTCATAAATATGACAACCAAATGTGAAGCAGAGGACAATGCTTTGAGCTTATTAAGTAACAATGTCACTTTCATAATCTATCTGATTTATCTAATTCTATTTTGAGGAAAGAAACACATTGATAATTTAAGGTTCCACAATCTAACTTGCAAGATGAAGGAAAGGAATCTCTCTAACTGAAGCTGGTAATATATGCCAATCCTTCTGTAAAAAGATTTATAAATTGCATTTGTACAACTTTTAGTTAGGTAGTTTAGTCTGAATCCAAGTCTACTGAAAATGAAATAATCTCATAAACACAAAACTGGAAACACTTGGATTTGTACTGTGAGGTTTATTGGGGCTAACTCGTACACTTGACTAGATTGCCACAGTCCCGATCAAAGAAAATCCAACACCAGTCAGAGTAGAACCCTCGAAAAACTGTCTCCATGTGAATTCGACTTGATGTATTTAAAATTTTTTTTAGGAATTTGTGAATAGCAAAGAGCTTGTCAGTGTCTCTATGAGGNACAACAGTCAGAGTAGAGCCCTCGAAAAACTGTCTCCATGTGAATTCGACTTGATGTATTTAAAAATATTTTTAGGAATTTGTGAATAGCAAAGAGCTTGTCAATGTCTCTATGAGGGATTTTGTTCGTGAAGGGTGTTACAGGTCCTTGTGAAGGTTTGCTTCATGCTGTTTTGAAATTGTAACTAGCGTTGTTAGAGTCTCTCATTTCTAGCCTTCATAGGCATTGCATCTGGATCTTAGCTCTTTATTCATTATATACAAGCTGTTACAGGATTTCATGGACTGAGTTGTGGCCACATAGGAAGATACCCTGTTGCCATCATTTCCAGAAATCGTGGGTACCATCCTCTCAGCGTTTTGACTGTCATACTATGTTAATTTATTGGGATGAAGTTTCTTTCCAGCTGGGCATGATCATTGGGTATGAAGACTGTATATTGAGGATAAATTGTGGTCCTGTGAACCAAAAAGAAGTTCTGCCCTACAAACTCAGTCACTTAAGTTCTTCCCTATGCACTTTCAGACCATACAACTGCCCCTATGCAGGGTCGAAATGTTCTGTCACAGGTGATATTCAGACTCTTGTGGCACATCTAAGGGATGATCATAAAGTTGACATGCACACTGGTTGCATTCTTTACTCCATGCTTATGAAGGCTGCATGTGCATAGCCACTGTGTCTCGTTCCTATTAATAGTAAAAGGAAGCTTTAATCTAAAAAAATATTGCAAATATACACTCTGCCACTCTTCAACTTGGGCAGAGGCAAACAGGTCCTGTTCACTAGGTTCCAAGCATAAAACCTCTCATCCCCAATTGCAGAGAACACTAAGTTTACATACAAATGGTCTTTCGGAAGCCCTTTTGATGATGAATTCCAGCTAAGAATTTCGGAGGATAAAACAGTTTTCCACACCTTGGAGACTTAATAAACATGGAGTAACATTGGAGCCCTAAGATTCACAAAAGCATCCACAACCTTTACTTTCCAAAAGACAGACATTCAAGACACTCCATTGGCAAAGGGAGGAGCTAAACTATGATTGTGATGACATGCTTCAGGTTCAATATTTCAAAATATATTTTTGGTCGGAGCTAAGATGAGTATTGGAACCCCTGGAGCTTTTCAGTGTGAGATTCTACACACTACACTAAAAGAGAAATATTATATTTGACAAGAAACCAAGAATATGGTATGATATGTACTAGATACAGAATACTAAACAATGGTTTGCAAATACATAACATTGTAAATCACGCCTATGGTCCCCCACCAAACCAACAAACATTACTATTTTTGCTGGCACCAGAAACAGGTAGGGAAGGCAGTGGGAACTAACATATTGACCTCTATGAAAGTCAAAGTAGAGAATGGAATAGTACAATAAGGAAAGGTGCAGTGCTTGAGCTAGATTGAGGAATGCCGGTTATACCAAACGAGGGAGATGTACTAGAATTAAACTGTGGAGTGGTGCTCAACCCAAATGAAGGAGAGGTGCTGGAACCAAATTGTGGAGTTGTGCTCAACCCAAATGAAGGAGAGGTGTTTGAAGCAAACTGAGAGCTGCTGCCCAATCCAAATGAAGTACTACTGCTAGAAGAGAAGCTAGAGGTACCAGTAGAACCTACTGAAGGGCTACTGGCAGCACCAAATTTAGTTGTGGTGCCACACCCAGATGCAGGAGTACTAGTAGAAGCAAATTGAGATGTGCTACTATTGCTGAGGCCAAAAGAAGGTACACTGAAGGCCCAATGTATAAAACAATATGAAT
>LPNX010798230.1:152129-245733 GCA_001517045.1 Pseudotsuga menziesii
TGTAATATAATTTTTGATATTACAAAAATTATGATTATGAACCTTTTGAATACAAAGGTCTATTTGAATACAAAGTTATGAATGTGCCCATATTGGTAGAAAGAGCCAGACTCTTATTCAAAGAACGTGGTATCAATATGAACATGCCAAACCAATCCCACAAATATGAACATGCCATACACCCCTCCACGTTTAAACCTATAATCTTTTAAAAGGAAACATGGAGAGGAAAACTGTCGCTTAAGCGACACTTAGGAAAAAAAACCGTCGCTTAAGCGACACTTGGAGGAAAACCGTCGCTTAAGCGACACTTAGGAGGATAGCAATTTTAGTGCCGTCGCTTAAGCGACGCTTATGCCCATTATTTCAAAAAAAAAATTAATCTTTCTGATTTTTGGCACGGTTAAAATAAAAAATCCACGCGCCGTCGGAAAAAACCGTCGGATTTTGGATCAAAATCTAGTAGTGTGTGGAAAAGGTAGAAATGAAGAAGCTTCCATTTGAAGAGAAGGTTATAAATATGGCAGAGATGAAGCAGCTACAGCAAGAAGTCCAAGCTCTCTATGAACAAGAGCAAAAAATGGAGGTGGAAGTGGATGCGCACCATTCGGAAGTAACATGGATCATAGGCCTTATTCAAGCACCGTAACAGAAACTTCAAACCATTACGCAGTCGATAGAGGTAGGTCCGTCAGAAGATATTAGCTCCGACCGAGTGGAGCAGTTGGACACGTATGCAGAAGAGGTAACAATGGAAGTTGATAGAGTGCAATATATGGTGAAGTAATTTTAAGACAAGGTTAGTCCTCCCGTGTAGTCTGACCCTATGCTAGAAACATAAGTGACTGGCAGAGACTACAATTATGCGGCAATAAATTTTGCGAAGACTTTCTCTTTTGCTTAGTGGCGCAAGATGAGCCACATGTGAGTGTTGGGCGTCTATTGGGCCAAGAAAAGTGTGCAAGGAAGAAGCTGATGTGCAAGCAAGGAAGGGAAGGTGTGTGCGAGGCAGAAGGGGAAAGTAGGTCAAGAAGGAAGCAAAGGGACTAGCACAGAAAGATAGAACATGCACACAATGAAGGAAAAGTAAGCTTGCAAGAGTGCAAGAGGGTAACGGTTAGAAAGCGATAGATCAGCAAGATCGTGGTTGGTAAAGTCGGCGTAAGCCAATGGACGTTGCAGATATGAAGGAATATATGTAAGTCGGGCCGATAGTGTCCTGTTTTAGTTTATATGACAGCCTGTAACCATTTCTTACGATCGATTATGACCAGTAATAGATGAGCAATATTTAGTCGACCTTGTGTGCTCTTGTACAAGCTATAAATAGGAAGAACCCGCTCTGTATAAGGGTTTTTGGTTGGTTGGTTGTTGTTAATTCGTGAAGTCACTCATTTTTTAAAGAAACTTAGGGTTAGTTGGAAATAAGACACAGATGAGAGTCTGGTAGCAGTAGAAGTTTGTTGATCATCATATCTTGTAGTTGTGTGTGCAAACCACTAGTAGTAGAAGTATTTTGTAGCTAAGTATGTAGATAATAAAGGTAGAAGAGTCGATCTAGGCTGTGTGCAGCTCAATAGGAGTATATAGAAGAATAAATCAAAGAGCATGAGAGCAAGAAGATTGAGTCAGAAAGAAATATCTTAAGAACAGTCTACAAGTCACAAATTGGAAGGTGCTATACAGAAATTCTCATGCCATATGAAGAATACCTAGGTGGTTTTCCGCAGATGGGTTTCGACGTTATTTCCTTTGTTGAATGATTGATGGATGTTGAATGTTCATGTGAATGTCAAGTAGTTTCTTACTGTATATTAATGAGTTATTGCTGAATGTATGACATCGTCTTATTAATCAGTGAATGAATTACTTTTTAAAGCATTCCTGGAATGTTATGTATGAGTTCATGGTTAAACAACTAATTTAATCTATAAGTCACGCACTTTCTTTCAAGTGTAAGAAATCAGCCACATTGCACAAGTTGCGCCAGTTGTTGAGGTTATGAATAGGGTTGTGTCGTGCACGCACTGCCGTACAATTTTTCCCAGTGACACACTCCATCATTATATCGCCTTTGTTCAGCGCTTTGCCTGCGCTCCAAGGGACTATAATACCTCGCCAACTGCGGAAATATGATTCTGGAAGTTACCCATTAAGATATCTCAGGTGAGACTGCGCCTGCCTTGTGGGCGTTCCCAACTGAGCTTGCTCCATTGGGCCAATGTCTTGTGGTGTCTTGTTGGTATTGTGTTGTAGTTGAACCGCAGGTCGAAACAAGAAAGAGATAGAGGACAATAGTGCTAACA
Source organism: Pseudotsuga menziesii (assembly GCA_001517045.1). Lineage (NCBI taxonomy): Eukaryota > Viridiplantae > Streptophyta > Pinopsida > Pinales > Pinaceae > Pseudotsuga > Pseudotsuga menziesii. The sequence continues at coordinate 154,436 of LPNX010798230.1, forward strand.
TACTATAAGTACTTGTTATGCAATCCAATAACTTCCCAAACAAATGTTTGCAAAAATAAATCAAGATATTGGAAGAGTAAAATTATAAAAGTAACAAATGTATGCAGACTCAAAAGTAGTATTTACCTTGAAACACTGCTAGCTTCTCCTAAGAAAGATTTTAGGGACAAAAATCCTCCAATTGGGGAGGTGTCATCTGAATGGATCTTCGAAGAATTAAAATAGCTATGTTATTAATATTTGGTTAATATTGTGCTCAAGAACTTGTTTTTTACATGTTTGGCATCTGATGACATGGCAGAGTGATAGCGTGAATGATGATTACATGAATTCTAATGTCAAGTAGCCCCTTACTCGACCCAACAATATTGAAGGCTTGTCCTTATTAATAGGGGCTCAACATAGTTACCCAACTCCACATTGGGGAAGCTCCATCAAAAGACCTGATGCCATTTGAGACCTAGGTTTAGGGTAAGGGGTTTTATGGAGTTACCTCAAGCCCCATTGGCTTAATCATTGTTGAAGCCAACTTACATTACAGTTTTCTAGGATCATTATATATTATGTTCCAACATTCATATTTACATCATAGAGTTCGCTATGGTAAGCCTAACACATGGTAGCATATAAGTATATTTACATCATTTACACATAGAGTATTTATCTAAGTACACATTGATTAACTCTCATCATTATAGTCACACATTTATATTTTATACATAATCTTATCTAATATGTTCTAGGGGACAAAACCAAGGTATTATTACCAAGGAAGTATAAAACAAAGTGGGCAACGAACCATTACTCCAAGTATTTGTAAACGTTTAAACAAGGGCAACCAAGCGATGGCTTTCTCATCCAAAATTGCAGAAACAATTGGAGGACCAAGTAAAAAAGCCAACAAGAACAATAACAACTTAATTACACTATCAAAGACTTTTTTTTAACTTTAAAAGGATTGGCTATTGTAAATTTTTTATGAACATTCAGCATGTATTTAACTTTTTTTATCTTTATTTTTTATTAGTATTATTTATATATATAAAAGTTTGATTAAAAAAATTTAATTTCCATGTTTTCTATTGAAGTAGAAAACTAATTCATATAACAAGAGCCATGATACTTGATAAACCGATTCTTATAAAAAGAGTATTTTATAATGTTTTAAGGTGGAATTTTTTTTTATCTAAAATAATAATAATCACTTTAGGCGTTTTATTCTGCAACGATTAGACTACCGTGAAAGTGATCTCGACTCTTGGTATTCTAGTTCATCTCTAGGGTTGACGCCTCTTTAAACACGTGTACCATCTAATTATGGGATAGTCTTTATAAGTATTATTTTAGCAGAAGAAGAACGACATAGGAAGAACTCCCAAAGCAAAGTGCCCATTTTTGTGATTTGCAGATTCGATCTCCTCCTCCTGTCATAGAAGAAGAAAACAGTAGAGGTCAGTTCTCCTATTGTTCTTGTCACAAAGTTCAGATATAAATTTAATTCCGAACGCTGTGAGGTCAGTTCTATTGTAATTGTTTCTTTACAAAATTTTGCAGAGTGCAGAAATAAATTTTATTGGGAACGCAGTGAGGGTGATTATTGTTCTTATAAAGTTTAAGATTATTGTTATAATGCTAAGTTTTTCTTTACAAAACTCTGCAGAGTGCAGATATAATTTTTTTGGGAACGCTGTGAGGGTGATTATTGTTCTTATAAAGTTAAAGATTATTGTTATAATGCATAGTTTAAAGTTTTACAGTGCGAAGTAAGGTTTACTTTGAATTGGATTGTTGCTTTAAAGTTAATTTATAATTTTACAGATTACAGATTTAATTTTAATTTGAGGTATTGCAAATTGTGGATTTTGCGTATGGTTAGTGTAGTGGCTCCTCAGTACCAATACTTGCATTTAAATTTAAATTTTTCATTTTTTTTAAATCCCTGTAGGCCATGTATTTCAATGGAATAGTTTTCCAGATGATGCCCTATACAATAGATTCGGTGCTGGTAATATGCAGACTCTTGAATTCTTTGAGTTCAAAATCTTTCGCTGATGTGGGTTGCCGGTCGGTGCAGCAGTAACAGTGACTAATTTGTTTGTTTGCTTAAGTTGATCCTTGAATTGTAAGGTCAATAAAGTTATTAATTTATATTTTTATTAAAAAAGGCAAAAAAAATAATGACACTTAGCAGAGGTATCTGAGCTCTGCTTCTAGCGATTTGGAAAACCAATAAAAAGTATGGATAAGAAGAGATTATTTTATATACTATTATTATTAACGAAATTTAAAAGTTATATTTTCTAATAAATCCAAATATAAAATTATAAAATTAATAATATATATATATATATATATATATATATATATATATGTGTGTGTGAGAATTAATTTTTTTTTAAATGAACAGCTTGAGATAAGATGGTTAAGATATATGGATATTTAGAAGTTATATAAAAATAATCTAATTTAATTAATTATTTTTATAGTTTTTTATTTAAAATTTCTGGTGAATTACAGTCTATGTTTTTTCATGTATGGACTAGGATAATACAAGTGTACTAGAGATTGATTCTATAACAGTTATTCAAAATTAGAAATAAACAAAATCAATCTTTCTCTATATAATAATTTATAATTGATAAATAGATAACATGAAGAATGTTGTAGATATTTACGAACCATTTAATCCTTTGAAAAGTTATTCCTATTATTTTTTTTTATACAATTATTATATATGTTTTTTTATATGAAAAATATTTTATTAAATAATAAAAAGTTTTAAAGTTAAATTATTATTTTTTGTCGAGTTACATTTTGAAAAAATATACGTAACACTATTTGATAAAATAACTTTATTTTAAAAGTGTTTCCTACTCTTTTTAATAAAAATGAGTCATTACTTAAATTTTTAAAACAAATTATTTGAGCCAGATTTGGATTATTTAGCTGAAGATTATGTTGCTCGTGATTAGGATAGACCTGGCGGGCCAGCGTAAATAGGGAATCCTGTCACAGGGAAAGCCACCGGGTGGAATTATAGGTAAAGATAAAAAGAAAGGAGCTAGGTATTTACTACATTCTACACTCATCATCACACGGATAAACTTCTATTAGCTATCTTTCCCCATAATTTTATTTTTTGTTTTCTTCATAAATGCTTAACTTAACTAGGAACAATGTAAGCAACTCAAGTTAAACTTGTCATGAAAATATTTGTATTTCTATATCCCACAACTCACCTCTAGAGGACACTCATGGGCAGATGCAATGGAACTTGATTTCCTCCTCGTAGGTTGTGTAGAGAAAACCAAGGTATATAGCTTAATTGTGCTTGGTCTCAAATATATTTTTATATAATCGTTATAAATATATTTATTTGTTAAATTTAGATCCATTTGGCAACTTTTCATATAATTATTTTTTAAAGAAAATTTAAATTCTAACACCATTCTTGGAAAGGCATAATAAGAAGTGTGCATTTAGCAACATAGCTAAATAATATAAAACTCCAATACATAAGTTTTGTTATCACTCTGAATATGTGATCATTAATGAGTTTAATATAGATTTGTTTGACGTTTTTTTTATTTGTTGTTTTATGTTTAAATATTTTTTGGATTATATTTAAGTCAACTTTAAAGTTTGAGTATACATCAATATTGATGTAACGGAGGTCATGAGTGAGAATTTTTTTGTTAAATTTTTAATTTGTATTTAAAAAAAATTATATTAATTTTAATTTTAAAAAAATATTACATGTTATAAATGTTTAATTTTAAAAAAGTGATGTAAATTAAATTTCAGCATTATTTTATTTTTATTCCAAACAAAATTCACATTTAATTTTGAATATTTTAAATGTTAAATTTTAAAATAATATGTGATGTTATAGATGTTTAATTTTTAAAAGTTATTTGATTATAAATGTAGATAATTTTAATATTATAAGTATTTAATTTTAAAAGAATATGTGATGTTATAAATGTTTAATTTTCAAAGAATGTTTGGTGTTATAAATGTATATATTTAACAATTATTTTTTAAAGGTGATCATGGTAAAAAGTTGAGACATGGATTTAAATTCAAGAATAAAAATTATTTAAAACTATGTTATGAAAATCAATCTAAATTTAACAAATAAATATACTTTTATGAGAAATTTAGTTACTCATTCGTTGAACCACTCTTCTTCTCAGAAGACTCAACATCCTCTCGAATACCAACATAGTATTCTTCATAAATCTTAACATCCCATAATGTAAATAACTTCTTCCTCTTGTGAAGAGAACTATGTCCTCGGCATAAGCCTAAGCCATCATATATTTCTCATGGGTTTTTCTAGCAATAGGAAGAGAACCCAATTTATTAGGGATGTCTTGTATTTTTTCCTTTCCCTCGACTAAAAAAATGAACGAGCATAGTGATGTTAAAAATCCCTATCAAAAATATTCCAAGTGAAAATGAAGCACGGGGGTTCACTTGTTTCCCAATATCCTATCACATTAGTTCATATTGTGGGTTTTAAAATTATCAAAAATTGAGCCAATATATTGCAAGTATTGGTGGAGATGAGGGGTTTAAGGTGGGGGTGGGTAGGGTGGTTTATAAGGATTGAGGTATAAAAAGGGGTGGGGAGGAGGTTTTAAGTATTGGGAGGGGGTTTCAACAAAAATAGTTTGGGTCAATATCTCTGGAAATTAAGGGTATTCTTTAATATCCCACGATCGCACATGCTATGTGAGAGGTTCACTAATTGAAGTCCTCGTGAAATGAAGCAGAGAAGCAGATTGAATCAGAAGGTCTTGTCTCAAAATTATTGTTGTTGAAGAATAATGCAACTTTCTGTCCCTAAAAATGGATGGAATAGATCCCTTTTCTTCTTAAAATGAAACAAGAGGTTTGTTAAAGAAAATAAATATGAAAACTGAGACAATGAGACTGATCAGTAGAGGGATTTGTTGTGGGAAGAGTCTACTAACGCCAGACAGGAGCGGACGAGAAGAAATCACATGCCATGTTTGAATGGTGAAGGTAGGTGGTATTTGGAATTAATTTGACTTCGATAGCAATAAGCCAGAGCGATCAATTGTACTGTAAGATTTGATACCACAACCTTGTGGCGATGGTCAAACAAACAAAAGGAAACATGGAGTATGGATAGTGAGGTCACCAAAGATTTGGACTTCGGATTACAAAAGATCCAAATCATCCTGTCATTAGCCTCTTTCTTATAATACTATTCTAAGTTATTTTATGATTTTCAATACTAACAATTTGTCAAGGAAATCCCATATGGGATATGTCCTATGAGGTAAGGGACTTTACTATGTTACTTTGGAAAATGAAGCTACCCTCATTGTTTCCTAAAAAAACACTTGAATGGGACAATAAAAATTATGAAAACATGTGGTTTAATTGAGGTGTCTGTCCCTAATGACTTAACATTTCACCACCAAGGAAGTTACCAACTAGATGCTTCTTGAGCAAATTTGGAAACTGTATTTGGTAAACACAATGAGACTTGAGCTCACAAGCTTGAAAACCAATTTTTTTCTTTACATCGAGATGATGATAGATCTCTTAGTCTTGTAGTGGTTTGGTTTGATCACAATATAATTTGGTGGTGATGATATATTTCTTAGTATTGTAGTGATCTATTTGGGATAATAATATAATTTGACACCTATTTTGCTACTTTATGGGAGGAAATTAGGGTGAAAAAACATAAAAAATATTCTAAGGCCATTTAGAGGCATCAAATGGAATTTTTCATTTGATGCATATATTCAAGGAGGATTACATATTCTACACATTAATCACCTCAATCACATCTCATGTGTGGAAGTTCTACTTCCCATAAGTTTACCAACATAGTTGACCACCTTAGTATAAGTGGATTCCATGTTAGCTTCATTATTCAAATGAGTGGGGCTATCCATGCATGTACTTTGATGAATATTCTAGAAGGTCCAAACATTATTAATATATGAGGGTTGATAAAGTAAAAAATAAAAAACCATAACCCTAAATGACCATCAGGATATGTCATATATTCGTACATTAGGAGAAGAAGGGGTCCCATTCTTTAGAATTATTCTTGTTCCATCGGTGGAAAAAAATATACGAGTGGTATTCTAAAAGCATAATTGAGGAGGGGGGAGATTCTATAGAAAATATTTAACCAACAATGTCTAGACTTAACTCCATAGTGTGTACCCATTTCATTGTATGTGCAAGGATAAATGCATCAAAGAGAGAGAAAAGCATCATGCATCACATTTTATTTGTTTTTTTTTGCATATTGGGTTTCATATGATAAATATTTTGTTCCTTATGTGGCCTTTTTGTTTATTTGCATGTTCTTTCATTTACAATAGGTTGTATAATCTAAGACTTTTCTTCAAAATGTTATGATATAAGTTGTTAAGAATTGTTCTATTTGAATATCAACAATAGTTTAGAATCATTTAAAGGGTCTCAAATAGTTTGGCTAGATGAGGGACATCTAAAATAGGTGTTATGTGTTCTGATCCTTTCTTGCAATATTTTGTCATTATATAAGAGTAATCATTCTAAGAAAGGTAACACTACAACTTTTTAACCTCACGAAGTTGTAATGAAGTATTTAAATATTTTTAACCATGCCCAAGAAAACATAATTGTTGAAGATACTATCAAGTTGTAAATATTTGACATTTTTGGGTCATTCTCTTTTGCATGATTTTGTATTGTTCATAGAAATGACTTTAGAAAAATTTGGCATATGTGATTTAATCACCTAAACTATCATTCATTGTAGCCATTAAATAAGAAAAAATAGTTATTGGTCTCTGTCTCATTTATTATAGAAATAGTGTTTGTCCAGAGTGTGCTTGAAAAACATGGATGGGATAGTTTTGAAAAATGTTCCTCTTGGCATGTATCGACCCCATTACAACTTGTTCATAGTTATTTTTATGGTCTGTTTCCTTGTTCTTCTTTCTCCAGTATTAAGAACTTATCCAATTTCATTCACGACTTCTGAAGACACACTTGGTGTTAAATTTTATAACTTAGGAGTGGAGTCGTTGACATTTTTTTCTCCTACAAGGATCTTGTATAAAAACAATAAGAACATCAAATACAAAATTTAACAACAAATAATGGAGATGGGTATATAAACAATAAATTTATAAATAAGTACACTACATAGGTATTCAAATGTAACATACTAATATTCCATACACAACACAATAAAACAATGTTGCAAATGGAAATTATTACAGATTCAATGAAATGCTAAGTTGTAGAAGCCAACGTAAGGCCAATCAAGTCTTAATAGTCAAGGAGAATTCATTGGTTGTTAATCACACTCTCACAAAGGACTTAACATATATAATACCAAAGAATAATGGATTAAAATTAAACTAGATCCAAGACCATTTCATGTGTCTGGTAGTGAAGCTTGGATTCACACTCCCAATGAGAAACAAAACTCATTACAACCTAAAAGTAAGAAGTAAATTTTTGTTGGGTATTTTGAAGATATTAAAGGTTATAGAATTCTCTAATATCAATCCAATAAAATTATTATTAGGAGATTTGTTAAATTTAATGAAAATATATTAGTTTGAAAACTTGATTCAACATCTATACCATGTTTAGCTATTGTGTCATCTCCAATTCTCAAATTTTATGCTAGTAGGACTATTTTGGTTTCTTCTTTTAATGATTAAAGAAATGATGAGAATATGCATGTGCCTTCTCACATTCCTCTAATTGGGTATATTCAACATGAAGCTATAGTAGACCACCACTTCTTTGAAGGTTTTGTACAACATGAAATGTAGTCGGTGATCTTGTTGATGATTCTATACAGAAATATTCGAAACGGTCATAGTTTTAGTGCTCATCTTTTCTTTTAGATGCGGTTTCAGATACTCATCATCCATAAAAATTTATGTAATATTCTCTCCATTTACATTGTAATCGAGGAATGGACAAATGATATCATTCCTTAATGTTGAATGATACTTCATTTTTTTCCTCTTGTGAAAGGAAGAAAAATTGTCAGATATAAATTGGTCTGTAAATATAAGATTGCATTATATAGAAGTCAACTCAAAGTCATAAGTATTGGTTAGTATCCAAAGGATTTTTGCATGTTGGATGGATTTCCTATAATGAAACTTTTTTCCATGTCCCAAAAATGAATTCCATATGCCTCCTCTAGCTCTATCCTGACATAAACTTTGGGAGGTCCATAACATGTATTTAAAATATGGCTTCATGCATGGGGATTTGCAAAAATGTATTTACATGGAATGACCTCTTCACTATTTTTTGAATGACTCTATCCTTGTTTTTCCCTTTAATAATAATCTCTATGGCATTAAATAGTCTCCTTATGCTTCTTATGTAAAAATGAATAGCTTCTTTCGTAACAACATTTTTTCTAGATATCATTCTAACCCAAAATTTTATACCAATAATGTACAAAAGATTCTCATAATCCTTGTCCTTTATATTTTTAACATTATTCTTACTAGTAGAGACCCTAAAATCGAAACTCATATGAAAGCCATCGTTAAAGAGAAATCTAAACTGGCCAACTCAAGACATCTGCTTTATTTTCTTGGCATCCAAATATTACAACAAAAAAGAATCAATTTTTATTTGTCAATATAAGCATGCTAGTGACCATGAAAATCAGATTCACATGGGTGATTGTAAACCAACAACATCTCCCTTCCAATATGGATTCAAACTTATTTCCACCTGCAGTACGCCAAAAATCAATGCCTCTTTGTGTTGTTATTTATTTGGTAGTCTTTTGTAATCAAGGCTCATATATATCATAACATTTCATTTGATGTCAAGGTAGTGTTCCCTAGTTTGTGTAAACGCCTTCTCAATGTCTTTAGAAATCAATAGAATGGATACGTCGGTTTATCTAGGGCGTAGTTCAGTTTTGAAGCAATTACAACACACAAGGAACTCCTTTGTTGGTTGGATGCATCAATTCAGATTGGGTTGGTCGCTATAGTGATCATAAGAGTATTTCATGTTATCTTTTTAGTATTGATTTCAGACACATCACTTAGGATTTTATGAAATGCAAATCTTTTTCTCTTTCTTCAATAGATGTAGAGTATTGAGATACAATTAATGCATGCAAAGAAGCCCCTTAGCTTTGATAAATCCATTTAGAGGTTGGATTCATGTAGTAGAATTCAATATCCCTATGGTGTGACGATTAGAGTTCCAACAAGTTTTCCAAAAATCCAAGCCAACATCAACACACACACAAAATTGAGTTACAATTACACTTCATCAAAAACATTATTTAGGATCTCATTCTTTAACTGATGTTTATGTTGTAGATGAATGAGTTGTATACATCTTCACCAAGTATCTTACATAGGTAATTTTTCTAAACTTATATCTATGTTAGTAAAAAAATACATTAAGTGGGGATAGGCTCTAATGCCTCATTCCTTCCCCTTTTATGTCACCTTCACAAATCATTCAGCTCTATCCTAAGTTTTCATAAGTGGGGGTGTTATTGTATTTAGACACATAGGAATTAGTGAAAGTTCCCTTGGTATAATGTCTCTTTAGGTAAAGTCTTTTTCTTTCATATGCATTGTTGATTTTGTACCTAGCAAAGTGTTATGCTAGTGACTTTTTACCTAAGTGACTAAAAAGGGAAAACTGGCATAACCCTTGCATTAATTACATGAAATGTGCAATTAATTCACTTTAGAGTTATAAAGTGGAGTTTTCGTAAATTTAAGTGGTTGTTGAGAGAAAATATTTTAATGGAGAGAAAAAGTGAATTTATTCTTATCCATTGATATTAGAATTCAATATTGAACTAGGTCCCCTCGATCTTGTGTCCTTTAAACTACCCTTACGAGACAAACAAAAAGGCAAGAGGGGACCTTGGAGATGCACTTCATTCATTACAAGAGCATTGAGAGACAAAGTAGACATCTTGAGAAGATAAGAGACTTGAGAGAGAGATATGGTATGAATTTCGAGAAAGTTTGAGTAGTAGGAGAGAGAAGGAATTGTGGGCACAAAAAATGAGGTATTCATCGTATAATCACAATAGCACATAAATCAAGAGAGTTTTAACAAGTTTGATTAGGGGAACATGGAACGATCTCCAAGGAAGTTGGAATGAATTTTGAGGGAAAAATACCGCCTTTTATTGCAATGTCCATAGATTGCACGAGAGTAGTCCATATTGTTGATAGGATGCATCAACTTTGAGGTATGCAACATGAATTTCGAGATGTGATTTCAGTTTGATTATGTCCAAGTAGGGACATGATTTTCCATGCACTAACTCGTATAGTTATGTAGAAATCTGGAACGATTTATAAGGAATATTCTAGGACACTTATTTTGTTGAGATAAGTGAGCAATGGGGTTGAAACAAGTTGTTCATTTTATTTTATTTTATTACTTTTATACATTTTAAAGAAATAATAAAAATGATCTCTCTCATAGGTTTCTCATTTGTGGTTTTTCCTGGTCCATTTGGCTAAAATACCAAGTCTAAAATGTTTGGTGTGTGGCTAAGTTTTTAATTATGGTCATTAAATTTGGGAAAATTTCCCTAGTGTTTCATATTTTGAGCTTGTTTATGAGTAAAAATCAATTGCAACTGGCATGACATGAATGGGTGAGGAATCACACATGAATGTTTGGTGAAAACATGAAACACAGGTTGGGGACACAATAAATTTTTACATGGTATCAAACGTTGGATAAACATAAGAAGATAATATTTTAATGAAGAAGTTATTTTTAGACTTGAGAGAGACAGTTTTGTTCAACATGTAAATTTATTTTTGGACTTTTCATTTTTACTGATATGGTCATTGGGTTGAGAAGAAGAAAAACTTGGAGCCCACTGTAGAACATGGTATTTTTGTGGGGTATGTTGAGACACCCAAGTCCTTCGGCATATATCTTCCTTCACAATCAAATTTTGTTTTCATGAGAGACATGAGATTTGAGGAAGAGAGGATTTCCAAGAACTTTCAGGGGTCAAAGAAAGGGGAGTAGCATATATCCACGTGTGTAGTGTGTAGTGTCACAAGTGTTAGGAGTGATTGATATATAATATATAGGTGCTTGAGGTTTAGGGAAACAAATTACAGGTTTAGGTTCTCAAGTTACTAGTTGACGAGTTCCATATTTTTGTTCCCATAGTTCACAAGTTACTAGTTCACCAATTACAGGCTCATGACTTGCATGGTCACGATCCAAAGATAGTTCTTCTCTTGATTCTCAGTATTGAGAGGGTAATAAAATAATATGGGAGTAGTCTTTATGGAAGGAAGCCCAAGATCCTTAAGGAAAACATAAAGCAGGCTAACTCTTTTGGAGGTACCAAGATACACGTATGAGAGATTAGGATGTGAGAAAGATATGGCATGGTCTTGATGAACACTATCCACGATTCAGGGCCTTCTACTTTTTAGGAATCATCCCATCATTAGGTGTGCAGAGATGCCATGATGGACGAGTCCCATTCCATCTTGAAGAACGATGTTTGATAGATTGTACCAAGACCTGAAGGGAACTCAGTTGTGACTTGTCAATGACTTTACAAGATCAAACGTACTATGGATGACATGGTGGAGAATCACAAATATCATTTTGTGGTGTGGGGGTTCTCATAAGTATAGTAGTAGATTACGATTAGACCTTTGCATCAATCTATCATTACTCTTCGATCATAGTAGTGACCATGATGGTAGAGTACCATTCCATATTGAAAAACGATGTTTGCGATATTGCACCAAACCCTGAGAGGAAGTCAGTTGTTACTTGTCATTGGCTTTACAATATCAAGCATGCTACGAATGACAATGCGTAGAATTACAAATCTCATTATGTGGTGTGGGGGTTCTCATAGGTAGAGGGATTAGACTATGATGAGACCTTTGCACCGGACGCTCGTTATTATTCGATCATAGCAATGACCTCCATTAAAGTGGATATGGGTTGGAATATTCACCATGTGGACATGAAGAACACATTTTTCAATGGGATTATACATGTGGAGCTATATGGTGAGTATCCATAGGGATTTGAGATTCATGGAATAGAGTTTCATGTTTACAGGCTAAATAAATCCTTTTCTGGATTGAAGCAAGAACCTATGTCTTGGTACTCCAAGATAGATTCTTACTTGTTTTCAATGCAATTTAAAAGAGTGAGGTATTGTCAAGTCCTTACTACATTGTGGTTGGAGATGATCCACTCACTGTTTTTCTATATCTGGATGACTTGTTCATTACATGAGAGGTGATACTCATTAGAACATGCAAGAGAGGTCCTTCTTCAAAGTATGAGATGAAAAACATTGGGTTGATCCATTATTTTTAGGATTGGATATTTAGTAGGAGAGTAAACATATTTTCCTAGGAAACTGAAAGTATGCAATTGATATTCTTAAGGGATTTAAGTTGTAGGACTACAATACGATGGCCACACTAGTGATCATGAACTCAAAGAAGGTTAATATGTCTGATGGAGATTTAGTGGATCATTCTCTACTTGTCAGTTCATTGGTTTCTTGATGTATCTAGTCATCACAAGGACAATTTTGTTTTTTGTTGTGAAGACTCTCAACCAGTTTATGATGGTGCCTAGCATAGTGTAGTGGGTATCCAAAAAACATGTGTTGAGATATCTTCCCGAGAGAGTGGATTATGGTCTAGAATATAGGAGGATGGATGATGTTATATTGATTGGGTTAATGGATTCATATTGGGAAAGTAGTGTAAAGTACTCAAAAATCACTTCTGGTTGTTGTTTTAGTTTGGGCTCAACAACAGTGTCATGGTTCAATCAGAATAAAAATTGTGTTCCTTTGATTTCTACAGAGGCAAAGGCTAGCTACATGGAAGCGAGTTAGGCTAGTTATGAGGCCTTTAGGCTTCACAACATGTTGGAGGATTTATTTGGTTAGGAGCTAAGACCTAAGGTTATATATTGTGAGAATCCAAGTTGCATCCAGCTCTATGAGAATACAGTATCCCATGACAAGTCAAAGCACAATAATATTAGGTAGTACCACTTTATCTAATACTGTCTCCATGAAGGATATTTAGAGTTGCATGAGCAGGTTGCAAATATTCTCACGAAATCTGTGGGGAGGGGCAAGTTTGTCTTCTTTAGAGACAACTTGGGAGTTTTGCAGTACACCTTCTTTGGTAAGAGGTAGTTTTGATTTTGCACTTAGGAAAGTGTTCCCTAGTGACATTGTGCTTAAGTTACTAAAAGGGTAAAAGTGAGATGACCCTTGCTTTAATTACATGATATGTTCAATTAATTCACATTAGATTTAACTACCCTCTTCATAAAAATATATGTATTCTCTTCCATTGATTTTAGAAATCAAGATTCAATTAGGGCACTTGGATCTTGTGTCCTTTAAACTACCCTCATAAGATAAACAAAAATGCAAACAGAGACAATGGAGATGCATTTCATTCCTTCCAAGAACATTGAGAGAACAAGTCAACTTCTTCAAAAGAGAATAGAGCTAAGAGAGAGCTAACATGAATTTCTTGGATGTTTGATCAGTAGGAGAGAGACGGAATAGTGGGACATTAGAGGAAATTTCAACTCAAAATGGGCCTTTCAACCCTAATTGAAATTCCATGTCATCATGTGCTAACCAATGAAATTGATTTAAATTTGAAATATCGTATAGGTCTTAAACAATTTTTTAATATATATTTGGGGATATGTACCATAAAATAAACTACTTTTTTTGTTTGTATTTTCGAAATATCTCCATGTGTTTTTACTCAAATTTCGATCGGGAGAGCTAGTTGGATGCAAAATATAATTCTGATCCAATGAGTACCCACTTAGCTGGAGCAACCGAATATGGTTGGTCCGATACTAGTCGAATCCAACAATTATTTTTAATAATTAAATATAATAATGTATTATATGATGATGATAATTACAAGGAGGATTTCCTTTATATGATTTGAACATGTAGAATGATGGGTTACACCCTTTCCTATAATAATTAACTAATTTAATTAGTATTCTATTTTATATTTGTTACATTGCCACTCCCTTTAAAGGAGCTTTGTCCTCAAAGCTTGAGTATTTTCCTAATGTCGTATTTTATTCTAGCTCTATATCGCACTAATGACTTGAGAGGTGTGATTTTGATTACAACCATTGCCTCATTTTGATTATTATGTCTTGGTATTTGCCATAAGTATGAATTTGGTGAAGTTTTGTTTACACTTTTTCTACTTGTGTGATTTCTTCTTTTAACTTTGTTTGTTATCAATTGAACATGCTCAGCATACACTACGACCTTAACTATTTTCGTGTTGTTATCCCCAACACATTTTGTGTCAGTTCCCTTAAACGAGCTCCTTGTGCTTATAATGCTCATAAAAACACTAGTCTTATCTTACATGTCTGATACATATTATAGTTCCTTCCCTTGATGTTCGTTATAGCTGTCTTTGTGATGATATATGTCCTTTGTGTGTTTGTGATTGTGATGTTTTTGTCACAGCATTGATCATCTCTATTGTTAGCAACATCGGCTTGTCTCTTATCACAACCTTGGTTAGGATCATCTTTTTTTCATCAACTTGGGTGGCTTCTTGTACATGATTTTTACCTCCATCTACATTTATTTTAAATGTTCTGTCCATAGTTTTCTTTATTTCATCTATGTCCTTAAGGATTTCCTCACGGAGATCTATGAATTCGTCACTCTTACTATAAGATTCTATGGATGTTTGTAGAACGCTATTTTGGTCTTTTAAGGTGAAATTTTGAATAATAATATATCAATTAATTATTATTATTATTGATAAATTATATAATATTTTGTATATGGTTTTTTATTTTTATTTTTTTTACAAATATTATAATATTATTTATATTATAATAAACACAATATTTGATTTTTTTATTTATTTTGAATTTATTTAAATATATTATTAATATATCACATTATATTATAATATATTACAATATATTGTTTTGTTTTTTTTGGTTGTAGGTTTAGGTTAGCATGGAGATAATGGAGCGGATGGTGGAAAGGAAGGCTGACATGGGATGGGAATGGGGCAGGTGCAAGGAGGACGGCGCGTGGAGCAATAGGGAAGGTGGTGGCGTTGATTGGAGAGATGGTGAGGGAGAGGGTGTAGGTGACGGGGCAGTGCATAGGAGCGTGGGGGAAGGAGGGGAGAGGAAGAGGAAATGGAGTGGGAATGATGGCATGGATGAGGAGGAACGTGGAGGTGAGCGGCTGCGCTGGTGGGTGAGTAGCAAGGGATGGGGGAAGTGGTGGATCGAGGAGCACAAGGGAGATGGGTGGTGGTGGACCAGGGGAAATGGATTGTGTGCAAGAAAATGGAAGAGGGAGGATAGCGGTGGAATGTGAGGGAAGGAAGAGGAGGGCGAAGGTGGGGAGGGGAGGGTTGAGGTAAGGGATGAGGGACGAGCTCATGAAGGGAGGGTCGAGTGAAGTGGGGCACAGAAAAATGGTGGTGAGGGAGAGGTAGCAGTGAAGTGGCGAGAGATGGGATGGTGTAGGGGAGATGTAGCAAAGATGGATGCAGCATGGAGGGAGATGTGATGGAATTTGGATGCTAGTGAACAGCATAAGATGGAGAATGTTGATGTTTTTATTTTATTTTTGGTTTGTTTTTTTGGCAGCACTTGGGATGAAGTGATAGGTGGTGAAATGGAGCAGCGGAAGAAATCAAGGATTTATAAGTCAAGTCCGAGCTCAAGTAGGAATTGATGAGGAAATGATGAGCCGAGTCTGAGCTCAAAGTGCGGGAGTGAATCCGCTCTGATACAAAATGGACCAACCGAATCCGGTTTGTCCAATAATAGTCGAATCCAACTATCATTTTTAATAATGAAATATAATAATGTATTAGATGATTATGATAATTACAAGGAGGCTCTCCTTTATAGGCTTTGAGCGTGTAGAATGAAGGGTTACACCCTTTTTTATAATAATTAACTAATCTAATTAATATTCTATTTTATATTTGTTACATTGGCATACTTTTGACGGACCCCGCTTCCCAAAAAATAAGAAATAAGTGAAAAAAACGTGATGATGACATCATCATCACGTTTTTTCACGTATTTCTTGTTATTGGGGCAGCAGGGTCCGTCAAAAGTATGCCAAGTGGGTACTCACATTTTTTCAGGCATTTCTTGTTTTTAAGGCAGCCGAGTCCGTCAAAAGTATGCCATGTGATTGCTCGTTGGATGTGGAATTTAATTCCGCATCCAACGAGCTCTCCCGATGGAAATTTCAGTAAAAACAAAGGAATATATGTAGAAAATATGAACAAAAAGAGTAGTTTTTTTCTTTTCTTCCTCCAAAATTAATAAATATTATTTTACTATTTTAAGTATTATTTTATTATTTTACTTAAGAGGCCCATTTTGAGTTGAAATTTTCTCTAATAACAAAAAAAAATCAAGATAAACAAATCAAGCAAATCAAGATAGTCACAATAGAAACACAACAATATGAAAATGGAAAGAAATGAAATAAACTAAGCACAAATTAGAAGGAATATGTCATTCATTTTGAGAGAAAATTATCATTATTTTCCAATGGCTGTACAATCCAAGAGACTAGTCCATTCTATTGACATGATAAACACAATTCAAAGTGTAAATCATGAATTTGCAAAAGTGATTTCAATCTATGTTTGTGGAAGAAGGATTTAGTCGATCACAAATATTATTCAATAACATCTATCTTATAACCTCCAACATATTTAAGATAACTAAACATGCATATTTATATAAAATAAAAATAAATATTAAAAACATAGAATGTCAAAACCTATATATATGCTTGGTTTAAATTTAACTAAGAGAACAATCTATTTTAAAGTTAAGATTAGTTTTTACACCTCTCACCATACCAGCTATATCTCACCTGGATAAGATGTGAACAAAAGGGATGGTATCGGAGGAGCTTGGTCTTGCAGATTTCTGATCTTTATCTGGTTGTCTTTTTCTCTATGCCTGCATCATCAACAAGGATACTTGTTTCATCTCCATTATAAAATCACAAGGAGAAAAATAGATAGAGTGGAGTAATATATCTAAAAAATCTATGAATGTAAGGAGCTACTTCTCCTAGGTAATCGAAATGTAAATTCTGGTATAATATAACAGTTCTGTGATGCACTAGCTGAGGCAAAAATAGTGACCATAGCATTTGTAAGGGAGCCCACCTGCAAACAGTGTCCAGCACACTGTTTACAGAGACTTGCTTTGGTGGTTTAGGAGGAATGGCAGTAAAGTTTATGTTTCGTTACATATTCAAAAACGCTGAGAATTGTAGCTGGTTATGGATTAAACGAGTTATGAAAGTGAATAACAGTCCACTACTTACACAGAATACAGAGAATGGAAGTAAAACCAATGCTGAAGCCAAAGAAGGAAGATGGAATGCTCTAAGGCTGGCAGAGGTTGCAAGCTTGAAATCCAAAAGCTAGTTTAACATTATATCAATGAAGAGACATTGTGGGAACCAATGGCATGTTACGCCAGAAGCCAAAAGGCAGAAGAGGATTGCGCAAAGACTGAAAATCTCTAGTATTAATGCAAAACTATTGCGATCTGCTCTTGATAGAAACTAGCTCAATGCTGCAGACACATGATAATCTGCCTGTGGTGACAGCAACAGATGGTAAAAAACGCATGGAAGGTAGCGAATCGACTTTTATTTGTCTTGTCACAGACGAGAATCCATCCTCAAATGGTGATATAGGGAAGGCCCAGAGGATATATGATGCCTTGCGGTGCAGTCTCATGAATGAAGATGAATCGTGAAAGGAAGCTGGTGGAGGAAAAAAGCTTTGTGGAGAAACAAAGCTTGCTGACTTAATTGCAGAGAGAATGATGAAGGACAGAGGACAATGTATAAATAGATGTAGAAGTTGTATGAGTTCAGTCCCAGGCGTTCACGTGGGTGATCACCTTGGTATGGATTACATTATTGCTAAAAACAGTCAATAAAAATAATGTTGTGGCTTCATTGTAGGGAGCATGATTAAGGCCAGAGGACAATCAAAATTAAGGTTGTGGCTTCATTGCAGGCGTTCATGGATTCATGCGGGTAATCATTTTTATTTTTGAATGAAACTTTGTGTCATATGTTTACTTGGCCCAACTTAGGTTGGTATTGATTACTTTATTGCTTAGCACACTCAATGGAATGTGCCTTTCACTTAATTGTGGGGAGCATGACGAAGGATAGATGACAATGTATAAACAGATGTAGCAGATGTATAGGTTTAATCTCAGGTGTTCATGTGGTTGGTTATTTTTATTTTTGAATAGAACTCTGTGTTATAGGTTTAGATGGCCTAAATCAGGCAGCTAAAAATAGTCAATGGAATGAGACTATAGCTTAATTGAGGCTAATCAGATGACGGACAGAATACAATATATTAAAATATGTAGAAGATGTATTGTTTTGATGTTGGTCATCTTTTTATTTCCAAATGCAACTCTATGTTCATGATAGGTTTAAATGACCCAACTTGGGCTAGTATTGATTACATTACTGCTAAAACAATCAATGGAATGAGCATGTGGCCATCTGTATCATTGCTTAAGGGGTTATGAAGATGACAATGAGGGTGAGGTGCAAAGGGGATATGTGTTGATCAAAAGCTCGAAAGAAGGGTGATGTGCAAAGGGGAAATGTGTTGATCAAAAGCTCGAAAGGAGTAATATTGCTTTCGAACAAAACATACAGCATGGAGTTGACATCAAAGTTTTTCGTTATTTCCCCATTTAAACCACTAATCATGCATCATGAAGTTATTTCCTATTTGGCCAGTTTAAACCAACACCTCACCATTATCATGATTTTCAGAACCCCCTAAGCAGTGGTACTGATTGCCACAGGTTCATTCCATTGACTGTTTTTTAAAATAATGTAATAAAAACCAATATAAGTTAAGCCATGTAAAATTATAACACAAAGTTTCATTCCAAAGTGAAAATAATCATCCACATGAACACCGGGAACTGACCTATATATATTCTACATACGGTTATATATTGTCTTCTACCTTTCATCATTCTCCCTACAACTAAGCCACAAGCTCATTCCATTAACTGTATTTAGCAGTAATGTACAATCAATACCTTACTAAGTTGGGCCATTTAAAAATTATAACATAGAGTTCCATTTGGAACTAAAAATGATCAACCACATGAACGTATCGGACTGAACCTATACATATTCTGCATTTAATTATACATTGTTCACTGTCTTTAAATATACCTACAACTAAGCCACAAGCTCAATCCATTAATTCTATTTAGCAGTAATGTAATCAATACCTTACTAAGTTGGGCCATTTACGAGTTTTATTTAGAACTAAAAATGATCAAACACATGAACGTATGGGACTGAACCTATACGTATCCTGAATTTGATTATACACACTTCACCTCCTTGCAATTAAGCCAAAGGCTCATTCCATTTACACTTTTTAGTAGTAACATTCAATACCATGGACCATGTAAACCTATAACTCAGAGTTCCACTCATAAATAAAAATGGCCACCTACATGAAACTCTAGGACTGAACTTATACATTTTATACATTGTCTTTTGTTCTTTGTCATGCTCCCTGCAATTAAGCCAGTACAGGCTCATTCCATTTACTATTTCTAACAGTAATGTAATCAATACCAGTCTGAGTTGGGTCATCTAAACGTATAACACAAAGTTCCATTCTGAAATAAAAATGATCACCCACATGAATGCCTGGGACTGAACCAATAAATCTTCTACCTAAGTTTATACGTTGTCCTATGTGCTTCATGATACTTTGTGCAATTAAGTCAGCACGCTTTCTTACTCCACCGGATTCCATGCAGGATTCATTTTCATTCATCAGATTGCACCGAATAAGATATTCTCTTTTATAATGAACCTTGTGCTAAGAAATTCCAATATTTTTTCTGCAACCCACTTACACATTGAGACTTCCACCTATCCCATCCTGGGAGGCCATAGGCATAAACATCATTGAGACTTCCACCTATCCCATTCTGGGAGGCCGTAGGCATAATGGCAGGAGACGGCGGCAGCTTCAAAGTTGTGCCGTTTAGCCAGTGGCGTGATGGCGGGCATGTGAAAGTATCAATTTATGATCCCTCTGTAAAGCAATGGACGATTGCAGGACAACTTCCGAGGAATTTGAAATTAGTTCCCCACATATTTTACGAAAAAACATTGGTTTCTTCCAAAAATTCCGTCTATTCATTGGTTGAGATAGAACGTCGGGTGTGGCGAACTGTGGGCACGTCTGTTATAATACCGGTGCCTGAACTGACTGATGTCATCCCTAAGTTTTTCTATTGCTGATGAGATTCAAGATGAATATGTCATAATTCTTCATCTTCATCTTGAATTTCATCCTCACAATTCAATATGTCAATATTGATCTTGAATCTCATCCTCATAATTCTCAACCTCAGTCTGATCTTATTCATCTTGAATCTCATTTGAATTTCATCCTCACAATTCAATATGTCAATATTGATCTTGAATCTCATCCTCATAATTCTCAACCTCAGTCTGATCTTATTCATCTTGAATCTCATCCTCAGATTGATCGTATTCATGTTGAACCTGATCATCCTCATTCTCAACCTGCATTTCTGCATCCTGCACTTCAACTTCGACATCGATGCGGATGTATCCCACAAGTAGTAACTTCTCCCCGCAGGCGAATAGACGGAATTTCATATGCCCGCCATCACGCTACCCGTTAAATAGTGAAGGCCACAACTTTGAAGCTGCCGCCCTCTCCTGCCTTTATTCCTATGGTCTCCCAGGATGGAATAGGTGGAAGTCTCAACGATGTTTGTGTAAGTGGGTTGCAGAGAAAATTTTCTTCTCTCCCTAAAATCTCATGTTGAGAATTTCTTAGCTCAAGGTTCATTTTCATTCATCAGGATTCATCCATCATATGTCCTCAGAGCCTTCTTCTTGTGCGGCCTGTCATCATATGTCTTCAGTGGGACAAAATATATATGTCGATTCGCTACCTCCCTTGTTTCAAGCTCCTTAAAACTACTCAAACTACTATCTCACAATCGATTGGCATTGATGCTAGAAATACTCGCTGTTGGGGCAATCCTCTTCTGCATTTTGGCTTCTGGCGCAACTTGCAACTGTTTCTTACACTCTCTTCAGCGATGTAATGTTAAACCGGTTTTTCAATTTCAAGCTTGCAGACTTTACCATTTTTTTAACGTTCCCTCTTCCTTCTTTGGCTTCACCAGCAATTTTGCTTCCATTCTCTGTCTTCTCGGTAACTAGTGGATTGTCATCCACTTTCAAGGTTACAAGCTCAACATGTGTTGTTGTGATTGGGTTCCTCACTTCCACATGAAATTGTCCATGAGTAGAATAATGCAGATCAGCGTTAAAGGTCTTTGACTACTGAAAGATAAAATGGGGTTTCCTAAGAGATTGTGTTTCAGAGAAACATCAACCTAGTAAGAAAGGTTTGTAATTGTTTGAAGGACTCAAAGTTATGTTATTTGTACGAAGAAGACGATACGCAAATAAAATGATTGGTCAAGTAGATATAGTACGATCAAAGAAAGTATGTGATGCTCAATATTGCCTTCCTTAACTTAATTTTTTTATAAAAGAAATCATTAAAACAGCTTTTCTAATGACATAGATGTCTTATTTACTAAAAAGTGTGATAATTAGGTTTTTGAATCGTCACACGGAATCATTGTGAAATTTGAGAAATCTTAGTCAACTTGTAACAAGTTAATGTACAATCGAGGGTTACAAAGTAGGTTCAAAGTTGTGTCTCAAAACCAATAAAATAATGATAAAAATGTATAGTGATATATTTTTGTAATGGAAAAAACAGATTATATTAATATATTAAAATAGTTTAAAAAAATTTCTCCTTATAATTTTTAATATCTCACTTGAGCAAATAAAGTGTAATAAATCAATAGATATAATTAAAATGTATACTGATATATTTTCTAATAAAAAAAAGATTACATTAATATATTAAAATAATTTAAAAAAGTTTCACTTTATAAATTTTAATGTCTCAACTCACCAAATAAAGCGTAATAGACCCATAGATACCATACTATCCTAGTGGATAAGTTAGGTTATGTAATTTTAACTAGTTGTATGTACATTAACATTACAAGACAAACACAAGAAATAAGAATAAGAAAAAAAGGAAACAACTCCCTAAGAACAAGACCAAACATTGGATTGTAGTCTTGAAGGCTATTGGTAAAACCATAGATACCATACTATCCTAGTGGATAAGTTAGGTTATGTAATTTTAACTAGTTGTATGTACATTAACATTACAAGACAAACACAAGAAATAAGAATAAGAAAAAAAGGAAACAACTCCCTAAGAACAAGACCAAACATTGGATTGTAGTCTTGAAGGCTATTGGTAAAAGGAAAAGACTTAGTTGTTGTAGTGAACTCACTTCCTCACTGGTGTGATAGAGAGTGTGGTGAGACTAACAATTGTGAAATCCTAGGCAAAATGAAATAGAGCACTCCTAAATAGCACTACTAGTGAAGTTGTGAGGAGGTCACGAATTGTGTGAAGATAGAGCCCCCTATGCTCTCATATGGTGGTTCGTAGAGTCTACTGAACTTCTTACTTTTTTTCTTTTGTGTAGGACAAGCAAGGAAAACCTCTCATTTTCTCTACATATTTTTTACCAAAATTTGGCTTAAAAATTGAATTTTTACAATTTTGGCAATCAAAAATAAGCATCCTAAACTAAATGTCTAATTTTAAAACTACCAAATCATCAAAACCATAATTTAAAAAGTAAAAATTATAGTTTCAGCAACTCTTTTTTTTCACATACCTAGATAGGGGTGTTTTGGTTGTTTAATATTTGTTTTTTTAACCATGGCAACATTAACCTCTCAAGAGCATATGTAACAGCTTGCAAACCAAATATAAAACTTGTGACTTAGCAAAGATAAAGACATCCTGAAGCCCACTAAAATGAGCCTTCCTCTCTTGGTTGCCCAGTATATTGACCATGTGTTAGTGAAGTTTTTGAAGATATATATATATTGATATTTATACTTGAAAATTTCCAAATATATTTTACTAGTGTTAATAAGTTTCTCTATTGAAATTATATATAGTATCTATGTGCTTTCTCCTTTTGTGAAAAACACATGGGGCGTCGTCGACGGAACAATATGATATCACGTTCGTTCATATTGGGGGCTTAAAAATGGTCAAAATTTCAAAAAGTATATTGGGCATATATTTAGGGTTAAAGGGTTTTTTTATTTTAATAAACAATACGCAATATAATGGGGTTTTGTTTATCTCTACTAAAGCAAAAAATGGGCACGAAAAACAGGGGCGGGCAAACCTTTTGGATTTGCGACTTACTCCGATACCTCTTCTCGTGAGAGAGCAGAGCAGAGCTCTTTAGATTTCCACTCCAATACCTCTGATTTTAATCCCTGCAATGATGCCAACTATTGCAACAACGAAAACTTCCCTGTAACTTTCGGAAGAGAAGGATGAGCTTTTTGGAGGCAAATGTGTGTTTGTTGTGGTTCTTCTTTTCCCATGTCTTGTACTCACAATTATTGTACTCGTCATTGTATCAGTAGTGATTTTGTCCAAGCTAAACATTTTCTATCGACCACCACTGTAGAAAATTGGAAAAATCTTCGGCCGAAGAAAATGTTGGTTTGGAGTTTTAGGACGGAGTTTTGGGTGCCCACTAGAAACTGGGCTTCAAGGACCTGGTCCCTTGACATAAACGTTGTGCGAGAGAAGAACAAGAGTGAATATGAAGAAGAAGATGATGATGATGGTGATCAGGTTATTGAGAAGAATGGAGGAAGCAATCTCGTAATGTATTAGCATTCTGATCACACTGCTGTTGATTTTATTGAAGTTGAGAGAGTGTATAGAGTAGTCGAGGAGCTCTTTGCATCAGATCGAAACATGGAAGCATTTATTGATCAAATTGATGTGAATCTTTCTCATTCATTAGTTTTTAATGTATTGGTCAGGTTTCCTCATGCTAGGAAACTGGCCTTCAAGTTCTTCAATTGGGTAGGGCAGCATGTGGTTTTTTCACACAATTTGCTAACTTGTAACACCATGATGGGTATCTTGGCCAAAAGGAAGCAGTTCATGACTAGGTTTGATATTTTGAAAGAGATGGGAAAGATGGGATTTGTTCTGACCATTCAGACCTTCGACGATAAATTATGGTGCAGGCGCCCTTTCTAAGGTACTACTTTTTTCAAAGTTGTTTTTGAGCTCCGGTTTTGGGGTTCTTTTATTTTATTTTTGGGATGAAACTGGGTTTAGGTTATTCGGGCGTGTGGTAGCAAATTCTCAGTTTTGTTAATCGAGCGGTGCAAATTGCATCTAATTTCTATAAAAATTATAGTTTTTTTTTCTGGTGGTTTACAATATGTGGCACATTGCCTATAAATTTTGAGGGTTTGTGAAAAATAAGATTAATTTAAATTCGAGGTTTCGCTGTAATTGGGGTTCAATTTTGGTTGTAATTGATTTGGTGTTTATGTAAAATTGGAAGAGAGTAGGGAACAAGTCTAATTAGTGCTCCTGGAGGTGATAATTGTTTCCTCTGTACCAATTTCAGGTACATTCAATCTTCTTGTCAGTGCCTTTTCTGTGTATTCTATGCACAATTGTGTTGATTTTAGGTTATTTAGTTAGTAGACATCAATTGACGCACTCTGATCTATGAGGTCCATGTCTATGTTTTTAATAACTTATATTTTTTATTACATAGGCACTAGTAGGAATGAGTACAACAAGATTGAGTAGGAAGTAATAGGTGTGTTTGCATTACTTTTCAGTAACTTACTAAAAAATCTAGCTGTAATTTGGCCTAGTAATTATGGTCACACTCCAAACACAATATCTAAAGCGTAGCCTCCTCAGTTAATTTATGTTGTAAGAGTGTATTCCTATCCATTATAAGACCCTTTTACTCTCAATTACCTTAATTTTTTTCCCCCAAGATTCACAATATCATTTTAAATATGTTTAAAGTTATTTGCTTCACGACCTGGGTGAAACTTGTTTACATCATTATGGATTTTTTATTGGTGATTAGTTAGCCAATCTCAATTATTTATTGTTTCTTACTATCCAAAGTAAGATTGTCACCTTGTACCTGATGAAAACTGTCTCATTCGTTGTTTGGAATTCTCAACCTCTCTCAATTGGGAAGTTGTACTTTCTAACCCACACATTAAAACTGATACTACTGCTAACAAGGTAGTACTCGTCATTTTCGGAAAATCCATGTACTCCTATGTGTTACATGAACCCTTTATACCATTTGGTGTTAATTATCCTTAATTTTGCGTCGTGATATTCACCATCTTTTATAATCTGTTTAAAGTGATTGTCCCCACTACATGGGGAAAATTTATTCATATCTATATTTACCATTTTATTTATTTTGTGATTGTTGATTATTTAACCTTGATTGTTTAGTGTCTCTTGCTACCTCGAAGAGTAATGAAACCCTCTCCTTCATTAAATTTTCCCTAACCCATAGATTAATAATTAATGCTACTACTGTTCTTTTCAAGGTACTACATTTGGTCATTTTCATCTCAAAACTCGATGAAAAGTCTATTGCATTTCTGTTGTTGTGTTTTAAACTTTTACATTATGTAAAGAAACATCCATTAGTCTCTCAGGTTCTTTAAAATCCCTCACTCCTATACTAACATCAATCAAAGGTGTCTTTTTGCTTTGTGGGTCCCCTTCCTTGTGAGGGTCGTATTTGTAAAGATTTTTCGTTGCAAGCTTACTAAAAAATAAAGTGGCATATCCCTTGCTGAGAACTTTGTTCCATGTTAATATGAAATTTGAGATGAGAACTAAATTCTTGATTTTATCTGCTGCTTAATCTCTTTGATTGTCAAAAGGAAAAGCATTAAAAATGTGTTATTGTGTTTTTTAAAGAACTTCTTATCATACATTGACTTACTTAGGCCCTTCTCTTTTGTTGATTTTGTGAGAAGGATGGAGCACAACTTGCCTTATAGTAATGGCTACCATATGTCTAAAAATAATTATTCATATTCAGATCTCTTTAATATTGATGTAAGTATGTTTGAGATCATTCAAGTAGTATTTGTAGTCCCATGGGATCCATGCTCCCATAGATGAAGCATTTGTATTTCTACTATTCTAGTATTATACATCCTATTAGAAATTTGTATTTTTTTTCATGCTACTTAATGCTTTCATAATTGAAGTAATTATATTTACTACATGCTTAATTTTTGCAGTCTATTCGGAATTTTCAGATACGACAACATGATGATGATGATCCAGATAATTACACTCGAAGCAGTCAATACGAGAGTAATGGAAGAAAAGGTTCCATAAATCTGATGTTGGCTTGTTACTCTGAATTATAGAAATCTATTAGGTTTCATTTGGGCTTACTTTGTTTGTCCCCATCATAAGTAGGTAGAGATAATTGTATGAAATTTCTTTACTTGCTTGTTTAACAATGGTGTAGCAGTTGCTGGTTTGGGATTATTTGATTAACATCTCTGACCATCCTTCTCTGTTTCTTTTGGATTTAATGGAGCAGGTTCTGATACAATGCTTAAAGATGTAAATCGTGGTAGGGTCGAGAGGCCATCAAATTTACCATCGGATATGGGTTTAAATAGAAAACGATACCATGTTGAACCAGAGGTTGGTTATAACTCATCTGCACAAAAAGATACAAACAAAAATGATGAAGATGATGATGAATTTGAGAATCACATATCAGAGGAAGATTATCGAAACATGCTTGAGGAACATGCATTGAAGTTCAAGAAAACCAAAAAGTTGAATGCAGTAGCAGCTGCTGCCCACATAGGTCCCTCCACTACAAAGAGTAATTCAAATGGGAGGAGTTGAAAATTAAGTCACAACTCTCAGGTAGTTCCCAAAGATCAAAGGAATCCATATGGATTAGAAGTTCCAGGTTTAGCAGGTCCTCGTATAGATGATGTTTTCCATAATCTGGGTAGTTACAACGAACTTGACATTGTTGCTGAACATGGTACTCATGCATCAACATCTAGGTTATTGTAGATAGCAAAGGGATTTACTTTTAAAATTCCACATGTTTACGACAAATTAGAACCATCTCTTAACTTGCCAAACTTTACAAATGTTTGAACCGAGGAGAGTTTTTTAAAGGGTAGGCTAGATTTGGGATCTTTGTACAATATGATGGCTGCTCATAAAAGAATTAAATGTAAGGACCATGCTGGAATGGGAGAACCTACCACAAAGTATGAGTCTCTTTAGGGAAGTTTGAAAGCACTATCATCATGAAACTCAAGCCAAAAGTTCTGTCTGTAGATATTTGATTCTAATTTGGATACATTGCCAACACAACAAGAATCGTTAGGAATTCAAAGGCTGATTATGTATGAAATAGGGAAATTACAAGTTTTTTATGTGAAGGTTTTGGAGAAAGGGTATAGCTATGAGGTTCGATACACACACTTTGTCAATTTTCTTAAATCAGATACACACACACACACACTATTGTTTGGTTTAGATTTTTATTTTCATGGAAGTTGATAGAAAGAGAAATAATGCCCATTTATACTTTGCTAATTTGTAATAATGTAATGCGTCTTTGCATATTCTGTGCACCTTCATCAATTATGGTCATATTAACATGCTAGTTATTTCCGGCTCTATATTTAGAAGTAATTTATTTTGGTTACATTCACTTTCATTCATTGTTTGAAAATCAATTCACTACAGATCCAATAGTGATTGAGCATAATTTAATGTTGATTTCCTAATTTTGTTTGTGGCATGAGTGGGCCATCAATTATGTGATGATGTATTCATGAAATTTATTCTTTTAGAAATGTAGTTAGTTATTTGGTTTCTTGAACTTGTACTTTTAAAAGTATTCATATACCAATTTGATTAGGGAGGTTCATCATACAAAGGAAATTCTATAGAAGATCCTTTTTCTACAATCGATGTTTGGTATCTCTTATGAAGCGAAGAGAAAGTGCTTCATTTTATTTATTTATATCTTTTTATTGTTGAAATGACAACCGAGTTGACTTCTGGTTGTACTTTATACAAATTATTGAATGCAAGATACCCAAGAAGCATCGTGTACCGAAAGATCCATCCGTGGTTGAAAGGGAGGATGTTGAGAAAATTGGAAAGTTATGGGTGAACATTGTTAAAAGAGACTTGCCAAAACACCATAAAACTTTCTTTCTGTATCACAGAACACAATCAAACGATGCTAAAAAATTTGCAAAATATTTCCTAAAGGAGGTATATTAATATATCTATAGAACATACCCTATATGATTTGCACAGAACTTTATCTAATTTTACTATGATCCCAACCCATATAATTTGTCCACATCATTATTTGTTGCAGATGAAATTGATATTCAACATCTCAGAGATATATTTAAAATTTTTAATATTTTTTAATTATGTCAACTATAGTACCCACGTCTATATTTTGAACGATTCAAGTAGTTATGCTTTGAATCACATATGTATCCTCTCATTTGTCTGTGAATTTATTTTTCAGGTTAAGGATAGATCTAGACTATCCTTGAAGCTGATAAAGGCTACATGAATGTGCACCAAGAAATTAGCTTGAGATGTGTTGCTATTCTAGAAAAGAGATGAAAAGGAATAGGTATGGTTCTTCAAGATTAAGTTAAACAAAGAGAATGAATTATGCCCCTTAATTTGTTGATAAGAAAGAAAAGAGAACAACATGAGCCTTTGCTTCTCGTAAGCTATGACATCATACCCAACCATGGAAACAAGGAAGCCACTACTGCCCACAAGCTATGACATCATACCCAACCATGGAAACAAAGAATCCACTTCTTTCGACAAAGTATGAGTCATACCCAATAGAGAGTTCATGTCATGAAGTCTTTTAAAACATGATGGACTTTGGAAGAAAGTAATGACAGAAAAATATATTGATTCTCTATCTCCTAAATATTGGACCAGACTTCCAGTGAAACTAAAAATAATAGTAGGAGCCTCTACACTCTTGGAAGGACCTAGTCAAAATCGTTTCCACTAGTTGGAAGTTGGGTGGTATGGAGAGATTCACATATTGAGGGGCGCGAAAACTAGGAAAGGAAAAGCATCCCAAGGTAATTGTAAGCCTAGATATTGAGAAATCAATCCTACACATGAAATATCTGGATGGATGCAAGTCATCAACGAAACCTAGGGAAGGAATGTGTTTCTTGGAGGATTTTTATTTCTAAAGGAAGATGAAAGAATTCACTTCTATGCAACAACGTTTGGACAGGGTATCAATAACTAGGAAGTGTTGGATTCTCTATGGTTGTTGTTGATAAGGATAGACATTGATTGGATGAATGGTAAAAAAAAAACTAAAAAAATCCCCTTTCTCCAATCTAAAAAAGAATAAAAAATAGTTAACAAAATTTCTCTCAAAAAATAATTAAATGTTCAGGCTAACAAGCTTTCTAATCAATCTTTATCTCTTTGTACAAGTATTTTTACAATAGAGGAGGAAGTGGCAGGGTCCTAGCTCCCATGTACTATAAGATTCCTACATAATTAAATTCCCAATGAGGAGATTGGCCATAGAAGGCAGCTAAAACCCACAGGGCCCTTGTTGATAAATATACGTGGTGTCATCATTTTTTTTTGTTTTTCTGTGGAAAAGTATGGATCAAATATTTGTTAGTGAGGGGAAGGAAAGGGAGTGTTGTTCTCTTCTCTAGGAGAACTTTAGACTTCACTTACAACTCAAAAAAACAATTTCAGCACTGTCATAGCTGGTTGTGACTTGCTAATAGATCTTGCAAAATCAACCCAACACCTACAGGACTATAATAGCTTGGTTGTTATAGCTAACAGTATTCTCTAGATGATGTTCCAACTAGCCATTACAACTAACAACAATTAATATGACTATTTCAGCTAGCAGTGAGTGCTGACAGTCACATAGAACACACTCACGGCTCTATTACAAATGACTTTTTAACAAGTTTCATATGAAATATGCTTCCATAAACTCAACATAAATATTCTATTGAATTAATACATCATATTAACACAATATAAACTATGATTTTTTCAACTATTACTGTAAACTGGTATCAAGAAATAAAACTAAGTTATCTAACTCAAGAACAGAGTAAACACAAAAATAACAGAGTAAAGTTCAGGGTTTCAACTTTGTGTATTAATATACATCTATGCCTATACAAACATGATTACAAGCTTAGGTATTTATTGCATTTTGGCTAAGTTGGTCATTAACTGCTAATTGAGCTTCACTATACAAAAACAAAATTCTCTGCAAATGCTCAATTACAATCTATTACAATTTGACATACTGGAAAATTGTGATGCCTCTTCAGTAATTTGATGTGCTCTTCTTCTCTTAATCAAAAAAGATTTTCATGATTTATAAATTTAATGTCTGTCAGAATTTAATTCAATCTCCGCCCTTTCATGAGCTGCAACAAGAATGGTGAACGCCCCTTCAACAATCTGATCGACCTAATAATTATTTGATGAGCTGTGACAGAGGCTGTAACTTCTTCTTCATAAATTGATGTGGTGTGTTTCCCATTTGAAAACTTGATAGCATGAAAAAATCAAAGCGGTGTGGCGGTGTTTTTCTCTTCAAAGTTTTTAGTGGCCACATGGCAGGGCGGTGAATGTGATTTCAGAAATTGTGGCGGTGAAGAAATTTACCACTGCCAACATTCTCACCCTTAATTACTTAACCCAAAATACATCGAACACAAGCAACTACAGTTTTTACAAAACAACATTCCAACTATAATTCCTGCTGGTCTAAGTCTCAGTAAGGCTTACATCAATAGCAAAACAACTTCAAAATTTTGTTCACATTCTTTGTTGGAACATACTAGTCCATCTTTTCTATTTATTTCATCTCCAAACTTTGAACTATGTAAAATTTGTTTTATCTTCACCTTTACCTTGATCTTTTTCAGCTCTTGCTTCGTTTGTGGATTCTGCCATTTCTTCATCTTGACTTTGCATCTTAATAATGTGAAATCCTTTTGCTCAGCAAACCCACGATACTTGTTCTCCTCATTTTCATTTTATTGTTCAAAATATAATATTTCATCATTTATTTCAACATCAAGACCATTGCATTTAGCCTTCTTGGACTTTGCAAACCAATCATTAATCATAATTTCAATTGCATCATTATGAGCTTCGGTTTTGTCATGACTTGGCTTAGAACGCCAAACTTTATACCAAAAATACTTTTTATTCTTCACCTTCACTTTGTTATTTACCTTCAATGTTTTCTTTGATTCCACAAATCCATTATGTTCAACTTCAACTGCAAAATGTTCTTCAATTTGCTTATCATTATTCAAATTTTCAATGTCCTTTATGGCAAGGACTTCAATCCAAATATTTTCTTCTAAATACTGTAACGTGGGCATACAAAGATCACAGAGGATATCTTTGAATTCACCGAGAGTAATTAGTTCAATGTCATTCTGTACACACATTAATTGATAATAATGACCAATTTCTTCAGGAGTCCATGACATGAATATCTTTTTAACTGATTCTTCAGCTAATTCATCTTTGGTGCAATTTTATTCTTTCAAATCAAACCCATCATTTCCAATATCATCTTCAACTTCATCTTTGATTGGATTCTCACCTTCACATTCAAACATTTTGTAAACATTATACAAATTATAATACTGTGAACCTGTTGAGGGCTGGAAAATTGCAGGTAACAATAGTTAGGGATTCTCCCCAATAACGTTCCCAACTAGCCCGTTATTGTTTGGTATGGGGAATCTGTCTGGTTTACGGTCTGGCTACCTTAGGTCAAGTAACAAATTAAAAGGTTTTACCAGTTATGACCCGGTCCACTGTGTATATTTTTAGTTTTTTGTGTTTAAGTATGATATGCAAGTGCCTATCTAAAAATGTAGATTGATAGAGATAACGAGGAGCATCACAATGTGTTGCACAGGTTCTTACCTCTCGTCTTAACTCTCTCACATCTAAATCACACACAACAAGAAAATAAATTTAACTAACTAACGTATCCCTAGGGAGTAGAATTAACAGTTAACAATGAGTAATGTATTTTTGCACATGTATTATGAACAATTACAGATAGTTGTTCTTTATTTCAGAACACATGAACATTAAGAAAAATATTGACAACAAGATAGCTTATTGTTTATGACAAACTCCATTACTCATAGTGGAAATTTCACAGAATAAACTATAAGACGTTCATAACATAAACACTAATGCAATGAGTTAGAACAATCTCACAGTTAATGGACATAAGCTAAAAATGAAATAGTTCACATTCAACTGATCCACAGTAAAGCATTTGAAACATTCCACCAAACTTTCTCCTATAGAAACTTGTAATTCTTTATTGCAAAAGGAAATAGTTCTTCTTACAATGTCTCTAAAAAATTCCATGGGAAAGAAGTCCCTTCCTACATCTAAATCTCCTATATTTATACAAAAAAGAAAAACCTTTGGGCTGCCCCCAAATGAATTTTTGGATTCCCCAACGTTTCAATCCCAAAATTTTGTCTTGTAGTGAGTGCTCATAATTTATACAATATATTACATTTAAAACAAAAATTAATGGAACACTTTTATGAAGAGGGCCTCGCTTGGCCACTAATGAAATTTTTCCATGCCTGGGCCTCTGCTGCTATGCTTTCAAAATCTGAGGGTTCAAGAAAAGGGATGTTTATCTCATACTTAGCAGCCTAATTCTTAACCACTTATATTCTTTCCGGACTCAGGAGAAGCTGATCTTCAAGTAAGTGGATGCTTACTGCTGCATGAGCTACTGCATTCTTTAGAATTTGTTCATCTAGATCCTTAACTTGTTGGATCTCCTACTCGTCTTCCTGATACCTATTCTGTAGCTATTCTATGAACAAATCATGTTCTGGTATTGCATCCAATCTTTTATCTGCTATAACCTGGCATCTATTGTATGTGACCATCATTGTTCTATAGTATTCAACACATAATCCTTTCGTTTTCTTCACAGTCTTCTTGAATTCTTCTGCAGTATTTATTGCAAACTCCAATAAGTCATAATCCTACTTTAAACTATGCCGATCTTTAGCTGGTAGCTCTGTAGGGGTTTCCTCATTTTCCTCTATCCACACTATCCTTCTAGTCAGGATCTCCAAAATATCTTGAGATCTGTCAACAAAATACGAAGTGGTGTCCAAGATTTCTTCTAATCAGCTATCTATTTGCACAATATTACACCTTTCTTCTTCAATGTGCATTCGCAGATGGTGGATATTTCTTCTTTGAGTTAGAACATGGTCCTTTAGAGGTTGGACATCCATCTTTTGTTCCATAGCATCTTTCAGTGATGCTGTCAATGAAGTATTCTATCCCTCCAAAACTGCTAGCTGCATTTGATATTGTTTTTCCTTTTCTTCTGTGGTAGCCTTCTCTGATTCTAACTCTATGATCCTATTTTGCAACTGGACCTTCTCTGCACCTAGAGTTTTGTAGGACACCTGAAGGTCATTTTTCTCAGTCTTCAACATTTGATGCTCTAGCTGTAGCCTCTGTAGTTCCACTAAAATATTATGGGCATCCTTTTCTGTTTTCTCTACTGAGACTTCTAAGGCCATCTTGTTTTCCTGTAGATTCTGGAGTTATATCTTTGAAGTCTTCACCTCATTTTGCATATCCTCAAATTTCCTCTTTAGCTTATGACCTTCATCCCTCTCTTTCTTCAAAGTTTCCTTTAATTGTGCTCCATTCTTTTTCAATTGCTCAAGGTTTGTCATAATCCTATCTACATGGTCTTCAGTGGCCTGGGTTAATGCCACCCTAGCTCTGGTTATCAATTGTGGATCTGCATATGTTCCATACACCACAATTTTCTGAGTTATCATCTTTCCTGATTGTCCTCCTGTTTCAACCTTCTTTTCGGTTCTTTTGACAATCCTTTTCTTTTCCTTGTCATAGAAAATGGTGCTGAAATTAGGTAACTCTTCTCCTTCTTTCTATATGAAAGGTATCAAATTCATTCCAGAAAAAACAACTTGTTCTTGAGTGCTGCCAGAAGTTGCAACAGGCTCCTGGGAATTAGGATTATCTTGTCCCTACCCATGATCTGTATGATCATGTTCATCCTGTGTATCTATTGGGTTAGTAGTCTGCTGATATTTATTAGATCCTGCTAATCTCCGACCCTCACTTTCATCTTGTGTTTTATTTATCTCTGCTTCTTCTTTTTTCTTTCTCCCCCCCCCTCTTCCTTCTTTGTTGCTTCCTCTGCAGCTCTCTTTCTTTCTTCTTCTTCATTCTTTATCCATCTTTCTACCTCTTGTGCTAGCCTTCTAGCATCTTCTTCTCTTTTTCTGGCCTCTTCTTCTTCAGCTGTCTTCTTTGCGGTTTCACCCTTTCCACCCACAATGGTGATTTTCTGTTTAAATATTTTCTTTAATGCAGTCATATTCTTAGCATTCCTGAATATTTCTTCATCCTTGTCCCATAAATTTGTGTATTTGAAATGAACATTTTCCTCCTCACAATGCTTTGCAACCTTATTTTGGGAGTCATGCCTGTGGAAGTTCATCTCAGTAAATTGGAAGTATTCTAGCTCCTACACGAATTATGCGGTCAGTTTCACCTTTGAAAATTTATAACTTCCCAGCCAGAAAGGTATGGCAGGATATGTTGCCTTCTTATGTTCGAATAAGAAGCTTCCAACACCATCAATGTATACCTTCCTGACTGCTTCTTTATGTAACACATAATTAGTGGCATATTTGGGGAGTAGATAAGGTTCCCTAGAGCCACCATACATTCTGATATACATCCCCTCGTCAGTCAGATAATAATTTCCATATTCTTCAATAACCTTGAATGATTCTTCTGACATGTAGTTGCATTCAGTTAGGAAAATCAAGGTGTACAAAGGCATGATGAAGTTTTCACATATCTCTTTGTAGTGGCTATAGTATTTGTGTGCCAAAAATAATTTGTATGTAGTGTATACAGGGGTCCTGTCCCTATCCCAATTACACCTCAAGGATGGAAAGGACTGGGTACATAATATACAATCAACTAAGATAGAGCTCATGTAGAACTCTGACTTCTTCTATGATACCCCTCCCAAAGCTAAAGATATGCATGCTGAGAGGCTATTGGACACTATTTTTTCCCAATTGAATATGGTTCCTTGGGTGGCTACATAGAAAATAATTGGGATCCATCCCAATTTGAAGATCCTCCCGTGAGCTCTCCCAAAAGTATTGTTCAACATCAATGCTATAAATTTGTAAGGGGTCTGGAGAGTGGATATATCATATTCTCCTAATGGCCTAGTACGAAAGTTCTTCTCTAGTATCATCATTCTTTTGATAGTTTCAACTAGGTCCAAATTTGTCTTTTTAACCAGCTTTTAGTTGAGTAAATTTGAGCAGGAGGCAAGTGGTATGCCATTGAGACATAAGCAGGACTGCATGTAGCATATACCTATTTGGCAGTATTCTCTAGGATCATCATAGTTACATTTGTCCTAGGCAGAATCCAACCAATCACCTATGAGCATGGGAACAACTCAGGTCTCGTGGCCACTTTCATAAGGGCATATTTTTCGATGTTTGTATAAAGAGTTAGTTCTTCAAATCCTGCATCACGCACATTCTGATTTGCAATAATCCTATATATCTCACCAAATTTATAGTCTGGCTCTACCCCAGTGGTGGATTTGGTATATTCATATATGTGCTCGACCTTAGTGATGATTTCCACCTATGGTTCTGCCTCTGCAACATGAGCCTTCTTCTTTTGTCTTTTAGACATATCTCCTTTGAAATAGTTACCCTATCAAAAACACCACATGTTTTTAGACCATTTGAGATTTTAGTTAGTGTTTTAAGAATGAAGAAAAACTGTATCAAACTATTTACCTCTTGCATATGAATTTTCACAAATAAACTATACAAAATATTAATTCATAAAAGAAAATGACAAGGAAAAAAGGAACTTCTGCAAGTTGTGTCTAAAAATCCTCTAAGTCCATCTGCAACTAAAACATAACCCCCGGTAGGAAAGTCATTATTAAATTTAGACTGCAATCGAAATACTCTTCAATAACAAGAACCACACTGTCAATGGGGTTAATACTCAAATTTTGAGACCCTATACTATAAATGAAAATGTGGAAATCCCAGCTCAACCAAAATATTGAAAAACCCCTGCCTTTCACGAAACTAAGGTAAGCTCCTATGAAAACTGAAAACTTCCCCCGGGCGACCATAAACAACCCCAAAAAAGGTCGGTGTAGATAGCGTAACGCTTGTCTGCACCAACTACCTAAACTTTCAAACTGGGATAATGCCACTGTAACGGCTCAAAATGCAAGCTCAGAGAAACCCCAACTGCCAAAACCGTCAATCTGACTGATACCTCATGTCGCAAGGATAAATATTCATTTTAAATGGCTAATTACACCATTATAAGAAAACCTAACTAGGGCAAGACCCTAGTTCCCAAAACGACCAATAAAATCAAGAGAAAGGAGAACCATGGTTAGCCTACCTGGCAAGCAATATGTGCAGTCAGTGAGACGATGCAAGAATTTCCATGAAAGCAAACCAATCAAAAGAAATCTGGACAGCTGGGCATACAGGTACAGTTCGATCAGCGAGGACAAAATGGACGCATTTTTCAATCAGGATAATAATAAACAAAAAACCCTGCCCCAATATATAATAACCTTCGATAAAGATAATGGCGGTAAAACCCTATCGGTGAGCAGAATAACTAAGCATCGGGCGATTAGTTCACTAAGGAGCCACAATGGCGAGCGACGGACAAACTATGGGTTTCGTGACCAACTGAAATCTTCAGCGATCGGAGGCTCTGAGGACTGTGGATCAATTACCTTAAAACTAAGCATCTCCACAATGTCGGCGATATAAAACACTAAACGTCATTGTAGTCACGTATTGGATATCGGAGCTACTAACTAATAATGCATTGGAAGATGAACAAACTAAATGTCGGAGAGATAGTGTGATCGACCACTGCACCGATGAATAACAAACTGACTGCGGTCCCCGCAAATGACAAAGCCATTGACGATTGAAACAACTAATAACTATGCATCGGCAACTCAAAGCTCAATGCTACCGCCATGTTGACAACACAAAGGACTAGCCCTCCGATCAGTTGTCAAACACCGTTTCGATAACGAAAAAGAAAATAAATCATTGAAAAGCAAAAGGTTTAGGCAATAAAACCACGGAATCGACAAGGATAAGAGTTTTTTGTCAGGGTGTTTGTTGTTTTCCCTCCGAAACGGCGGCGACATAGAAGACTAATGCTCCGATCGTGATAAAACAAAATCGTCGACAGTAAAAAAAAGTTTTGAAAAATAAAACAAAGGAGATAAAGTCCCATCGACGAAAAACAATACTGGCCATATGGACCTTCATTTTTCACCTTCCAAAATGGCAGCTGCATAGAGAACTAATACCCGGATTCATTGTT
This sequence comes from Pseudotsuga menziesii, assembly GCA_001517045.1. Taxonomy (NCBI): domain Eukaryota; kingdom Viridiplantae; phylum Streptophyta; class Pinopsida; order Pinales; family Pinaceae; genus Pseudotsuga; species Pseudotsuga menziesii. Next base: position 192,112 of record LPNX010798230.1, read on the forward strand.
CAACCGACTTCCGACAGCGATAAAGGAAATCAAAACTTTAATTTCCATAGTCAAAAGCATTAGTTAGACAAAAGGCAGTTTTAGATTATTCAACTTCCGAAATGAATGAAACTAGTTGACCTCAATTCAACCTCAAAAAATCCAAACTTGTAGTAGAGGAAAAAATAGAGTTCAGGAATCCAAACAATACCATGCAAGATAAAATTAAAAGGAGGGTCCAAATTTTTTTAGAAATTTGGGAAACAAGTTGTAGTTGCAACAGAACCGTATTCGTTGTTTTCATTTTGTTCTTCTCTGAGAGCTGTCTCTATCTCTTCTTTCAAATATGCCTCTGTTGTTGCAACAAGGTAGTCAATTTTCTTCATTTACACTTTCACAACAATACTATCATATTTATCATCACATCTTGTCTTTTCAAGCCATTCTTAAAAAAAAATTAATTGTTCATCAAGAACATCATTCCTTATTTCAGTTGCTCTATCTACAATAGAACATACCACATATTGAGTGTTATCATTATGCAATTCTATTTCTATCACTGCTTTTGCAATCACCCAATCATAAACATTTCTAGCATCATTATAGATTACTTTTAATTGTACTTTATCTATTTCATTTGCTGCAACTTCTGTGCAATCTTTAACACTTTTATCAAATTCTTCAACAAAATAAAAATCATTAATATTTTCAAAATACTCATTAACAAGTTAAAGAACTTCAACATAGTGCACTTTATCTTTCTTAGCTTTTGATGTTACTTCACATACTACTGATATGGCAGCCTTCACCCTATCATCATTGACCATTACTTCTCCATGTGAAATTTCACAAATAGTGGCTGCTTCATTTGCATCTTCTTCATCGTTGTCATTAGCAACATACATCATTGGAATATACATGGAACAAACTGATATACTCACAATTGCTTCACCTTCAATATTTGACTTATAACCCAAGACATCATTGTTTTCTTTCTTTGTACCTGCACAATCACTAAAAAACAAATTATTAGAAAAATGTTGTTCTTTTTTCAGTCCTTATCCGCAACATTCAATATCTCTGCAAATTCTTCTCCAAAAATATCACCGACACTTTTTCTATCATTAGATACACCATTTTCATTAGTGTATTTTTCACACGAAGCTTTATCATCTTCCTTATGAGCACCAAATGGATGAGTGAAACAATCTTCATTTTCTACAACATAACTACTGTAATTTAATTCAAGTCGGTCTTCATCTTTGATTTCTACAACATCTCCATTTTTTCTTCTAGATTCATTGTACCTACATGTCCATAATCATCAGATTCAACACATGATTTAAATTTCTTCATGGATGTATCATTTAAGGACTCTTCTTGCATAATTACTTCTTGGTTGTCTTCACACTTAGAAATTTATTATCTTTATCAATACTCTGCATGTTAACCATTCCATCATTTTCATAATTTACTTCAATGACATCTAAATTTGAAACTACATCAACATCTTTATCAATAGAAATTTCAACTTCTTCAAATTTTAATGTTGTTATACAACATACAACAACCTCATTTTCACCTTTAGTTTTGACATCATTTTCATCATTTGATATATCAACACAATTGCGAGATTTACAAATAATTTGACTATCTTCTTCTGCTTCTGCAAATTTTTTTGCTGAAATGTTAACATGTTGTGACTGAGCCATATATCTGCCCCTCACATTAAACTTTCTCTTCAAACTTTCCCAGGCCTCTCTAGCTATGTTTGCTTCAGCAATTACGTAAAAGATATTATCATCTAGAGCTTGTTGGATGTAGTACAAGAAAAATGCATCCTTTGCCTCATTCTAGAGTTCCTTAACTCCTTCCTCAACAAAATTCCATAAACCTCTAGCATGTAAGAAATTTTTCATATTGACTGACCAACATTCATAAGTTATAACTAAGAAATATGGCGGTGGATAATAGATGCTTCTCCATGCATTCTCTACCTTTTCTTAAACTTCCTCTGCTTCAATAGGTTCCTTGGTGGTTTTTCCTTATATCTCTACTATGGAAAAACCAACTTCTTTTGCTTTACCAATATTATTCTTCATTTCTTTAAGCCTTCTAATTTTCCCCATGTCTTGGTCTTCAAATAAATACTTGCATAGAAAAATTTCTTTTTGGATACTGTCTTCCGATCCACTTTCACACATAATGGCTTTAACTCAAACCAAGAAAACTTCCAAAATAGTGGAATTCAAAATGCGCTACCATTAAACTATATGGGAGCTCTCAACTAGGAAGAATACATTCCTTTCAATTTATCAACCTCTATCTAAGCGAACACTCACATAGTCAACTTCATCCACGGACTACAGCACTTTCTTCTCTTTACAGAAGCTACGACCAAGCTTGAACATTTTAACCAACATACAAAAGACACTTAACTCAGAATTCATCTCCTAAATGATGGCTCAACCTTTATTTGAGGGAGAATAAGAGCTCTTACGAATATTGAGTTCAACATGCAAACTAAACTTACTTCTTCTCTTTCTAAGTAGAAAGAAGAGAGCGCTAGAGTAGGACTCAACAACAAGAACTCCAAACAAAATACAAACAATTCAACATACAATCACACAACTCATTAATGAAGTGAGAACATAACCAACGAACATAAATCCAAAACACTCGGCTCGGAGACGAATTGAGGGGAATGTAGGGAAGCTCCACTTTTTTCTCTAGCAGCACTCTAGACTTCACTTACAGCTCAAAATAACACTTTCAGTATTGTCATAGCTGGCTATGACTTGGTGACAGATCTCACAAAATAAACCCAATACCTATACAACTAACAATACTGTCTAGATGATGTTCCAACTAGCTATTATAGCTAACAACAATTAATATGACTATTTCAACTAGTTGTGAGTGCTGACAGTCACCTACAACACACTCATAGCTCTGTTACATATGACTTTTAACCAGCGTAGATCCAAATCCTAGGCTCTATCAAGCGCCGAGAGGGATCAAATCTCTTTGTAGGTATCCATTGATTTGATTCAAACAAAAGACACATATTTTTATTTAAGGTCCACATATAATATTTTATTATTAATATTTAATATTATTTATGACCCACATATAATATTTTTTATTATTTTTTATTTTGTTATGAACTAACATTACAATATTTCCTCACACATGGTTTTAAAACCATGCACATGGTTTGTTTAAAACCATGTGCAAGGCCAACTTTTTTTATCATTTTGTTAAGTAAAAAAGTTACAACATCTCCCCCATATTGTGTGGACTGCAGCTGAGTGCTGCAGTGGACTGCAGCTTGTATGAGCAGTCAAGCATCCATTGTTTATGTTCCCAAGGGAAAATATCTGCTTAATCCAGTTGCCTTCACATGGCCTGTAAAAACAATAATATGACCTTTCAGGTAACTAATTTTTTGGGGAGGGGCCTGTAAAAATCAACACTTAGAGTTAATTTTGTTGAGCAATTCAAACTCCTCTCCAATAACCAAATCCACAATTCCATGAGAATTGGTAAATGAACTCATGCACTAGATCAAAACACACAAGCTTCCAACTGCGGTGGTGAAGTCAGATCTTACTAAGCAAAATGACAAGGTAAATTGGTTTTTTTAAGATTGGTGTTGTTACAAACAGGGCATGAAATTGCAAACTATGGAACCGAAAATGAGTTATCTTTCATATACTATTTTTGTTACTCTTATGAATGGGCCACCCATAGCATTTTTCAATGCTTGTAGAGGGGTGCACAAAGGATGCTCTCTCTCCCCCTCCCCATGTCTTGGGGATGGTGTAATGCTTGAGTATGTTGTTCAAGGATGCAATGAGAAGAGGGTTAGTAAGAGGAGTGAAAACTTGTGATGATATGGCCATGTCTTGTTTGTTGGTTGTTGACGACATTGTGATCTTTTGGGGATATATAAGAGAGTTAAGAAGTACTGAATAAATTTTGGATATATATTGCAAGGCCATGGGAATGGAAATCTAGCATGACGAAGTCCTCAATGGTGCATGCTAAGGGAGAAGAAGTTCAAATTGTAAAACTATTTACTTAGTGAATGTTTGGAATTTAGATCATGGGTTAAAGCACCCAGGTTTTAACATAAAGCCCAACAACTATAGGTTTGAAGATTGGTTGCGGTTGTGTAAAAAAATTGAAGTTAGGGTTTCTTTATGGTGTAAAATATGGTTATATAGAGGAATTGTATTAGTATTTTTCAAGGTAGTATTATAAAGCATTCATATGCACTAGATGGCTATATTCCACATCCCTAAGGCATTCAAACCAAAATAGGGAAAAAATGCTCCATCCTTTTGTGGACTCGGAAGAGGGAAAAAGAAGGAATTATGTTGGTCAACATGAATAAAGTGGCAAGCTCGAAAGAAGTGGGAAGTTCAGGCCTAAACAATGTATACATTTATTTAGTTTAGCTCTAGCTGCAAAGAGATTATGGACAGTTGTCTACAATAAAAGACTATGGGGGCAAGGTCATGAAATTCAAATACAGGAGAAAATAGTTCATAGCAGACTATGGGAGCAAGGTCATGAAATTCAGATACTTAAGAATATAGTTTATAGCATAATGGTTCAAACAATAAAGGAAAAAGGAAAGTGGTGGATCCATATCTTGAAAATATTTAGCAAGAGGATTTGCCTTGGTAAGAAAATGGTTAGCTTGGAAGATTGCATTAGGGAATAGATGAGCACACAAGAAGACCCTTAGAATGGATGCAAAGCAAACTTTAGATTATCTAAGGAGTTGTTAACTTGATCTACACCTTTTGGAAATCTTGTCCTTGGAAGATGCAACATCATATGATATTGAGAATGTGTGGTCTCAGTGCTAGAAGAAGGTAGAAGATTTAAGTTTGTAGGGGGATTACTAAAGAGTGGAACTACTATGTGAGAAGGATTCTGTGCTTCTTGATCTGTTCAAGTGGTCAAAAAATTAGGAGGCATGAGAATGAATTGCAAGGTTGGGTTATAGGGCATCAATAGAAGGAGGCTTTGTGGGAGAAAAACATTAGAGTTTGGAAGTTATAATGTCTTCTGAATTTTTTTTTTCTTTAGTAATTTTTAGTAAAATCTTAACTTGAGATAGTTTCCAAAAGACAATAAATCTGAGCCTTGGAAGGTGTATCTTGTGCAAACTTCCAATGAAGAATATGTGAATGACCTTATTTTCTTCCATTCCTTTGGATAGAGCTCGGGGATTTTATAGGTTACTAAGGAGCGAGATAAGTGGGACTTTATTAGATTGTTTTTATTCATGGATTCTCAGTAAGTCGGTTGAAATTTTTATGGACAAGTCTTTCTCTGTGATATGGCTTATTTGGTTATAAAAAAATAAAACGATATTCCAATATTTGGATTTTACTCCTCCACAATTGACCCATCTGATTAGGAGTTAGGAGTGGTTGCAATAAAAACTAGTCTTCTTCGAAGGAAAATCCAGTCAAAGAATTAAAGGAACCCTAAATTGATTTTGAATAGGGTTGGGGTATTTTGATGGGGGCATGCCTACGTGTCCAAGGGATGTGCAAGATTGGAGAAATTTTTTATCAGAATCACCACACTTAATTAAGCTAAAGTTTATAGTAGGCCAAGCACTGTTAAACAAGCAAAGCTTGCAGTAGGGCCAAGCACTATTAAACAAGCAAAACTGGATGCCATATGGCTTTCATGGAAGAAAAACATAAACAACGATTTAAGGAATTACAAGTATTTCGAGAGAAGTTCATGATAGTTGAAACCATAAACAATGATGTAAGGAATTACAAGTATTTCAGGAGAAGTTGATGATAGTTTCGAAAAATCATATAAGGAAAATAATTAACTTGTTGTTGGGGCATATTATGAACCAGTTCTTGTAGGTTAAAGTGAGATTGAAGATATACCATTTGCACATGTATATAGAGAATTAAATAATATCATGACAGACCAGTTAGGAAACTAAGCTCTTTAGTTTGGGGAAGGGACTCCCGACGAACAAGAGTTCAGAGAAAGGTTTCTGGTATCAAATTCAATGTTGCTTTTGCTTTCGTTTAAATTAGAGGGCAAATTTTAAGGCACTTGATATTTTTGTATTGTATGAGAAATCTTCTTGATGCACGTAGTAACTGGACGTTTCGGAACTAAAACAACATGCCTATTTTTAATAAGTTTGCCTCGCCGGCACACTGTGATGAAACAATGAAAATTTCCATATTCTTATAGTCTCAAATTAATAATGTATCTCACCAATCTAAAGAAATGTGAGCTGCCCACTCTGTTTTCCCAAACAAGATATGGGCAATGGGCACAATGAGTTTCTCACACCTTGTGGAGCTAATCCAACAATAAGTAAAAGGACAAAATTTAATGATATTCTTTCTAAATGTTGGTAAGCATTTATTTTCATTAGCAAGCTAAGCACAACAATTATGAAAACACTGGGATAAAAACAACAACGAAAACTCTGGTATAAAACATCCTATCCCAACGAAAGCACGGGCATAAAACAACTCACAACTTAGGTAAAAGAGGAAGATTTCTAAGATTTTTTCTCATATTAAAAGTAATTGGTTCAGTGGGATGGAGTATAGGTCTAAGATCATATTAATATAATATGATTTTTTTTTGTTGAAGTAGATATTATTTGTACTTTTTATTTATTTTTTATATATGAGAATGTTATTACCATTTTGAAAATTCGTTCTGTTCGTTCTGGATTATCAATGAATTATATATATTAATATATATATATATATATTCTAGCGAGCTAAATATATATATTTAACCAAAAGTACTTTTAAAACAGTTTCTAAAGAACAAAATCCGACCAACTGTATTATTCAAAGGTCCTTTTAAAACAGTCTTTAAAGAACAAAAATACACAACCGAGGCTAATCTCCTCCGTGGCAAAATAAACGCTTCTTTATGTGTTCCTTTGTGTTGTTTCCCATATAAAAAGGGGAAGCTTGGTTACCCAAATGTTATTTATTGGCTTATTGTGCGCATAAAAAGTGGACAATTTTTATTTTTTTATATATCTTGGGATAATGTTTATTATATAGATGTATTGGAAAAATAAGAATATCTTCGTTGTATTCTCATTTAAATTAAGTATTTATATTCTTAATTCATTAAATTAATATTTATATTTAATTTAAAATTAATATAAATGGTCAAGTTCAAAACATAAATACAACTATATTTTCACTTAAGAAAATGTTTGTACCTCTGGAAATTTTATCTCTTTCGCCTAGCTTGATAGAATTTAGATCTGGGCTGATTTATAAACAAGGATGACCAGCATTGCGAATTGTGTGCACCAAGAAATAAATTGAAAAACACATGGGATTATAATGCTGTAACCTTCACCTTCATTTTTGTTTTGTTTAAGGGGTGCGCTGTTTTCCAAATTCCCACAGTATTAGTAACGGTCTTCTTATCTTTACAAGAGATAGACGAAAGGAGAATAGTAACGGTCTTCTTATGTTTATATAAGATAGAAGAAAGGAGAATAATAAATATCGATGTGGATGACTGTAGTGAACACTCTGCCACACAAAGCAAACAAAGAACAAGAGCCGAGCAGCCTACAACAATGCAACGCAGCAGACAGCTAAACACGCTCTAAATTCGAGTTGTGTATTGTAGAATCAATCAATCAGCCCAACCCAGCTGCTGAGTGCGACCGGCATTGGCTCTAGCGCTCTCGCACAGCAAACAACAAACAAAGAATAAGAATGGCTCTAGCTCTCTCTCTCCGACGCGGCAGAGCAGAGCGAAGAGAGGATAAGAATGCCTCCATTCCCATTCCGATCAAATGCATGAAAACAGAACCACACAGAACAGAACAGGAAGGCGTCATGCGACCAGGAGGGAACTACACTCGCTGCCATAAGTCTTGTTCTGGAAGAGCTATGCTATTTGACCTAGTTTTTTTTGGTTGCGGAGGCCGCGCGAAAGCGAGCCTCTGCTGCCACAAACGCCCTTTCCTTCCTTCCATCCCCACTTCCCATGTGGGATATGACTCCGCTCATTCCAAAACTAAAATACAGCTATGCTCTCTCTAAATTGTGTTTGTGATGGCCTTTGGAATCTAAATTGCCTTGGTCATCTTGTCGTGTGTAGTTCATTATGCCTCTCACCTCATCAGAGCAAATCCCAAAAATGTTTCGAGGTGATCTGAAAGAGTACCAACCCCAAAAATGTTTCGAGGTGATCTGAAAGAGTACCAACTAAAGGTCTTCAATGGCTTGTAATTGTTATGAATGAGTGAGTAGTTTTAAGATGATGCTGCACAAGTAAGTCATGTTTCGAGGTGATCTGAAAGAATACCAACTAAAGGTCTTCAATGGCTTGTAAATTGTTATGAATGACTGAGTACTTTTAAGATGATGCTGCACAAGTAAGTCTTTATTATTTTGGTATTCTCTCTATGAGTATGTAATTTTCTTTATTCAAGGGATGGCATTTTTAACTCATTTAGGTGAGGTATCTAATTTCTATTTTGATAATATTTGCTACCTTCTAAATTGTTTTCTTTCTGGTTTATAACATATCAAGCTTTTAGCGAGTGACTCGCTATGTTCATATGCACTTTTCATCATTGTATTTTCAAAGTCATGTTTTTTTCATTTGGCACGAAAAGAACATATGAAACCATTTCTTGTGGCTTGCACCTACCTCTATGTTGAATAACTCGACCTAGGAAATTCAAAGGTTGTGTCCCATGTTGAATGAGACTTTACTTAGAAAACTTATAAATCCTAAATGACTTTATCGAAGGTAGTACTTGTCACATTTAATGTTTTTTACATGGCTAAATTCCAATCCATATATTTCATATAGCTTCACAAAACATGTCTTCTTTTGACAGTTTTCTTTTTGTCATAATAAACATCTTAGATTTCTTTGAGTATGTTTGTGTCTCAAAGATTTCAAGGAATTGCCTAATATATGTAAATTGTGACATTAATTCAACTTCGACAAACCAAAATTCTTGCAAGTCATTGTCCTCACATGACAAGGCTAGTAATTCTAGAAAATATAATTTAGAGACTCTGTATCTGATGTATTAAAGATTAATATGATCATCTTGGATTGCACATTCATGCAATTACATTTTCTTTGCCACCATTTGTTAAGAAGGCACTTTAGTCTTTAGGGTTTAGGGTTTTAACCTTTAGTATTATAGGGTTTTGGAAGTCTTTCAATTAAAAAAGTGTTTTTTTGGGGGATCGGTGGGTCAATGAAGAACTGGAAATTTTGGGATTTGTTTCCAAATTTAAGGATCCACTTCATTTTTCATGGGATATGTTTCATAGGTTCAAGTTCCATTTCCTTCTTGAGGGGATCTGCTTCCATGGTGGATTCTAGGTGGATCTTGGTGCATTTGGATCAGAGCCACAGATCCTACACATAAGGGTGGCACATCTGGTATCACAACTGGTGGTAGACCTGTAAAGTTATTTCATTTTCATTTTGATCATGATATTAGAATGGAATTTTTGACATGTTGTTTCCTATCCACTTTACAAACATAGACATATCTCCCATTGTTTGATACTTTTTGTTAATGGATTTAAGGATTGGGTGTTTTATTTCCCCTCGCCTCTAATGCATGTTACATGAAACGTACCCATTTTCTTTTGTTAGGGAAAAACTAAAACCAAAACTCTATGTATTCCCCATCCATGTGCAGTTTTAAACTAGAGGCTTAATTGTCCAGCCGCCCCATCCATGTGTAGTTTTCAACAACAGTCTTAATTTTCCAACCTCCTTTGTTAATTTCTTTGGAGCTTTCTGAGTTTCATGTTGTCAAATTATCATAGTGTCGAGACCGCTCACTAAATGCACTTGAAAACTTTTATACTACAAGTTGAGAGTTGATTATGTTATTGGGCATGGTTTTAGGGTTGTTGATGTTAATATTGAGTGTTTAGCCATGTTTTGGACATCATGTAGAACCTTGATGTGACTGTCCATTGTTGAGAGGAAAAACTTAAAAAAAGATATCTATTTGTCAATTGAATCTAGCAATATTTTTTGTAGATATACTCTGATTTTTATCAAGCGTTTGGTGTTTTTTCTCTTGCTTTTGAAAAATAGTCAAGTAGTGAGTTTTTACCCATGTTTCGGACATCGTGTAGAACCTTGATGTGAGTGTCCATTATTGAGAGGAAAAAGGTCAAAGAAAGAGTGCCAAACTAGTGTTAATTTAGATACTGAACTGATCTTTCTCATGTTGATGATTGTGGGTGAAGTAATGTGCATCTACAATATACATCGAAAGAAGCAAGGTGCATTGTCAAATTTATGTGGGTTATCATGTGAATATACTAGGTAGAAATATAAAAATGTATAAAAAATGTAAATGAAAATATGGATACATGCAATATATAGTGAAAATAGGGGTATTGTTTCATATGCCACGAACAAACGTGCTATGGCATGGTTTCACTAAGTGAAGAACCCGTGGAAAAACATGGCTTTTTTATAATTATATTACTCAGTTATTATTGCAATTAGTTTGATTTGTTCCTTCTTGATCTTCCATCAAATGTGACATAATTCTTCTCATCCACACTGATTGAAATGTTGTTGATTTTGTTGCTACGTATTATTCTTATGTAGTTCAAAGAGTAACAATGGTTTTCTTTTAGGAATCCCATGAGAGTAACCAAGATTAAAAATATATAGAGATGTGTTTTTTTTGTCATGACTATCTCTATCCAACTACTATGAAATCATATTATCTTGAATATAAGATCCCATACTCTTTTGTTCCACTAACCTCTATCAAAATCATTTTCCCTATTTTCCAATGTGGGCCATCTTGTGTCTCTATAAACCTTCAAATCAAACTTGGGCTCATGCACAATCATGGACTTTCGAAAGGCACTTTAGACGCCACAAAACACTGAAAAATCATGGAACCTCTCACTTTAGGTGACAATTGGAGCTACTTCCCTAATTGATTTGAAGATGAAGTAAAAAACAAAAGTTAGGTAATTGAATAAGCTTTCATAAGATATAACTTTTATCTATATGAAATTTGTGTACATGATTATAAAATTAGTTTCCATAAAATTGAGTTTTGAAATTTTCAACAAATCATAACATATATGTTTGTGCAGGTGTAGTACTATATGAGGTAAATGATGCCATTTTTTAATTAAATATTGCACACATATAAAGCACACATCGTACTAGTGCAAGACTATTTTTTCAAAAAAATTCTTGAATTAAATTTTATTATTATTAAGTATTGATGTCTGAAAACCTTGAAACAGAAACGTTCTCTATGGGTGCAATGGTCACCAATCTTGTAGTTGGGTAATAGAGTTAGTATCAGCACAACGTTTAAGTGAACCCACCTAGGATATGCCCTAATCTATGGACCTAGAAAATTGTTTGGCACAAAAGATTCAGGTTATAGTGAAACCAACAGAAGAAGGGCTAGCGCTAGGTTTTGGATAGGCATATCTGTGGATATAGGGAAACCCTGAGACTATTTTCTCAGTGTTCGAGTGGATATGAGATTAGGATGGCCCGATCTATAAACACAAGTCAGAAAATTTTAGGAAAAATCAGATGTGAGAAAGTCGAAAACGTGATGAGGGATGCTAGGAGGCTGAAAATCAGTTTTTCAGATGTAGGGATACTTGGAAGGAACTAGCTTAGAATTTGGGGTGTTCTATAACGAGGAATACCTAATCTACAAACCCACATGATTATTTTCCAGAAAAAGTCAACTATAGAAAAAGTAAAAAAAATTAGTGGGGGCACGCTAGGGTTTGAGGAGTCAGAAATTGAGATGTAGGGAAAACTAGTCACAATTTGGATAGCATTGAGTATTATTCAGTGAGAGGGATGATCTATCTACAAAACCTAGACATGGTTTGTTCAAAGATCAAGCAATTCCCCAATTAAGTTTTTTTGAATTTTATTATTTAGCATTTTTTTAGAAAATTTTGAAGAAAAACATGTACAATGGATTAAGATATGAAAGAGAAGAGAATTAAATATTACATATTACATGGAAATGGTTTTATATTCCATGATGATGATGATCCCCTCCATCCCGGTCAATTCTTGAAGATATGAGTGATTTCTAGGACCAACATTGTGCTCCAAGTGATCAACACGCCCCCCTATCCTACACAAACAAACTTCAACAATATCATATTTGTTGTACCATGAAAGAAAAGGCTAGATATATATAAAAGTAGTAAGATGTAATCATAGATCACAATGAAGCTAATCAAAACCCCTAGATACAGGACAAAAACAATTCAAGTGAGTTGACGCCCCCGTGCAAAAATGCTCCAGCTGAAAACACCCTTCTGTAGACAAGAAAAAGATCCCAAAAAAGGTATATATCTCACAAAATATTTCGAATGCTAGGAAGAAAAATATTTTTCAATCACCACTTAATAACATTAGATGCAAAGCAGATCCAAAAAATATCCACAAAAAAAAACTTCTATTAATCAGATGTAAGAGCCAAAGACCCCTTACAAATGAGAAGCTCTCTCCTTGAAATAGGAACGAGAGAACCAAAATACTAATAACTTTCAAAACAAGTGGCTAAGATTAAAATATAAAATATTCTAATCAATGGTTGACATGAGCTCAACATACAATACATAGATTAATATAACCATAGAGTACCAAAGTGGACTAAATCACCCATAAAGAGGGTACCCCACTCAACAAGAAATAAATGAAGCACATGGTGGGTCCATGGAGTGTTAAATAACTCCCTCTAGGTGCCCCATGGCACAACAAAATAAAATAAAATTTTAATTTTTTTACTTTGCTCCTCCTTGAGTAAATCGTGAGCCTCCCAAAAGCTCTAGAAGATAATATAAAAATGACCAAAAAATAAGTGTGGGCTCGATCAGGTGCTGCAACTGCTAGAGAAGGTGTGGAGGACATCACTCTCATCATCATGACTCATCCCATGTCATTTCCTTTCCTCACTAGCCCAAATTGATTTCTTCAATAGCCATTTAATCATTTTTTAATCTGTCTCCGGAAATGTGACCCTGCCAAAAAAACCTCCTAGGGTTCTTGCGTTGTCAAACTCAGCCCATCAGGCTCTCTAGGATGGGGGTACTATGGTACAATCAAGTTGTTTCACCCCCTATTCCCTATACAATTCCCTAGGAGATCCAATAAAAACATCTCCATCCTCAGACACATCATCATGTGAAGCAAAACTGCATCCACAGAGTAAAATGAGCCTGGACATCTCTGCAAGTGCCTGTAACTGAAAACAAACTATCTCATTAGACTCAAAGAGTCCAAATCCATTTAGGGTGTATACTCATACCCCTCTCAGGTCTCTACCTGATCATTAACCATATCGAATAGACAATATAACCATCTGTAAATGACGAGATACCAATAATATAACTCAGACATCCATCTGTTGCAAGTGTTATAAGGATAAGACATGCTCCAAAAATCATTTAATCAACCATAACAACAAGTAGTAGTCATATCACTGGAGGTACATCAACCAAATATATATATATATAGGGTTTTATTTATTATTACTCAGACCAGACTTATAGGACTATACTCACTTCATAGTTGTAGTCAATTTGCTAGTGAAGGGTGAATGCTGAAACCTACAAGGCTAGGCCAAAGGATGAGTTCCTACTTAATATCATGACACATTGTATATGGCATGGAAATACTCACTATAACCAATGCCAGATAAACAACAACGTAGGGAATGACAATGCCTCACAAATGGTTGAGTTGTTTAGAGAGTGTTTATTCAACTTAGGAATCATGTCTACATAAAGTTTGATTGAGTTTCCTTAGGATTATTAATTTTATTTCCATGGCCTTTTTGGCCGATATGTCCTTTTGGGGATTTCACTAGTGCTTAAAAGCACAACTAACTGCAGCTTTCATCATGGACATATTCAAATTTATAAGCTCAACAATATTTGGATATAGCATATATTTAACCATTTATTTTTTGGAGATAGTGAAAGATGAATCCAACACTAGAAAGCCAAAACAATGGTGGGAATGACTACCTCTATTCTCCCTAAGGAGGGTAAAACCAATGAGTATAGATCAGGAGCTTCCAAGTCTAAGTAGGGACATCGATAGATAATACAAATACATCCTAGTCCATATAATTATGACCACCAGATCATGACACTGCATGTTAATACATGTAACAAAAATGAATATAAGAGTAATGATAACCATAACATAATATAATACAATATGATTCATAATCATGCATATAATCCATCTGAACCATCATCTATCAATTGAGAAAGTTTGGATATAAAACTGGGCATCAATAACTGCTCTGTAATGACTAAATGGATACATCAGTCCTCAAATATGAGTGTCTTGAGACTCAGGACTAACTTGGGAGAGTGCAATAGTCCACAAATAAAATAATGATCCGTCAAAACTTTTCATCTCAGCATCTCATATGTAAGAGACCTAGATGAAAAATGTACCGTATCTAAAAAATAAAATATGGTAGCACAACTACTATATATTTTCTAACATCTGGGTCCAGCTGGGACAAGTGATCTGCTGAAAAGAGTGCTTGAGAACCTCAAAATCTATGGTCCTCATACTTTTCTTCTCGCATCCTCGATCAATCCATCCAGCTCTGCAACTGCTACCAAAAATGTCATTGATTACCTGTAGCATGTTCGGAGCAATACCAAACTCATAGACTGGTCGTGAGAATGATATGTGGATAATATATAAAATACTGAAAGTAAAGATGCATGAAACTAAAAGAAGAAAATAAATCTAATCTATAACCATAACTTTCAATAAAACTTTGATTTTTATTTTGTAGGAATCAAAACTAGACTAAGATATTCAAAGGTGAGCTTAAGGTAAAGATGCAAGGTTCTATACTACTGCTGAAAAAGGCTTATTTAGGTCCTATATACTTTACTCTACTAGGAAAGAAAGGATTGAAGGCTAAGTGAGGTAGGGAATGTATCCCCTCAGATCCCTCTAGTTGACAGGAAGAAAAATTTGTCGTCTAGTACTAGTAACAAGAAATCATATGTCACCAACACAACACTCAACGGAAAAGGGCCCAAACCAAGAGATCATTAGCTTTCCTTTATCGAAAATGCAGTAAGTGCTTCTAGATAAGGACTTGACTTCCAGTGGGAAATCTATTCCTATTTTTTTTTCTGGGACTACTTCAATGTTTTGTATAGTCATGGGGTGGATATCAATGAGGTTTCGTGGTTGCAGGGTGACAATCCTTGAGCTCTTATGGGAAAGAACTGCATCAAATATGGGTGGACTACCATCAATGTGAATAGCTATGCTGCCAACTAGGATTTCTCTAATATCTCTCCTTATCTCCTGGGTACTTGTACTAGGCTTATCATCATGAGGAGATATGACATGTTTGAAAATTTCACCCATAGTCCAGAAGTCTCTATCTTCTTCCAAAGGATGAGGAATATGGGATACATTAGTATTGTGGATAGAGCCTTCCCCTGTAGGAACATGAATATGCATACCCTCTAGCTCGATCGTTTCTACTCCAGGCTATGATGCATAAGAACTAGGAATGTGAGACAGATCATGACTGTGAAGACTGGATGACTCAGGTGGCAGGAGAAAATTGGGGATGAGAGGGTAGGAAGATAAGGCATTATTTGGTGTGGTTGAAGGAGTCTAAAAAATAACGATATTGTTAAGATTAAAATGTCATTCAAGTGCATCATTTATTAGGGAATCCTCTTGCCAACTCAAAGAGTTATCATGGACTTGAATTAGGTTACCATCTTCAAAATATAAATGAGAAAATGACCCAACAATATTAGGAACACAAGAGCTACCGACTTCATCATCAATATCTACTACACTAGCTAGCTCAAGATGATTTTCCCATGGGTAAATCGGTTTAATCCCTTGTCTTTCCCTTTCTCTGTTATGGTTCATCAAAGAAACCAATTCATTTACTCTTCGAGGGATTCTTTCCCTATGCCTGGAATTATCAGTTTCATCATCTCTAGTTGTAGGATTTTGATCCTGACTTTGAGGTTGATCTTCACTTCTTCTCAGTTCTTCTAACTTAACCACTTATACTATGAAACGAGAACGCGACACAATTCTCATTTTTCTCTCTCCTAATTTTAGTAGCTATTATTACCTCTGTTTCAAAAAGGGTTGATACCAGTATCACACGTTTTCATTTGGAGGCATTTTTTTGGGCCCTTGAATCATCTTTGTCTTAAAGTATTTTTAATTTATATTTTCAAGTGTGTTTTATAGAAATTGAACAAAATAACATACATTTAGAAGCAAGTTATAATGAAAACCATATACATTTTGCAATTTTTTCTTTAAAACGCAACATTTTTATGGATAAAATAAGACATTTTTATTGACAAATTTGTAAAAAAATCTAGAAAATAAAAACATTGAAAATCATTTTAAATGGATTTTTATAGATATTTTGTATAAAAATGATACTATTTTATATTATTTTCCAAAAACTGACAATTCACATAAATTCAAGAAAACCTATACCACATATTTGTAACTAACATATTAAAAACATTCTATATAGAAAATTTATTTCTAAAACAAAGAGTGGAAGTCAAAACATTACTAATATATCTTATCAAAAAGTTGTCAAATTTAACATTTTCTTCAAGACATGAAACTAATCAACAATATTAGGCTGATCAAATTATTCATCAAAATTGGAATTTTCTGAGCTTGGCTTCCTTAAGGAACACCAATATCATCTTCCATTGGGACTTCTATGTCTGCAAGATGCCTAAAGTGCTCCTTTCCAAACATCCCTGCTAATGGGGGTTGAGGCTCTTTTGACATCTTCGTCACAAGTGTTTCACTTATATTTTTAGAAGTACATTAAAAAAATTACATCGATATTACATTAAAAAACAAATTAACGCCGCCAACTTCCTAAACCTCCCCCCTCCACCCCCCACATTAAATTAAAAAAAAATAAAAATCCCCCTAACCCTAACATCAACATTACTTAATTTTTTTTTTTTTAAATTTAACGCCCCCCACATTACATTTAATAAAATAAAAATGAAAAATAAAACCCGATAACCCTCTAACTCTCCACAACATTACACTAAATCCCCCCCCCCTAATCCCCTAAACTGCCCTCAAAACATTACATTAAAATTTAAAAAAAAAAATACCCCCTAACCCCTAAATTCCACCCCAACCACACAACATTACATTAAAAAAGTATAAATAAATTTTTTTTATAAACCCTCTCCCTAACCCCCACAACATTAAATTTAAAACAATATTAAAAAGAAAATTTAAACCCCCTAAACGGCCCCGCAAACATTTTATTAAAAACAAATTAAAAAAAAACTCTCACGGTCCCTCCCTTCTCCTCCCCCCCCCTTCCCCCCCTCCCCCCTCCCCCCCCCCCCCTTCCCCACATCCCTCCTCCACCCTCATCACCCTCCTGGTCCCCACACCCTCCTCCCTCTCGTAATGTCCCCGACATGCTGTTGCAAGAGAAACTAAAGTTAATTTTCTAATTGGAAATAATTTATGCCAAACTTTTGAAATTTTGAGAATCACGCCACCAATAATAGGCGGCTCTTTGGTTGCCAAGGGAGTGGAGCTGCCTCCCTCCCCCTCTTTTAATGATAGACAACTTTTTAAGCATGGAATCTGTGGAATTAATTTCTCATGATTTTCACAGCTGCTCAGTGACAATCATTCCCATTAAATTGTCAATGATACAAGAACTTCAATTACAATACAACAGCTAATGTAATTAGGTTTTCAGCTTCCTTCTCTTAACTCCAACACCCAGCAAGCTTGTTTAATTCTAGAGTTCTGGCAGCTCCAATATAGCTCTCGGCCCATCTCCACCACACTGGTCCCTACAAGCAACGAAAAAAACATAACCCAAGATGGTAAATATCTCAATGCAAAGCAATTCTTTTGGAATTTTATGTGGCTCCTCCACGTCCTTGGTCATCGTTCTTGTGTTGTCGCAGAAATTTAAGTTCAAGAGCAAAGTATTCAATTAGAAGGACCAATCCATGAAACAATGGTGAGCCATGAGCCAACATAAGTGCTTAATTCGGGGAATCCAATTCACGGCCATGAGGACAAATAAGAGAAACAGTAACATTCCCGGCATAACTACGATCCAGGTCATGATTGACAATCCCATGAATTTCAAAAATATTAGAAGGATCGTGCAAAGTAGAATGCCCCAGAGAATATACAAGTTGGTGCTTATTCACAGGAAGGATTCCAAGACCCAGAAGGCTACCAGATAATTACTCAATCATATGGCCTGGATAAAGCTGTGATCATATCCATTTCTATGTGTAGATGAGCGGAGCTCTGCTCCTTTGGCAGCCAAAGAGCTGCCCCTTACTGGTGGCGCGATTCACCAGTAACAGGAGGCTCTTTGGCTGCCAAGGGAGTGGAGTTGCCTCCCTCCCCCTCTTTTAATGATAGACAGCTTTTTAAGCATGGAATCTATGGCATTATTTTCTCATGATTTTTATAGCTGCTCAGTGACGATCATTTCGATTAAACTATCAATGATACAAGAACTTCAATTACAATGCAATAGGTAATGCAATCAGGTTTTCAGCTTCTTTCTCTTAACTCCAACACCCAACAAGCTTGTTTAATTCTAGAGTTCTGGTAGCTCCAATATAGCTCCTGGCCCAGCTCCACCACACTAGTCCCTGCAAGCAACGACAAAAAACGTAGCCCAAGATGGTAAATATCTCAATGCAAAGCAATTATTTTGGAATTTTATGTGGCTCCTCCACCTCCCTGGTCAACGTTTTCACGTTGTCTCAGAAATTCAAGTTCCAGAGAACTGTATTCAATTAGAAGGACCAATCCACGAAACACTGGTGAGCCATGAGCCAACGCAAGTGCTTAATTCGGGGAATCCAATTCAGGGGCGTGAGGAAAAACAAGAGAAACAGTAACATTCCCGGCATAGCTACGATCCAGGTCACGATTGACAATCCCATGAAGTTCGAAAAGCTTAGCAGGATCGTGTGAAGTAGAATGCCGCAGAGAATATACAAGTCGGTGCTTATTCACAGGAAGGATTCCAAGACCCAGAAGGCTAGCAGATAATTACTCAATCATATGGCCTGGATAAAGCTATGATCAGATCCATTTCTATGTGTAGATGAGCGGAGCTTCGCTCCCTTGGAAACCAAAGAGCCGCCCCTTACTGGTGGCACGATTCACCAGTAACAGGCGGCTCTTTGGCTGCCAAGGGAGAAGAGCTTCCTCCCTCCCCCTCTTTTAATGATAGACAACTTTTTAAGCATGGAATCTGTGGAATTATTTTCTCATGATTTTCATAGCTGCTCAGTGACGATCATTCCCATTAAACTGTCAATGATACAAGAACTTCAATTACAATGCAACATCTAATGCAATCAGGTTTTCAGCTTCTTTCTTTCAACTCCAAGACCCAGCAAGCTTGTTTAATTCTAGAGTTCTGGAAGCTCCAATATAGCTCCTGGCCCAGCTCCACCGCACTGGTCCTTGCAAGCAACAACAAAAAATGTTGCCCAAGATGGTAAATATCTCAACTCAAAGCAATTATTTTGGAATTTTATGTGGCTCCTCCACCTCCCTGGTCAGCGTTCTCGCATTGTCCCAGAAATTCAAGTTCCAGAGCAATGTATTCAATTATAAGGACTAATCCATGAAACACTAGTGAGCCATGAGCCAATGCAAGTGCTTAATTCGTGGAATCCAATTCAGGGCCATGAGGACAAACAAGAGAAATAGTAACATTCCCGGCATAGCTATGGTTCAGGCCATGTTCGACAATCCCATGAAGTTTGAAAATCTTAGCAAAATCATGCAAAGTAGAATGCCCCATAGAATATACAAGTTGGTCCTTATTCACAGGAAGTATTCCAAGACCCAAAAGGCTAGCAGATAATTACTCAATCATATCTCTTGGATAAAGTTGTGATTAGATCCATTTCCATGTGTAGATGAGTGGAGATTCACTCCCTTGGCAGCCAAAGAGCTGCCCCTACTGGTGGCGTGATTCTGAGAATCGCGCCACCAGTAACAGGCGGCTCTTTGGCTGCCAAGGGAGCAGAGCTTCCTCCCTCCCACTCTTTTAATGATAGAGAACTTTTTAAGCATGGAATCTGTGGAATTATTTTCTCATGATTTTCATATGTGCTTAGTGACGATCATTCCCATTAAACTGTCAATGATTTAAGAGCTTCAATTACAATGCAACGGATAATGCAATCAGGTTTTCATCTTCTTTCTCTTAACTCCAACACCCAGCAAGCTTGTTTAATTCTAGAGTTTTGGCAGCTCCAATATAGCTCCCGGCCCAGCTCCACCGCACTGGTCCTTGCAAGCAATGACAAACAACGTTGCCCAAGATGGTAAATATCTCAATGCAAAGCAATTCTTTTGGAATTTGATGTGGCTCCTCCACCTCCCTGGTCAGCATTCTCGCGTTGTCCCAGAAATTCAAGTTCTAGAGCAACGTATTCAATGAGAAGGACCAATCATGAAACACTGGTGAACCATGAGCCAACGCAAGTGCTTAATTCGAGAAATCCAATTCAGGGCCATGAGGACAAACAAGAGAAATAGTAACATTCCCAGCATAGCTATGATCCAGGTCACGATTGACAATCCCATGAAGTTCGAAAAGCTTAGCAGGATCATCAAAGTAAAATGCCCCACGAGCATGAAAAGATTAAGGCATGCATGTTTTGTGCATCGAATAAGTAGTTTTCATTTTAAAATGACTCTATCTAAAATTCAATGAACTCAGAGATCCTTTTACCAACATCACGTTGGGCTAGATCTATGTCACATGCATTCATTTTTATTGAATGACAATCAACAAGCAATCTCAATCAGACCCAATTATGTGCGTGCCTCCAGCATGACAACTCATTTGGTTAAATTTACAGGGCATGCAGTACCAGTCTTGGAATTTGGTTTTTATTCTACCCATCCAAATATTTTTTTAATGAAAAATTTACCCCTTCATAATTTTTTTTTTTAATATTTTTTAAAATAATATTGTTTTTTCACATTTTTTATATTAAAATAAAAAATAATCATTATTAATAACTATCATGGTACAATTGGCCATCCTACAGGACCCGGAGAAAGCCTGTAGTATTTTCTCCTCCACACATCCAAAAATAGTTTCCAACAATGATCCTCAACAGTGCACAATACCAAAACAACACTCTAGTATCCATCACACCAAATTGATAACAAAACCAACGGAAGGAAGATTTACTGTGAATCTAAAGAAAGGTCAAATTTTGGCTAGTCAACAAATCAGGGGAAGGTATATTATAGTCCCATGGTGGTCGAATTTTTTGGATGGCCGTCCATGGTAGTTGGCTACTACAGGATGTTATATACCCTTAACCCAGAAATCCCATGGTGGTCAAATTTTTTGGATGGTCATCCATGGTAGTTGGCTACTGCAGGATGTTATATACCCTTAACCCATAAATCTTTAATAATGAGCAGAGGGATAACAATCCATTGTAGGTCAAATTTTGAAGCGAACAATAATTTCACTCACACAATAATCACCAAAATATCTGGAATATCGGATAAGCCATAGGGAAAATGTATATTAATGGTTGTATAGATAAGATGATGAATTACATATGAGGGTCTGTTATTTATATTTTGGTGAAATACCCTTTCATTAATAGTCATGTCTTTTCGTAAAGACATTATTAATTATTATTATTTATTTTATATATATATGTTTATTATTATTATTATTATTGTTATTGTTATTGTTATTGTTATTGTTTGTTGTTGTTATTTAAGTTTGTTACAATATGTTATGAATAATGGATATAAAATTATATATTTTATCTTTTGTTTAATAGCCATCTATCTTTACAAAACTAAGTGGTTGGTTGTGTCTACCGGCATTCACCGACCACTTTACTTGTGGCTGTGCTAGTATACATACTAGAAAAATTAATATACAAATTACAGATGATTCTCGTGGAATCCTACTAAAACAACTTTACACACTTGTATAATGAATTTAAAAGATTACTGAAGCCATAAATTGATTGTACATTACTGTTTAGATACATCATCCATGCAGATTTCAAGTTCCAAGGTAGAAAGATTTGGATGAAAATTGGAGGAATTGAAGCAAACTGTCGAAGAATTTGCATAACATCATGGATTTAGAAGGTCTTTTTACAACATTATTTATGTCTAAAGACACAATGGGGTATGGTGATTCTAGTGATATATATTGATGCCATTTTTATAGGTAAAATTAAAGTTATGCTTAGCTTTTGACACAATAGATTTAGGTCATTTGCATTATTCATTATAAACTTTGAAAAATAAATAATTATATTGTTTTAGTCACACACAAAACATGTTAAAGGTTATCTACACAAGTTTAAGATGGCAAATTGTAAAATATAATTTATATCTAAAAAATTTGATAAAACTTTTAGTCAAAACTAATTCAAAGGAAAGTGACATTTCAATCTACAAGAAACTAGTGGATAGCTTCATCGATTATTCCCGCAAAACCTTGGTTGAGTTGTGCATTTAGAATTTAGAGGAGGGAGGGGGAGATGTTTTTAATTTTTTAAATGTAATGTTGTTGGCGGGTTAGGGAGGGTGTTTAAATATTTTCTTTTAATGTAATGTAATGCTGGCTTCACGGGTTGAGTGGTTTAAGTTTTTTATTTAGTATATCCAGCCGTTCACCTACATAAAATATAGATTCTTATGGGGTGTCCAAATCCATGGATGAGTTTGAATAATTTCACATGAATAATTTTAGATGGTTTTTATTAGTATGATGTTTGTAATTGAAACTCTAAAGGATTTTTTGATCATTTATATGAATAATTTGTTCTTCAAGGGTCTAATATATGATTCCATTATGGATCACAACATAATTTGCTTGATTTTAAATGGTTATAGTGGTGAAATTATTTATGAAATATTTGTTTTTGTTTAATATGCAAGTTTAAAAAAAGTAGTAATTTATCTCTTGAAGAAAAAAATATTTTTCCAATTTAGGGGTTGATTTCAAAGTTTTTGTAAACAACAGTATGGTATGTTTAGGCCATGGAACTATTTTTTACCCCAAAAAAAAAACTGTGTATGCTGGTATCAACACTTTTCTATTTGGGGGGTGTTTTTTGTGTTTTTTTTCAAAAATCATCGTTTTTATGGCTAGATTTCTCGTTCTTAGTATAAAGTTATCATTTTATAGTATAAGTGGTTACTTTTCTAAGCACTCACCTCTAAGCATTTCCATGTCAACCATCTTGGCAATTTCAGTTGTTGGATTTTCTTCAAAAGATGAGTCAGAGTTTTCCATTTCCAAAAACATGTTTTTAGGATGCCTATATTCCCATACTTCATTCTCATATTCGAGAATATTAGCATTATAATTATTCAACAATTGTTCCCCATATGTGTTTTTAATCCCTTCTTCAAAAGTCTCCAAGTTTTTTTCATACCAGGGTTCCCCATTGATCCTAATCAGAGCACCGTCAGACTTTGGGACACAAAGTTATGATAAATCCATCATGAGGTATCCACCTAAACCAACTTCCTGCTTTCTAGATAAAAGAATTCCATATGCTAGGGGCAATTCAGTAACAACTACATCCATCATAGTGGAGATGTCTGAGCATGCAAATAGATCAGCTCTAAGGTTTTTTATCAAGCCGTACAATGGCACTCACCTCGAATCTATGCCACAAACATTTCCATAAGGCCTAGTCACTTCCAATCCCATTTCCTTCATGACATGAAAAGGAATTACATTCATAGCTGCTCAAGAATCCAACATGTAATTATGCAGTAACATATTCTGAATGTATAAGGTTAGGTAAAAGGGAGGGTGATCACCATTCTTTCACTCATAGATAGAAGATTGTATGTTAATAGGTGGATCATTTTCATCTTTGCTAATTTGTATCCCACTAGGGCTTTGTATGTGACTGGATTCCAAGGAAATTCTGGGGGTCTTGTCTTGAGAAATGCCATCAAAGAACTCCTTTAATTGGCTTCTTATAGAGGGAACATTCATTAGTTCAGTGATAGGGATGTTACACGTTATCTTGCTTAGCTCTTTCTCTAGGTCAATGTTCAATTTCAAATCTCCTAAGACAAGATATTCTTCTTCCCTTTTACCTACGTTAATTTCTTTTTTTTTTCAAAGAAAGAAGGTTGAGGATCCACTCTTTGTTTATAGATTCTAACTTGTGGTTGCTCTTTTGTTGCAGGGATGTTCAATGCACAACATGAAGGATTAGGTTCAGCATCAAAGTCCTATTCCTACTCCCAAGGTTCTTCTTCTTACTCCCATGGTTCTTCATTTAGGATAAATCTTCCAAACCTATCATCAAAAGATAAATCATTCATGAAATTGATGTTGTTTGGTTGGTCATCAGGGTGGCTAATGTTTGTTGGATCTTTGTCAGTCTCATCACATGAGCTAACGTTCCTCTTATCAATATTCTCTGTATACTCGGGTTGTCTTATATTTGGATCTCTCTCAGGACCTCTATTGTTGTTCCAGTAGGGCTTAGGGCCATAAGTATTTCTATGTTTCTCTGGATCATGAAAACTAGTGACACTCTTGGTTAGGAAAATCAATTGTTTCATCATCTCTTGCATAGTTTCTAATTTGTCCTTTGATTCTTTTGGTTTACTCACAAGTTCCTTAGGCTTTCAGAGCTTAGGGTCAGATATTGAAGTTGATGGGGCATAATGATCGAAAAAAAAATTCTTTCCTGTAGATGCTGCATGATTCTCAGCCATATTTCCATTGAATTGGGCAGTGTTTAAGTCATTTGGATTCTTATCCTTCAAGTTGAAACCTAACCAACCGTCAAAAGCATTCAGATAATGGATAACAATTGCTTGGTCCTTAGGTATAATTTCATATGGGATATTTCCTACAGTGTTGTCAAATCTTAGGTTAAATTCATGGGTTGTTTCATTCTCCCTCTTCCTTATGTCGAATAGTTGGTGCAAGAGGAATTTTCCATTTAACTTGTGATACCAATCACTGTTAAGCTTTGTGACAAAGTTGTCATAACCATTGATCGATGAAGCAGCTAATCTATCAAACCACTTCAACACATATCCTTCTGGAGAATGCAGAATGCCTCTCATGAGCACATCTTCATCAACAGCTCCATATGCTTCCATATGATCCCATACTTTGTCAATGTGGTCTTCAATGGAGGTAGCTCACACTCCAACAAACTTAGGAAATTTTTTGAAATATTTATCATGCATGTCATGCAGAGCTACTTGGATCAAGGAGAAATATAAAGGAGATTCCTTGGCCTTCCTTCCAAAAATCCTAGGGCTTTGTGGAGGAGGAGCATTCCGATTTCCACTAGTGTTTGTTCTAGCCATCGAGATAGATCAGGTTTAAGGGGATCCCAAAGGATGACTTGAGAAAATAGTGGGGCCCGATACTTGTTTCTTTTTCCTTATGCAAGTTATAGGGATTCCTTTCGGTTTTATGGGACATTCTAGGAACATAATATTAATACGTTTGGTATAGTCCTCAGTGGATTCGTAGGGTGGAGTCATGAGGCGAACCACACAGGTAATTCACCATTCAAGGATATGTCATAGGGAAAGGTCAGGTATGTTGAAGCAAGGTAAGCCTATACCTCCCTGGAAACATCACCAAAATGTTACCACCAACCTTGTAGTTTCTTGTGTGAGGTGGATCAAGGATGGATGGTAGAGGGGCAAGAAACTAAGGAGGTGAAACCAAGATTGCCTAGACTCCCAAATGGATGGTTGTCAAATCAATCAGTGCAGTCTTTTATTTATGTTATCTAAGTCCAAGAAAACAATAGAGGAGACCCATATCTACTCTTGACAGGAGAGATCATACCTAGACACCATATTAGATCAAGTATGGATTGAGGTACGTAAGGTGTAAGGTAATTGGAAACCCTAAATATAGGGTTGAGGTACTATAAACTAGTGAAGGTAACCATTGTCTTGGGAAACGTAACTGTGACAAGGTGACTAAGGTAAAAGTTGGGGCTGTCTAGCACCAAAGAGATAGACTCAGTGAGAGGTATGAAAAATTCAGGTTACCTGAGTTATCAAGGAGTGGTCAAATTTCAGGGGAAAAAGGTCAAAATGGGGATAGCGTTGTGCTTGGAGATTAGTGCCAGTTTAGCCTTGGGTAATGGAGTCAGTATTAGTACATTGTTTAAGTGAACCCACCTAGGATATGCCCTAATATATGGACCTAGAAAAGTGTTTGGCCCGAAAGATTCAAATTACATTGAAACTAGCAGAAGGAGGGCTAGCGCGAGGGTTTGGATAGGTAGATCTACGGATCTAGGCAACCGGGAGACTATCAGCTCAACGTTGGAGTGGAGATGAGATCAGGATGGCCCGATATAGAAACCCAAGTCAAAACATTTCGGGAAAAATCAGATCTGGAAAATTCAAAATCTGATGAGGGATGCTAGGAGGCTGAAAATCAGTTTTTCAGATCTCGAGCTACATGGAAGGAACTAGCTCATGTTGATGTATTTGTAACTTTAGAATGTATTCAATTGTATATTTTATGTATTGTACCGTGATTTTTTCTTATGAGAAGTATTTGTAGTGTAAACAAGTCACGTAAAGTCATAAAGGGTAACCCTCCTTATTGTTCAAGGGTTAAAGTCCCCATAGTTGTAGGGTCCTAGGGTTATTAGACTCTCCTAGAGAATTCATCCCTAAGTGATTTAATGTAAGTCGGGTCATTAGTACCCTAGTTATGGTTACTCAAGCCTACATAACTTAGTTAATATTACTTGAGCCTACATAACAGAGTCAAATATTAAGTGAATGAAAGAATATGAATAGAGAGTGAGACTCTCTATTTATCACACACATAGTCACTCACTGGGGCAGATGAGTGAGAGAGGATAAGCTCTCTCAAGTGAGAGAGAGAGAACAAGATGTTGGAGATCATCTTTATGTTTTTTGGTTTTAATGCTGCCATTGGTGTTCATTCTATCTCAGAGAGAGTTGCATGATTTTCTCCTTTATAGTTTCCCCGAGGAAAATTATTTGTGTCTCTTGTCTCTTGTGTTTATTGATGTGCATGTTAATTTCTTAGATAAGATCCTAAGATCATATTGCTTAAATGATAAAAATATAACATGGTATTAGAGCTAACCTGAGAAGAAGACACAGTGCAGCTGTAGAAGCTAGGGATTCTTAGTTTTGGGTCTCTCTCCATAATCCATAAGCAAAAGGATGCTAGGATGACTCTCCATTGAAGGGCACATCTTTCTGTCAAAGCATAATTTGATTTCAGGCAGTTTGAGTTTTTGGTGTGGGAAATTAGGGCTTTTTCCAGGAGAGGAATTTTTGAGTGAGCTCAGAACATGATTTATTTCCTCATCAAAATCGAAGTTTAGAGACCTAGGTCAATATTTTTGGTTGCGTGAAAATTTGATAAAGTCAAACCCTAGTTTGACCCCACGCCTGAAAAACCCTAAAATACTGAAACTGATATTTTTGGTAGATTCTTTATATATCTAGATTGGATAAGGATCAGGTACCAAAAATTCCATAGGCTGAATATATATTCCTTATGTACATTGTGTCAAAGTTTCATCCTCAAATTCACTATATTCTAGGAGATATGATTCCTCAACGTTAGGGTTCCAGCTTGTTTGAGGATTCATCCCTAAACAAAACACCTGAGGAGAATTGCTATATATCCATATACAAAGGTCCAAATGAAATTTATCAAGATGTTCCAAAAATGGTATGGACCTTACTATCTGTGGTAAAAATTTTAAACCCCAAAGATGAAACAGTGACACGTGGTAGTATATACAACTTTGCTATGCTGAACAGTTTTGAAACGGGTCACCTTGGGAAAATGCTCATAAGTCCCAATTGGTGAAACCAAATCTGATGAAACCTATGGTGTTTGAACAAGGAAAAATGAGCATACCACAATATGAAATTTCAGACAGATGTAAATAGTAATTTTGGAGATACCACAAAAACAGTATCAAGCATTTCTATAGAAGAAATTGGTAAACTAGGCTTCCTATTCCGGGAGCTTCCCTCCACTGTTTTCAGAAAATGAGTACATTTTATAGATCCCCTTAAAGAGGTATATCTTTCTATCCAATCAGATCTAAAATATTCCAAGTTTTGAAAATTAGGGTTTCTCTGACAAACCCTAGATCAACGAGCTTCGGAACCAGGACAGACACCTCAAATCGTATTGGATCTCACTCGTTCTTGAAGAAAATGAATTGAACACCTACATAAGTAGAGAGGTTCCAGTTCTAGAGGGAGATGAGGCTAAATCCTTACACAAGAAGAACTTGGTCAAGGCCAAGAAAATCATTGATGATTCAATCAAGGATCACCTTATACCACAACTGTCTTCCCTAAAGACACCTAAAGGGATGTTTGGTTCATTGAGCAAGCTATTTGAAGGGAGGAATTTAAATTGGAAAATGAGTTTAAGAAACGAATTGAAGAATGTGATGATCCAGAATGCAGAGACCATACAGTCATACTTTAAAAGGGTCTATCAAATCGAAGAACAACTTGTAGCAGTAGAAGAAGAAGTAGAGAATGCAGAAGTTGTGATAACTACCTTGAATGGCCTCCTAGGATCACGGGATTCATTCATTCGAGGAACGCGTGCCAAAAGGAAGTGATTCCTTTCTATATATTCTTGGAAGAAGAAGAATCTTGACTCATAATAATAGAATAGAAGATGGGAGCAACTGAAGATCAATCTCTCACCATCCAAAGAAGATCCCTCAAGTAATGAGGAATACAAAGGACTCAACTCTTGAAGAACCTCTTATCCATATTAGCATTTGGATAAGAAATGATGAATGAAGAAGATGATAAAGATGAAAGCTAAAGCAGGATTCTACCGATGAAACAAATAACGATAAGTATTCAATTGTCATTTTATGATATTGTTTTGTTATGCATTTGTTTATACTTAGTTGATGTATTATGCATGGTAGAATGTTTGCATTAATGACAGTATACTAGTAATACACATGTGGTGGGTAAGTAGCTCATGGTGCTATACAAATCTCCATTGCTACTTATCTAGAATGAAACCTCTTTGCTAACATATTGGATTAGTGCACAATCTCAATGATGTCTTGGTAGATATGAAAGGCATCTAGAAAAATTTATGTGAGATATGGATGAATGTTATATTGGATAAAATATTTGCATGATCATATATCGATGCATAATAATCTGCCACTATGAATATGCCTTACCAAAGGTTTCTAAGCATAAAAATGCATTTGAATTGTAGGAAACATCATGTACAATCACCTACAGGAAAAGAAGGATGAGACTTGTTCCGAAGAACAAGTGAAGATAGTTCAAGATGAAAAATAATATGACGAATGCAACAACATCATTGATGTAGAACCTTCCAGCTATGGAAAAGTATCCAAGAATATAGGGAAGACCAGTTAAAGAAGAATGAAATCTAGGATACAGTATCGATACCTGAATGGAAGTTCATAGTTCCATCATGCAGTATATGGAAACATCATGGGATAGAAGGACAGATTCATAGCACGAGGCATAGACTATGAAGGGACATCTGCAGCCACTAAAAATACACTTGATAGGAAGAATCATGTGTGCAAATGAAATAATCCCTTGTACAAGCTCAGAAGACACCCATAGGATGACACATACATGAGGAGCTTGAAGATCACCTAGAGTGATGAAGATCTTAACCTTTGCTATAAGGTTGAAGATGAAATCCTATAGAGGATAACAAAATCATAGTTGGGTGCAAGAAAAGCTTTTGAAAAGGTTGAAGATAGACGATCTTGATATCCTGTGACCCTAGATGGATACATCGAATATTAGTAGCAGAGGAAGATACTTGTCACTCCAGTACAAAATGTTTCAATGCATAGAGTACGAAAGACAGATGGAGAATGATGCTTCGTTTCAGAGGGAGTGACTACAAAAGATCCTGAGGTTCAACATGGTATGATAGGATGGACATATTACTGATGACTCTAGGATTTCCTTAGAGTAAAGAGGATTACAGCCTTTTCTTCAAGGTTAAAGGAGGAAGACTAGTGATGCTCCTGTTATATGTCAATGAGTTGTTCTTGACAAAAAAGAGGAACTCATTAAAGTTGCAAGAAGGATACTTGCTGCTGAGTTCGAGATGAAGGAGTTGGATATGATGCACTACTTTCTAGGGATGAAGGTGTGGCAGAATCTCCCTTGGATAATGGAAGCATGCGTTAGATATCCTCAAGAGGTTCAAGATGATGGGCTGCAAGGCCATGACCACACCTATGGCATCAGACCTAAATCTATTGAGTGTTGCTTCATTAGAGTAGGTTGATGCCACCATGTATCGTCCGATTATTTGTTCCTTGATGTACCTAACGAATACGAGATTGAATATTTTCTTTGCTTTGAACACATTGGGACATGTTAACCTGATTGTTGCAAAGCATGCAGTGAGGTACCTGAAGGGTGGAATTGAGTATGGGCTCTAGTATGAGGTGAATAAGAAGATTAGCCTAGAAGGTTATGTTGATTCAGATTTGGTAGGCTACACCATCGATAGAAAGAGCACTTTAGGGTGATGTCTCAGTATGGGATTAGGTGTGATCTCTTGGTTTAGCAGGAAGTAGTCCTATGTGGCACTGAGTAAAGCCGAAGCAAAGTATGTCACAGCTTGTTCAGCTAGCTGTGAGGTAGTGTGGATTAGGAAGCTACTATTTGATTTGTTTGATCTCTAGTTGGATGCTACTTGTATATATTGCGACAACCAGAGTTTTGTGAAGTTGTCTAATAACCCGGTGTTCCATGACAATTCGAAGGATATCGATATCAAATATCACTATATCAAGGATATGGTGCAAAGAGGAGGAGTGAAGCTCTAGTATGTTGTGACAGGCGAGCAGACAACTGATGTGTTCAACAAGCCATATGCCGGAGTGATGTTTGATTACTTCAGGGAGAAGCTTGGTGTTCTCCAGATCGAGGTTCCCTCCAAGGGGAGGTGATGAGTCCAGGATCCTTTTTGACATGGTAGGATTGGTTCCTTCCATGGTCAGATATAAGTGTAGGAGGCATTCTGATGTGACTGTGGGATGTGTTACCACATGATCAGATGTAAGTGCAGATCCATTCTGATGTGACTATGGGATGTGTTCCCACATGATCAGATGTAAGTGCAGAGTCATTCTGACGTGACTATGGGATGTGTTCCCACATGATCATATATAAGTGTTTAGCCTTTATAGCATGGATTCGCGATGTGTTCACCACATGGATAGATATAAGTGCTTATCCTTTCTGACATGGTTCTTGGATGTTATCCCTCCATGGTCAGATATAAGTGTTGAGCCTTTCTGATATGGTTCTTGGATGTGTTCCTCCCATGGTTAGATATAAGTGCTGATCCTTTCCAACATGGTTATTGGATGTGTTCCTCCCATGGTCGGATATAAGTGACGATCCTTTTTTACATGGTTCTTGGATGCATTCCTCCCATGGTTGGATGTAAGCGGTGGGCCATTTTGACATGGTGGCAGGCTAGGTCTCCCAAGGTCAAATGTGAGTGATAGCATTTTCTGACATGGTTGTTGGATTTGTTCCTCCAATGGTCATATGTGAGAGTTGGGTGTTCCTTTCTAACATGGTTGTTGGATGTGTTACTCCCATTGTTAGATGTAAATGTTGACTGGGCCATTCTGACTAAGGGTCAGATATAAGCACTGAAGAATACCTACATGGAGGCAAGGCCTACAACCAGGATGAAAAAGGGTTGGCTCTATAGAACTTCCTATGATGAGGAGAATTAATAGATAGCACCAGTTGATCGATATAGCGGAAATAGTGATGATGACGATGATTTAGTGATGATCTGGCTTTGATGATGATCTGATGATGATCCAGCTTTGATGATGATCTAGTGATGATGATCCAATTATGTTCCATCTTTGATGATGATCCAATGATGATGATTCCGACTTGATCCACTGACAAAGACTTCTGTTGATTTATTGAGTCAAGAGAATACCTTCCTAGTTAGGAGGGAGTGTTGATGTATTTGTAACATCAGAATGTATTCACTTCTATATTTTATGTATTGTACCCCAATTTTTATTCCAGGAATTATTTGTAATGTAAACAAGTCATGCAAAGTTATACAGGCTAACCCTCCTTATTGTTCAAGGGTTAAAGTCCCCGCAATTGTGGGGCCCTAGGGTTATTAGACTCTCCTAGATAAGTCATCCCTAGGTGAGTTAATGTAATTTGGGTCATTAGTACCCTAGTTGTGGTTACTCAGGCCTACATAACTGAGTTAGGATTATTCGAGCCTACGTCATAGAGTCAAATATTAAGTGAACAAAATAATATAAATATAGAGTGAGACTTTCTATTTATCACACACAGACTCACTCACTAGGGTGCATGAGTGAGATAGGATAAGCTCTCTCAAGAGAGAGAGAAAGAACAATATGTTGGATATCCTCTTTATTTTTTCATGTTTTACTGATGCCATTGGCGCTCATTCTATCTTTGAGGAAGTTGTAGGGTTTTCTCCTTTATGGTTTCCCCGAGGAAAATTCTTTGTGTCTCTTGTCTCTTGTGTTTATTGTTGTGCATGTTATTCTCTCAGATAAGATCCTAAGATTATATTTATTAAATGATAAAAATCTAATAGCTCACCATTGGGGGTGTTCTGGAATGAGGAAGACCTGATCTATAAACCCACATGATTATTTTCGGAAAAGTCAACTCTAGAAAAAGTCAAAATTTTAGTCAGGGGTGCTAGGGTTTGAGTAGTCACAAATTCATATCTAGGGAAAAATAGTCATAATTTGGACATCATTGATGATGATTCAGTGAGAGGGATGCCCGATATACAATACCCAGAAATGGTTTGTTCAAACATCAAGCGGTTCCCTGACTGAATATTTTTTGGATTTTTATTATTGAGGAGTTTTTCAAACAATTTGAAGAAAAAAAGATACAATGGATTGATATCTGAATGAGAAAATAATTACCTATTAGATATTACCTCCATGTGTGCCTCCACCACCTAAATCCTCCATCTCTCGATAGCAAGCTCACAAGTAAAAGCTTGGGAAGGACACCAAGTGCTCCAAGGGACAAAGGGATGTAGACTCAAGTATAATCAAGCTACAACAACAATGAATTATAGTTTTCTTGGTCTTCAATTCCTCTGCTTTCAATGTATCCAAAGGGTTCCTTATATATTTCTTCAATGGGGTGATGGAAGGTCAAATCTGAGAGATCTCAAGGAATATGGAAGGCCAAGAGACAAGTGACTCATATCCACATCAAGGAAAACTCTGAAAATATTTGGCCTTTTGCACACATCCCGATGTACACGGGTTTAAGGGTCATATCCGTGTATATAGGTGAGAATGGGTTTAAAATTTGCATATGGAAAATAATGAATGTTTTAAGGGATGATCTTGGAAACATCAAAGGTACAAAAATAGTCCATGGGGTCCAAAGAGTCCGTAGAGGGATAGGGAAGGCCATAAATGTGTGATCTACCATGTGTGGTAAAATTAGTTGTAACAGATGCCCCCTAATGTGTGAGGTAAAAGGGATGATACGATGGATGAAATACATTATAAGTCCATCCCAAAAGTGGAGCGATGAAGAACCAAGTGGAAGAACCAGACATCCAACAAGACAGTACAATATCTCTAGATATGACTGCAAGTACATACAACAGTCTCAGATACATAAGAGTACAATGGCCATGAATAGGCATGATACAAAATATGACATGTGTGGTCATCGCCATGTACAATATAGATAGATCATAATCTCCATGATGAATATATACAAAGGATCATGATATCCATGAAATCTGAAGATATACAATGGATCAAGATCTCCATAATGGCTGAAGATATCTGACATACAACGGAATCAAGTCACGAGAGCTGAAATCTCATGAACACTGGCACGATGAAGGATGTAGCATATATGAAATACCACTAATATGGAAATTCTTCTACACAAACAACTACGAGTACATGTCCTACTATGTGAATAAATGCGTATAGGCCAAACATAGTAGTCCATCGTTTGATCACTGGTCATTGATGTATAACGTTAACAGACGTGAGATCACCCACCGATAATGAAAATGGGAATCAAGGTACTAGAGTGCAATATAACAAGTGTTAATAAATGTGTTGACGTCGAACACTTGAAAGAATCCATTGATCAGGAGACATTGAGGTATTCCCAAAACTATCGATGGTGAGAGAACCTGCCACTGATGACTACAAGTCTCAAGGAACTCAAAATGACTCTACACTCCTATCCTAGAATAAATGATCTAAAGTCGATGGGATGAAATTCATCTGAAGGAGGGAATTAAGGCATCCCCCATCATCCAACACGAGGTACTCAACAAAGCTGTATAATATGGAAGGAATCGATCATAATGTGCATGAACCAGTACCAATACTTGGAATGGCCGACATGCAAAGTCAAGAAAACTGAGGAATGGCCGACTCAGGCTTCAACTTCTCTCGAACAAGAGCATAAAGGTGAATGGGGACTGAATGTAGGAATCATAGACTCAATATACAAAGCTGGGACATCTCTGCGACACAGGAGGCATCGATAGAGGCTCCATAGGGACTAGAAGCTTAACCAATCGGTGGAGACAAACTCAGAGAAAAGAGTGCAACTCCTAAAGTCAAACTATTAACCCAACCAACAGATTTGATATACAGTGCTCTATTCGAAGGAGACATGAATCGAATACTTCCAAAGATAAATTTGACACCGTTTGATCTTGGTAACTCCTCATGTCCTCCTCTTCCTATTTTATGCAAATATTTAAAGCTTTCATGCTCTGTTTAATTTTTTATGCCATCCTAAATTGTTCATTTTTGCCCACGCAGGTATCGAGGTTTTTTCTGCATATAGGGATGGCCATACGTGAAAAAACCACCCAAACCCACATACATATGTGGCTAATTTTCAAATAGTCACGTATGAGGCCGTGAATTAAGTTTTCAAGGGAAAATAATAAGAAAATATCTTGTTTTTTGTGTAGGATGGTTTTACAATGGAGGGAGAGGGAACATGGTTATGTGGAAGAGGACATACAAGGTGATTTAATGGCCCAACAATCATTGCATGCATGTGGTTTGTAAAATTTTTAGTGTCTTGGTAGCCTGAGGGCCAAACCAAGACTCCTCTAGATGCTAGTGGATTACTGGGATCTAGACTCTGAGAGTTTTCACATTGACGACATGTTTCTTAGTATAGAAATTGAGTACATATAATTTATCACGGGTTTATCCTGATGAGGAGAGGTGGTAAATCTCCAATCTCACGGGACAGGAGATGGATTAACTATTGATGAGTACATTGTGGTGTAGTGCTTTTTGGAAATAGAAAAGGTTGGGATCAAATCCCAACAAACTTGATCCAGGTACTGGGAGTGAAGGCCATACTATTCGCACTCAGATGGATAGTCGGCTTAGCTTCACTCCAGTGGGCCTCTCGGCCACTGATGTTCTATGCGGTGGAGTGTATGAAATCCACAATGTATGACTAGAGCACTGTGCTATTGAGCAACATGAAGCAACAGCTCAGTGACTACAAGATTGGAAAGTTGAGAAAAGTTTATTTCCGCAGAATACTAACCACGTTCTTCTTTGAGCGTGTACTAGGGATAAGCCCTATAGTGGACATTCCTCCAAACAGAGTTCGAGATCCAGCCCAACGACGTTGGAAAAATGTTATGTGCAGACTGGGCGGAGGTAGGGTGGATAAGCGCTACCCAACAGACTTCTTTCCATAGTGGCAGAGGCAGATCATTGCCATCGATGACTACCCCTATGTAAGGATAGACTTCCATGGAGATCCGGACATGCGCCTACCACTAGGAGCAGCATATGGTGACATAGGTAATGAATCCCAAACCCACCTTTTAAGTTTTATGAATTATTAAGTTTTTTGTATTTTTTTATATATTGACTTAGAAGAGATGTTTTGGTGTGACGACACATAGTGACAATCGGTCATGCGTATGCAGATGTTGGACCATGACGACTTGATGGATTCCCTCGTCATAGATGGAGGGGAAGAAGAGATGATATCATGGGTGTGGATGCGGAGTTAACTCTCCAAAGCATTCACACAAAATTCTTACACTTGACAGACAAGGTACGCATGGCACAAGTTGAGGACTTACCTAAGGCCATGCAATGCCAGGTGGTTAGTGTACCATGGGCATGGGTTTGGTTATTTCAAAGGCTAGGTAGAGCCATGGTGTGCTATCACAATCAGAACCCCCCTCCTCCTTCTCAAGCATAGAGACCTGAGAGTATTTATTTTTGTACTACCGTGTATTATATTTTGGTGACTCGGAAGCCCCAATTTTGTATTATGACACTTATGTATTATGACGTCACATTTTGGATGTTAATAAAAAACTTTTATGATGATCAATTTTATTTATTTACATGTGTGAAAAAATGTATGTTTGTGATATGCTTATGGTCTATGAAACAAATGCCAATCTAACACATAGTTAGCATATGAGTTAGCACCTTGATTAAAAATTCTTGAAACATGAATGTATGTTATATTTTCAAATTGCCATTCTAGCAATCTCACATGTAGGAATCTTCGTAATAATATTAGATCCCTAATACGTTACAAGCCATTAAGTTGTGAAACCACTAACTGCAAATCATTACATACTTCAAGAGAGAGAACACCATGTGAAATGGCATCACACAATAACTCAATAATGGCACTATATTGAGCAACATTGTTCGAAGAAGGCCGTAAACATACGCTTCCTGAAGACAACACTTGACTTGTAGGAGTATAAATCAGCCAAGCAGCCGAACCTGAGTTTTGAGTGTGATGGATAGCACCATCGATGAATCCTATGTAAATGAAAGACTCAATTGACATCTGCCATAAGAAACGGAAGCTAATCAACAAACTCGATCACCATAAGAAGGCCCAACTATGCAATTCAAATATTGTATAATAATATACAACAATCAGCCCTGGTTGAAGATCATGCATAGTATTTTTTAAGATAGAGCCCATTTCTAGGATCCACCAAGGCTATCCCTTCATAATCCACTAGCTCATAGGCTCCCTTCTCTAACACACATTTGACCATGTAAGGACCATGCCACATGGGATTAAACTTCCCTTCCCCAAAGGGTTATTTAGCTTGATCCCACAAAAGGACCAAATCACCTTGACTAAACTTCCTTGGATGGATAGACTTATCATATTGGATGTTAATGCGACACTTATTTACTTCTAGAGCCACTAAGGCATCCAGCCATTGCTCATCAAGCTACCCTAAGTGGACCAAACATTCCTCCAATGTGGAAGTGTCTAGTAAAAGCTCTATAGCTAACTTCAACAAAGGGATTTTGCATTCAATCGACAATATAGACTCCACCCCATCCACAAGATGATATTGAGAGAAATTGGTGGCAGCCCTAGCTGCGGTTCTATAGGCCCACATAGCAGGATATAACATGATATGCCAATTCATCTTAATTTGTGCGATGGTTCGTTGGAGAATAGACTTAAGTGATTTATTCACTGCTTCAACCTGTCCATTCGCCTAAGGGTAATAAGAAGAGGAATGCTCGTGCTTATACCCTAACTTTGAAGCCAACTCTTCCATCATTTTATTCTGAAAGTTCCTACCATGGTCAGTGACAAGATCTTTTGGAATGCTGAACTAAGTAATAATTTGGTTGAAAACGAAATGCACGGCTATCTCACTATTGGATTTGGGCATATCCTTTTCCCATTTTGTGAAATAATCAATAGCAACTATAATGTGATTATGCCCCCCAGCCGAAGTTGGGCTACAATCCATAATGTTAAGCCCCCACTTGGTGAAGGGACCGATGGTGATAATAGGATGTAATGGGGCTATATGCAAGTACATAGTTCATGCAAACACCTGGCAAGGGTGAGACTTCTTGACCACATTGACACAATCATTGAATATCAATGGCCAAAAATATCCTTCTCTTAAGATTTTTTGGGCTGTAGAAAGCCCAGATAAATGACCACCACATGCCCCTCCATGGCAATCATTCAGCACAATCTCAACCTCATCAAGGGTTAAACAAAAATGTGAAATGGAATCTACCCGATGGAGGTACAATGTGTTATCCACTACAAGGTAGTTCTTAGGTACAGGACATAATCGTCGTCGCTCATCTCAAGAAAGGTGAGTAGGTACCTTCAACGTTTGCAGATACACAATGATATCCCCATACCATGAGTTCAAAGTTGAGATAAGAGGAAAATATAATCATCGACAAACATGGATGATTTTAAGGAACCATACTTATTTAAAAGTGTATAAATGTTGGCGAATATTACCAATTCTTAAAATGCCAACTATAAAATGATTGGCAATATTTAAAAAAATATATTTTAATTTCCAAGGATTTTATATCATTTATATAATAATTTGGCGATTTTTAGGGTGAAAAAATTTTACACCATCAAAATTGGGCAAAAAAGGGCTTCAAAAAATGCAAAATGGCGAATGTTTTTTGGGAGAAAAACATGGAAAAATAGCCCACTGGGCTAAAATTCGCCCCTAAAATTATCCTTGTTGACAAATGTATCCTCATAAACCTCTTCCTCCTCCAAACTTGGAAAATCATATATGAGCTCCAAAAAGATCAACAATTTCTTCGATTTCTCCGAAACAAATTTGAGATCGAACTCTTGCAAAATAAATATCCATTTATTGTATTTTCCCCCAATCATCCTTCTAGCGAGGATGAACTGAAATGGATTGATATGAGCTACAACAAAGATTCAACGAAGGAGAATATAATCTCTCAATCTCTGAACCGCATGAACGGTGGCCAAGGCAAGTTTCTCCACGTGGGAATAACAAATTTTTGCATCAATAAGGTTTCGTCTCAAATAATATATGACATGCTCATGGAGATCGTCATTATTTTAAACCGAAATCATACCAACCGTCTCCATGGACGCAGCCACATAAGTCAAGAAATCATGGCTATAGTCATGTGGAGTAAGCACGGGGGCCGATGCTAAGGCTTGCTTAAGAGAATCAAAGGACTCCTGGGATTGCTCATCCTAGCAAAAAGGGGTGTCCTTCTTTAAAAGACACATAAATCCTTTAGTCAAGTTGGAAAAATTAACTACAAATCTCCACAATAAATTTTCCATACCTTGCAAACACTGAAGATGTCTAATATTACGCGGGGGAGATAATTGAAGTAATGCCTCAACCTTTAAGGGATCGACAGTCACACAAAAGATGTAGGATTATGAGGATTTAACTGAACCTGGTAATCGAGGCATCTTTTGAATACTAATCTCAAATGGTATGGATGACACACTCTCAAACAAGAATGAGCAGTGAGTGTTGTACAGGAATAACCACCTTATAACCAAAGGTATGGGGTTACCAACATACTCATAAAACTTGCAGGCAATCGACTCTAAAGTACGGAAAAGGAAATAGGAGGATAGGAAAGACTCACCTGATACACAATGGTTGATCCTAGATTTGTCCTCTTCTACTCTGCTTCTCCTCCCAAGCCTTCAAGGATGATTCTCCTTCATCTATCAAGAACAAATCCTGCAAATGCAAGATGATACATGTATATAAAAAAGGTTATATAAATCATATACAAAGTGCTTAATCATAAGTATTCATCAAACCATGATACATGAAAGACATTCTAGACACATATGGAAGAAGGATTCTCTTTATTAACAATAATGAATGAGATCATATTACAACCCAACGCCTGAGACAAGGACTCCTCTCCAACGAAAGGATTCTGAGTTCCACTGCTCCAAATACTTTTGAATAGACTCCACCAGCATAAATTTGCTCTCCAAGTTTATGTTATTAATACCCTCCCCAGGAACTTTATTTATACTTAGTGAAATAAGGCAGTTTCGAGGGTTGAGGAGGTTGAGACAGTTAAGGCGATTATGGTTAAGGGATTAAAAAATCTCAAATAATCACGATTTATTATTTTAAAGTCAAATGAAGGTGTACACAGGTATTAACACTAGCAACTCGTGTATGACACGCGATTTGTTATAAGGGGAACCCATGTACAAATCTGTACGCGAGATGCAATTGTCGATACTCGCGTACAACATGCGACATGCTTTAATAAAAGGCACATATGTACGTGAGTTGCATATAATAAGAGGCACGTATAGCACTTGACATATTCTAAGGTAAAAATAACCAGCTGGATGGATGATAAATGTAATTCATAATATGCCCATCTATAGTGTTTTAAGCAACCTTCAATCCATAAATGTCCTTTTGTGTGCCAACATAAGGAATGCCAGCACTCGGACAGAGAAGTGCCATTCAGGTGGATAATAGATGCCCCCTAATGTGTGAGGTCAAAGGGAAGTGATGGCTGAAATACATTATAATCTTTATCTTCAGAGAACTCAGAAATCCAATGGAGCAGAGGTAGTACCTGAAACAAATACATAATAATGTCATATACAAAGTCATATCTGAGGATGCTATGTTCAATTTACTGGAACACTAGGTCCTTTAAAATATTTGAGTACATCATATGATACGGGTATAAAACCACATATATTACAAAGCTGGATCGAAGCCACAATATTCAATAATGATGAGTCTTCAAAGATATGGAAGCTATGTACATGAATAGAACATAATCTTGTGCAACTTAGTCCATAGGTGAGGAACTAAGGTCTTCATAAATTATCTCAAAGAACCAGTACAATCCAAGCCATGTGAATAAAGGTAGGTTGAAGTTGAACATGGAAAGGATTCAACATTTTGTCAATCAATAAGTGATAGTCGACAATTGAAGCAAAGGAATTCACCAATGATAAAATTGAATCCTGAGGTATGATCATCAAAACTCTAGGTCTTCGTCATCAAGAAGTACTGAAATGGAACCATTTTGTGATAAGGAAGGAAATAGATCCTCCAATTGATCACAAGAGTGACTCGGAACTAGGTAAAAGAAGGGAGACACAATAGATAATAAATATAACAATGATGGGATCATGATATAGATCAAACATTGGGTGAAGTCCTTGAACAATGAGCACGACATAGAGATGAACCAAGGAAGCTTGTAGCTTATAGATAGAACAACTAAACTTATCTGTCATGTAAAAGACATGCTCAGATTCTCGAGCGGAGTCACCAGTTCTGTTGTACCAGAATAAACACCTTATAACTAAAGGTCTAGGGTTACCAACATACTCATAAAACTTGCAGGAAATCAACTCTAGAGTATAGAAAGGGAAATAGGATGATAGGAAAGACTCACCAGATACACGATGGTTGATCCTAGCTTTGTCCTCTTCTGCTCTGCTTCTCCTCCAAAGCCTTCAGGGATGCTTCTCCTTCACCTGTCAAGAACTAATACTCCAAATGCAAGATGATACATGTATATAAAACATGTTATATAAATGATATACAGAGTCCTTAATCATAAGTATTCATCAAACCATGACACATGAAAGACATTCTAGACATATATGGAAGAAGGATTCTCTTTATTAAAAATAATGAATGAGTTCAGATTACAACCCAATGCATGAGACAAGGACTCCTCTGCAACCAAAGGATTCTGAGTTCCACTGCTCCAAAGAATTCTGAATAGACTCCACCAGGATGACTTTGCTCTCCAAGTATATGTGATTAATACCCTCCCCGATCCCTTTATTTATACTTAGTGAAATAAGGTTGTTTCGAGGGTTGAGGAGGTTGAGACAGTTAAGGTGATTACGGTTAAGGGCTTAAGAAATATCAAATAATCACGATTTATTATTTTTAAATTCAAAGGAAGGTGTACGCGGGTATTAAAACTAGCAACTCATGTATGACACACGAGCTTCTATAAGGAGAACCCGCATACAAAGCTGTACACGAGATGCAATTTCGGATACTCGCATACAACACGTGACATGCTTTAATAAAAGGCACGTATGTATGTGAGTTGCATATAAGAAGAGGTGCATACACCACTTGACATATTCTAAGGTAAAAATAACTAGCTCGATGGATGATAAATGTAATTCATAATATGCCCATCTATAGTGTTTTAGGAAACCTTCAATCCATAAATGTCCTTTTGTGTGCCAACATAAGGAATTTTGGCACTTGAATGGAGAAGTGCCATTCAGGTGGATAATAATGAGGTCATCCAAATACACTTCGATAATCATTTTGAGATCATGAAAAATTAAGGTCATAGCCCGCTGAAATGTAGCTCTGGCATTTTTAAGGCTGAATGGCATCTTTCAATATGCAAAAGTACCCCATGGACAAATAAATGTAGTATTATGTTGATCCTCGGGTTTGATATGAATCTGATTATATTCAAAGTAACCATCCATGAAGGAGAATACCTCGCTTCCTCCATAGTCATCCTAAATCTGATCAATAAATGGTGTGGGAAAATTATCCTTAGGACAAGCACAATTTAATTCACAGAAATAAGTGCATATATGGATTGCTCCCTGCTTCTTACCAACTAGGAAGAGATTTGAAACGCACTCCATCAAGGGAATGGGATAGATAAAATTAGCTTTTAATAGTTTCTCTATCTCAACCTTAATGGAGGGTGCTTTTCTAGGATTCACCGTATGCAAATGTTGTTGAACCGGTTTCACATACAGATAGGTATTAATCTCATGTTCAACAATATGATGGTCAATACATGGAATTTCCTTGCATGAACAAGAAAAGATGTCACAAAACTCTTTAAAT
Source organism: Pseudotsuga menziesii (assembly GCA_001517045.1). NCBI lineage: Eukaryota > Viridiplantae > Streptophyta > Pinopsida > Pinales > Pinaceae > Pseudotsuga > Pseudotsuga menziesii. The sequence continues at coordinate 235,010 of LPNX010798230.1, forward strand.
ATATCGATATACTCCTTCATCTCATCAGGGGAACAAATCGCCCCAATGTAGACATTCTCAACTTTGCCAGGAACATGAGAAATATTGATAGGAATAGTAGGTCATAAATTCACCATGTTCCCATTGGCCATCTCATTAGGAGAGCTCAATGGAACCATAGGACTACCAATATTCTCGCTAAGAATCTCCCTAAATTCATCACGCTTAATCGAGTTCAGGAATAAAATATGATCGATGATGTAATTCTTCCCAAGGTGGTTCAACCCCAGACATGGCCTCAATAACGGCTTCATTTGATTGAAAAAAATCATTAAGGAAATCATGTGCATGAGAGGACTCAACTGTCCATGTAGGAAGAACATACAAGAACTCCTCCTCCGTCCACGAAGAGGAAGGACTAGGCTCTGCAACTTGACCAAGATTTGCTTGATATGCTACCATCATTGCAGGCAACAACAAATCCATTTTGATAGGTCTAATCGAAGGACTCGGTGAAGGAAGAATCCAAGGATCCTCCATATGGGTAGTGTGAAAATACACTGAATTCAATGAGGATGAAGCCCCACCAAAACTAGATCCAATTATAAGAATGGGTGCAGGATAACTAAAGGTTCCCATAAGAGATGGATACATACCCACACCCACACTCTCAGTTGCCGACTGAGAATGATCGATAATCAGGATAGAAGTTCCCAATGATGCGTTAACGCTCAGATTAAGGAATGATGTATGATCAATCATAATGATCTTCCCATAATGGAAAGCATACCACTGGAACGAGAGAAGAGGCTATGGATTGCATAGTATACATCCAATTCCAACCCAGCAAAAGATTGTAGTCAAGGGGCAGATCAACCACCTCGACCTCGATCATGGCAGTATTCCCTCCCAATTGGACCTTAAGAGAAGGAAGAATCCTGTGTGGCCAAAAAGATATACTATCAAAATATGTCAACATAGTAGCTGATTGAGACAACTCGGGAGAACCCAAACCCTTCTAGCATGACAAGCCATCATGGAGGCAACAACGCCTTCATCAATTGTAGTGCGTTTGATGGTCATATTAAAGCATTTTACATGAATCAAAAGAGACATGTAGTAAGGCAAGTGAGGATGTATTCCCATGGTTTCAAATTTGATAATGGAAGAAGAGTTATCATCATCCACCCCAAGAGTAGAAAGCAAGGCTATCCTTTGCGGAGGACAAGACTGAAGTACTTAAAGCGTGGATATCACACAAGGATTTTGGCCCAAATCCTTGACAACAGAATAGCTCTAGGTGGCTCGGGCATTAGGATTCAACCTTGAATGCTTTAGAACTCCCTTATAAATGCAAGGTGCAACTTTAGGTTTATCCATAGGTTTTTCGATATGCAAAGGGATCTGAGGTGGAGTGGGTTCCTTTCCAAGGTTCGGTTGTGACGAACCATAATCCTTCGCATGAGTCACAACCTTAGTAGCACACACCATGTTAATGTAACCATGACCACTATTAGCTTCTAGAGGATTTTGATCTCCACTCAATGCATAATGAGGATCAATGGTCCTCAAGTTCATATTTTGATTGTTGGGTAAAGGATTACTTAAAACAGCTAGGCCCTGTGCTATGAATCTCGAGGCATATTCCATATGTGGGCACAAGTGAGTGAGGTGGTCCTCCTTACATAACTTGCAAGGAAAATTTACCTTATGTTTATTCTGCTTGTCCCTGCCAGCATTAAGAGCGTTCTTCTCATTATAATTAGCATCTTCTCTCTTGTTCCGACTCTTATGATCATTTTTCCTTTTTTTCTTATTCCTTCCAGGCTGCTGGTTTCCCTTCTGGTCCGATAATTGCATGGAAAGTACACTATCCATTTGGGTAGGTTGAGATGAAGCCATGGCTTGTCCCAATGCGGATTGATTAATTGAAAATTGGATCACTTGTTTCACAACTGAATCTGTAGGTTTGGCACTTGTACAGCCCACAATGCCATCAGCATGTGGTCCAGGCTTGATATTGGGATTGAAACTAGATTGCAGAGCATTAGGTATAATCTCATATGAAAGTGTGGATTGAGCGTAAATCAAATCCAATTCTTGTGCCCTAAAGATTGGTTATTCCTCGTTTTATACACCAGATGTAGAAACATCCTTCATGATGTAAGGTAACAACAACTTGAGGAACTAATCAAGGAGAAATTCTAGTGGTATAAAGGTTTTAATCAACCACTTCGATCTATGCCACTCTTGAATATGATCCAGTATATGTGTGGCTTTGTCTTGCCGAAATGTTGACAAGAGTTCGGTTCCAACGTCATAATGTACAGGTATATGGAAGTGATTGGGGAAAGTCATGGCAAGGTCATCAAATAAAATGAATTTCCCCCTTGGTAACTCTATATACCATTTCTCTACAGGCCCGGTGAGGGTGTGTTGAAATAGCATCAAACGGATTATATCCTCATGTAAGGAATTGGAAGAGCACCAGAGGTGAAAAGTAGTGACATGCTCATTAGGATCTTCTCCATCTTTTCCCTCGAACTTGGGAATGTCCGAAGGAAGCTTGTTAGGTACGGCCGGCCAGGCTGGGTCATGAGACACTGGATTGTTCATAAGTCTGGATAAGTCAGGTAAGTTCAATGTTGCAAGGAAAGGGAGCCCAGGTTGAGCTAGTTTATGCCATGCTCCCTGATAGTTCTAGTTCGTGTAAGGCTGATTGCTATAAATACCATGGCCTTAGCCACAATAAACTCCTCCCATTTGACTCGTCTAGGGTTGCATGGAAGCATTTTTATGTGGTGTACCTTGACAATGTGGTGCCACAAAGCCATAATTGGAAGAGTAAGTAGGTTGTTGATACCTGCACCCATAGGGTTGATAGTTCTATCCATACTGTGGTCCAGAAGACTGTCCATGAGAAGATCCATAAGGTGTCCCATGGAATTTCCCATGAGAATGTCCATAGTTAGTTATATGGGGAACTCCTTGCGATGTACCATAATACGGTCCAGAAATAAGGATACGACCTCTTGACACAATAGGAGGTACTTGACTCTGAGATACTACTGTGAGAGCAGTCATAGTATGAACATGGCTAGTAGCGATATTCCGTCTCGAAGGACCATGTGAATGAGGGGGAGTAAGGGTAGTAAAAAACACATTCAAAGGATTAGGGTTTGAGGGGGAAGGGACTTGTGAAGGGATGTAAGTGGTGTTCCCAATTGTTACTCATTTTATTTCTGGTATTCACATATGCTTACTAACACTAGGTCTAGGACAGGCATGTGAAGTTGCTTCCACCACTGGAATGGAAGATGCAATGTGACTAGTGCTCCCAAATATCTCCGCATGGAAAGGAATAGGAGTTCCCCCAAATGTAGTGCTAGGATCAACTTCCAAATCAACATCATGTGCTGGATCAGGTGCAGGGATATCAGACATGCCATAATGAACATGACTAGTGCTTGTGGGTTCATGATGATTCTCGTCACTTGGAAACCAATACCAGTGACTTGTGAGTGAGAGATCATAACCATAATATGAAGGTATTTCCGGTGAAGGATCATATACAGGAGTAGGATCTTCATCCCCAACCTTGTGAGGTGGAGAGGACATCTCAAGAATATCATCCTTGTGATCTCCCATCATGTGTGAATTAAAGTGAGAAGTAGTCCACCCAGACTGTCTATTTCTCTCTCCCAAAGGAGGAGGATATGTGGAAGGCATAAGTCCTACTAAATGACAAGAATGGTGAAGTGTTGCACTTGAATCCATAATGAATCAAAAAATCAAATGACTCGATCTAATTACGCAAAACCTAGGGAAACTAGCATGCATAGAGCATATGCCTATAAAATGTAAAGCCAAATCGTAAGCAAACAAGGGTAGGATATGTGATATCTCAAATGAAGCAATTATTTATTGCCTAGGAGAGGCTTGAGACTCCCATACACAAGAAGTGGAGGTTCATAACAAATTATAGTGGCCCTAAGCTTCAATGCATATAGAAACTGTGCTATCCAACCCCTACCTGGCCATGACACCTGCAGAATAACCTCTGCAAAGTACCCCATTGATAACCTAGGTAAGGAAACTAAGGTCACCTCAATATAATCAATGCCCGGGCGGATAGGCGTAGGCAGGATTGACTGTATGGGCAGGGTAGCAAAGCCCAAAACTCTCGAAAGATCCCCCAAATACGAGTACAATCCTAGAAATATCTCTGGTGCTAGTCAGTTACAACCAGGGGTCATCCCAATCATAACCGCTTACACTAACACGTGCTTAAATCCCTTGTAAGAGAAGGATCCTAACAAACAATAATTATATAAAGGAATTTCACACTCTCACCTGGACAGACACATAAATGTTTCATTTAGTGGTCTTGGGGAATTTACTCACAATGAACTATTCCAAGACCCTAAAACCTAATCTTTTTGGTGCACCCTATAAAAGAAAAGAGTGCAATTGATTTTATTATGCATTGATTTTAATTGGCTTATTACTCAAAAGGGAAAATGGTCGTGCAACCAATGATTTTATGACACAACAAGAAGTAAAATTCACACCTAACAATCAATGCAAATGCACTGTGTCAAATGAAAAATGGGGTATCCTACTACGTGAAGTGCAAAATTTTACTTCAAATGAATATGCAATCATTGCTATATGAAAATATAACTAATACTCTCCAATCAAACCTAATGCAAGTACCATGCAAAATGAAAAAATGCAAACAATGCATAATGATTCAAAAAGAAAACGTTTTTGTATTTTTTGAATTAAATGAGATAAAAAGAAAAAGTATCAATCTAAAAACCCTAGACACTGCAAGGACTATCAAACAACACCCAAGAAAATCACCAAGGTAAAAGAGACCTAATGCACTAATCCCAAAACAAAAAAATAGAAAATAAAATGACAAGAACATTCTCAAAAAAGTTAAACTAAAACACGTATCTGGTCAGAAACAAGGGTGTATATAGACTCTAGAAGCATCCAAGAAGACTCATCAATCATCCAAACTCACCCAGCAACACTTAATATTCCCCAAAAAGGAAAGACTCGTGGCATATGTGATTGTTTGCGGAAAATCCGCATATAGACTTGGCTATTCCAGTAAAACCCGTGTGTACATGTGACTATGAAGGAAAAACCTACGTATAGGAAGAAAAAGAGATAAAAAATAAGGAACACAGACAAGCTGAGAAATTTTTTACTCCTATCAGACACTACTGGGAAAACATGCCCCCAGGCCCGACTCATAAACAAAGAAATCACAGCAATTCATGAACATTGAATGCCGATAAAATTCCCAAAGGAAATGACTAGGAACTCCCTAGTATGGTCTCCATTTTTGTTATGAAGAAAAATTCCTATGGCTTGGGGTACCACAACATATAGAGTAAACATAGAAATCAATCCCTTCCTGATATGAAGGAGAAATAAAACATCTAACACTAAAGGATCTCGAAAAGAAACATACCTTATTCCAAATGGTTGATGCAGATCCTTGTTGAGCTTTTCCAATCCTGCTTGTGTTAACAATTTGCTCTCTCAACAATCAGCAAACAAGACAAGCATGCTATATAATGGTGTAGACCTACTCTAGCATATATGATCAATAATGTATAAGCAATTAAAAGCATCCATGGATTCAATATTCATTTAAATGCACATCATTGGACAAGAAAATATATTTTTATTAATATAAATCAGAGATTACAAGAATGACAACCTCTGTTGGCATGTCTATGAACCTGAGAAACTGAGTCCTCCACCTGCACCTCCACTACCTTAATCCTCCATATCTCCATAGCAAGCTCACAACCAAAGGAAATCTTGGGAAGAACACCAAGTGCTCCACGGGACAAAGGGATGCAAACTCAAGTATAATCAAGTTACGACAAAAATGGACTATAGTTTTCTTGCTCTTCAATTCCTCTCCTTTCAATGTATCCAAATGGTTCTTTATATAGTGCTTCAATGGGGTAATGGGAGGTCAAATCCGAGCGATATCAAGGCATATGGAAGGCCAAGAGACCAGTGACTCAGATCCACATCAAGGAAAACTATGAAACTATTTGGCCTTTTGCACACATCCCGATGTACGTAGGTTTAAGTGTCATATCCACATATATAAGTGAGAATGGGTTTAAAAGTCACATATGGAAAATAATGAATGTTTTTAGGGATGAACTTGGAAACATCAAAGGTACAAAAATAGTCCATGGGGTCCAAAGAGTCTGCACAGGGACAGGGAAGGCCATAAATGTGTGATCTACCATGTGTGGTAAAATCAGCTATAACAAAGCACATGGTGGGTCCATGGAGTGTTAAATAACTCCCTCTATGTGTCCCATAGCACAATAAAATAAAATAAAATATTATTTTTTTGACTTTGTGCCTCCATGAGGAAATCTTGAGCCTCCCAAAAGCTCAAGAAGATAATATAAAAATGCCCAAAAATTAAGTGTGGGACCAATTAGGTGTTGTAACTACTAGAAAATGTGTGGAGGACATCACTCTCAACATCGTGACTCATCCCATGTTGTTTCCTTACCTCAGTAGCCCAAATCAATTTCTTCAATAGTCATTTAATCATTTTTTAATTTCCCTCCGGAAACGTGACTCTGCCAAAACAACCTCCTAGGGTACTTGGGTTGTCAAAATGAGCCCACCAGGCTCTTTGGGATGGGGGTACTATTGTACAATCAAGTTTTTGCACCCACTATGACCCATATAGAGCCCTAGGAGATCCAATAAAAACATCTCCCTTCTCAAACAGATCATCCCGTGAAGCAAAACTGCATCCAGAGAGTAAAATAAGCTTGACCTTCTCTGCAAGTTCCCGAAACTAAAAACAAATTATCTCATTATACTCAGAGAGTACAAATCCATCTAGGGTGTATACTCATACCCCTCTCAAGTCTCTACCTGATCATACCCCATATCCAATAGACAATATAACCATATGTAAATGACCAGATACTAATAATATAACTTAGTCATCCATCTCCTGCAAGTGTTATAAGGCTAGGACATGATCTACAAATCATTTAAGAAACAATAACAACACGTTGTAGTAATTTCACTGGCAGCACCTCAACCAAGCACATATATAGGGTTTTATTTATTATCACTCAGACTATACTTTTAGGACTATAGTCACTTCATAGTTGTAGTCAACTTTCTAGTGAAGGGTGAGGGCTGAAACTGGCAAGGCTAGGGAAAAGGATGACTTCTTACTTAACATCATGACACTTTGGATATGGCAGGGAAATACTCACTATAACCAATGTCGGACAAACAAAAACACATGGAATGGCAGTGCCTCACAAATGGTTGAGTTGTTTAGAGAGTGCTTATTCAACTTAGGCATCATGTCTACATCAAGTTTGATTCAGTTTCATTAGGATCATCAATTATTTTCCATGGAATTTTTTTTCCTATGTGTCCTTTTGGGGACTTCACCAGTGCTTAAACGCATAGATAACCGCAGCTTTCATCCAAGACATATTCAAATTTATAAGGTCAGCAATATTTGGATATAGCATATATTTAACCATTACTTTTTTGTACCTTTTCTTATACCCTTCAAGGGGTATTTTAGCATTTCATAGCTCTTTACCTTTTTCACATATGTTAAGAAACACAGTTTATCATTTTTCATTTTCCATGGGCGCAGAATAATATTTTCAAATACAAGTAGTACATGAGCTTTCAGTTTTTGCCAGCAACATCTCAAGTGACCAAGGGGAATTCTGTACAGTGCCAAACATCAGGAAAACCAATCAGAATGATTTAGGTATACAATCCACCACACCAAAGTCAAGTTCTGTCACCAACTTAGAGCCGAGAAACAATATAAACAAGGAGGTTTTTCCAACAAAGGTTCTATTGGGGAAAGGTCCTCCATGCCATATGTCAAGTAGTTAGTCAATTTAGAAATAGAACTTGAAGGTAATGGATGGGTGGAGACAATGAAACATGAAGCGAACACAGAAATTGAAAACAATGGTGGGAATGACTACCTATATTCTCCCTAAGGAGGGTAAAAGCAATGAGTATAGATAGGGAACTTCCAAGTCTAAGTAGGGACATCAATACATAATACAAATACATCCAAGTCCATATAATTATGACCTCCAGAGCATGACACTACATTTTAATACATGCCACAAAAATGAATATAAGATCAATGATAACCATAACACAATATAATACAATGTGAATCGTAATCATGTATATAATCCATCTAAACCATCATCTGTCTAACGAGAAAGTACTAATATAAAACTGGACATCATAAAATTCTCTGTAATGACTAAATGGATACATCAGTCCTCAAATCTAAGTGTCCCGAGACTCATTCCTGACATGGGAGAGTGCAATAGTCCACAAATAGAATAATGATCCGTAAAAAATGCTAATCTCAGCATCTCATATGTAAGAGATATGGATGAAAAATGTACTATATTTGAAAAATAGAATATGGTAGCATGACTACTATATATGTAATAACAGGTGTGAAATTTTATGGAAAAAACATAATGGAATTCTTGATTTCTATATATAATATTGTAGAGCTCGCTCTCCTCTAGTTCACCATATAGTTTTCTTATGAAGTGGTGAAGGAAATCAAAAGTGATATAAAAAACAATTGATGTATCTGTTTTCGAAAACCACATGTGTCATTTAGAAAAATAATAATAAATAAATAAAACATACATATTTAAGAAAAAATACATATTCAGAATCATTATATCGTATTCTACAATCTTCTATATTTTCATACAAAAAATATTGTGTTTTTCATAGAAAAAGAAGACATCAAAACTGAGCATATTGATAGAGTTCTAAAATACAAGGAATAGTCGTGGTTTATTTGTCCTAGTCAGTAGGTTCGGTATTCCGCAGCTATTTCTGAAAATAATGCCAAGCCTTGTTCTCACATAAGTTTTATATATTACAAAACACATATACGTATAACGCATATGCGTTATAACGCATAGATGATATAAAATGCATCTGTGTTATAATGCATATGCATTTTATATTATAACACAGATGCATTTTATATCACATATTCATTATTATATCACATATGCCTTATAATATTGCATATGTGTTCCACTACATTAATTTAAAAAACAATTTTCCATAAACATTGGTCTTAGAACATCATACACTTTCTCCCTCTATAACCAACCATCCCCCCTTATTCTGTCTGACACACATCCACATACCCTCTCTCCATTGCTATTTCTCTCCTTCACCATCCCTCTACCTTTATAACCATACCTCAACTCTCTCTCCCCCCTTCCCTCTCTCTCCCTTCTCTCTTCTCACCTCCATCCCTATCTTTTTATCTCCATGTTTTCCATCCTCTCACACACTCTGCACATAACTTTCTCACCCCACCTCATCTCTCCATCCGCTTCTCTCTATCCCCGCTAATTCCTTCTTTATCTTCCTCTCTCCCCCTCTCTATCTAAATCCACCCTCCTTCCTTATCTTGCCACTCCCACGTCAAACAAACTTACACACCTCTTGATCTTGAAAAACCACACCCTCACTCTCTCTATAACCAACCTTAACCCCTTTGTCTCTCTCATGTTAGAAAATAGGACCGCAGAGCAATACCACATATATAGATAAATCATTAAACAAGACGAAAACACATTAAACACATTATAGAGAGACACAGATATAACGTGGTTCACCCAAATTATGGGCTACGTACACAAAGAAATTTATAGTCCTTTTATTACAGTCCAGAAAGATGAAGGGATACATCCTACAACAAAACCATTGCACTTCCTCTTCACGCTCTCACAATCTCTCCCACACAATCACATAGATTCTTTACAATACAAAATAATACCATGCACAATCGTGTTACAATGATTTCTTTTATAGGGGAAATACCATGGGAAAATACTGCGGTTAACCCAATACCATGGGTCTGCAAAATTGTTGGCCAACACACATCCGACGAACCCCAAGGCAGGGGGAATGAGTGTATAGTACACCTAGGTTACAAACACGACTGAATAATATCTATGGATATAGAAGATTAGGCTCCACAACCAACAATGTCCCACTTGGATACTAATCACAACAACTCCACTGCTACTTGTAGAAGGAGCAAGTCGACATAAGTCGACTGGAACGAAGACCGACTAAGTCGAGAGACCGACTACGTCGGTCGGCTGAGTAAACATAGTAGTTATTCTGTTAACTAATAGTCGTGTCGGTTCGGTGAACCGACAGGTAGTTATGATTGTAACTGTTTGTAACCTGTATATTAGGCTGTTGAGCCACTCAAGAACNGGAACCAACAGAACCTATTCCTAGACCCGATCAGCTAAGGATCAGCTTACGAGATGTAAGCTCATTGTCCGACTCAGAGGTTGGCCAGCTACTGAGCAACCTAGCAAAAGAGTCGAAGAGGAGGACGACCCGACTAAGGACACAGCTCAAAGATAAGGAGACCGAAGAAGTCGAGTTCCTCGACAAGTGCAGGTCTCTTGTACAGACTGTTACCCCAGGACTTGTCGAAGCTGCTACCGACCGACCACTGGACAGAGCCTATCAGCTGTTTGAAGGGTTGGTGTCGACCATCCAGATCCACCTCCACAAGACTAAGGCCGGGAAAAAAGAAGAAACTGTCCGACTACTCCTGACTCAACACACAGCATTCTCGGAGGCTCACAAACTTCTACAAGACCACATGGAGG
>LPNX010798230.1:245808-273254 GCA_001517045.1 Pseudotsuga menziesii
TTACAACATTGGTTCCGTTGCCGGGACTCAAGAAGTCGAGTTTCTCGACAAATGTAGGTCTCTTGTACAGACTGTTGCTCCACGACCGATCGACACTGCTACCGACCGACCGCTGGACAGAGAATATCAGCTGTTTGAAGGTTTGGTGTCGACCGTACAGAACCACCTCCACGAGACTAAGGCTGGGCAAAAAGAAGAAACTGTCCGACTGCTCCTGACTCAGCACACAGCATTCTCGGAGGCTCACAAAAGCACTAAGCTGCAACAGTTGGAACGTGAGGCACACCAGTGGGTTCAGCATGCACTTCCCAACTTGGAGAAAGTCGACAACATCTGTCCGCAGATGAAAAGACTCCTTGAGACTGCGGAAGAACACAATCAGCTGCTGGGCCCCAACATGGAAAATATTGCAGAAATGGTAATGGCAGAGAAGATGTCGGTACTCTCAAATCTCACTACTCTGACTATCGACATTCAGAAAGCCTTGCAGACATGGACGGATTTTCAACATCAGCTTGCCATCACAACACCATCCATAGTCGAAGTCTGTGTACAGAGAAGACCAACTATTCGGTTGCACAGCCCACCTCAGTAGCAGTTTCCCTTTTGCCGATCTAATTCTGGGCATTTTAATCTATTTTTGTTTTTACCTCCCTCTTTCTTCAGGACGAAGAAATGTTTTGTTTGTGGGGGAGATGTAGAAGGAGCAAGTCGACATAAGTCGACTGGAATGAAGACCGACTTAGTCGATCAGCCGACTAAGTCGAGAGACCGACTACGTCGGTTGGCTGAGTAAACATAGTAGTTAGTCTGTTAACTAATAGTCGTGTCGGTTCGGTGAACCGACAGGTAGTTATGATTGTAACTGTTTGTAACCTGTATATTAGGCTGTTGAGCCACTCAAGAACGTAGTTCAGTTCTTGGCTTTGTATGATCTATTGAGAATAATATAATCTGTTCATGTTATCAGTTCTTGTCTCTTGCATCTGTGTATATTGTGGTATGTATTATTGGTAACCTTATGTGATCTTAAAGATTACAACACTACTGCACTTACTGGACTATGGTCTGGACCTTGGACTTGGAAATTTTTTGATTTTCACCTTCGTGCTTGAAGGCCAATAGAAACCAAGAAGGAACTCAGTTTCTCTTCGGTTACTCCCTTTGTCAACATGTTTGCAGGATTTTGGCTAGTATGAATCTTTTGCAGTTTTAACAGTTCTTCATCTATAACATATCTTATGAAGTGGCATTTGAGCTATATATGTTTAGTATTCAAATGAAAGGCTAAGCTCTTTGCAAGATCAATGGCACTCTGGCTGTCACTGTACAACCTACTATTCTCCTGCTTCTTACCCAATTCTTCGATGAATCTCTGCAACCAAATCATATCCTTACTAACCTCTGTACCAACAACATACTCTGCTTCCATTGTTGAAAGTGCAACAACATGTTGCAGTTTTGAAATCCAATTGACTGATGTTCCACCCACAGTAAACACATACCCTATCTTGATCCTCCTGCTCTTTTTATCACCAGCCATATTTGCATCAACATATCCCTATAGAACAATGTCTGAACCTCCAAAACATAATGCATGTGATGTGGTACCTCTCAAATACTTGAGAATCCACTATACTACTTTCCAATGCTCTTTGCGTGGATTATTCATACAGTGGCTCACAAATGCCACTACATGTGCAATATCTGGTCTTGTGCACACCATGGCACACGCCAAGCTTTCAATCGATGATGAATAGGGAATCCTAGACATGTAATCTATTTCTTCCTGTGTCTCTAAACACATCTCCTTACTTAGTTTGAAATGGCTGGCTAATGGTGTACTAACTAGTTTTGCATTTTACATTCTAAACCTCTGCAACACCTTTTCTATGTACTCACCTTGAGACAACGTCAATTTTCCATTTTTCCTATCTCTTGTTATTCTCATACCAAGAATTGGCTTTGCATCACCCAAATCCTTCATCGCAAATGAATTAGCTATCTTTATTTTGAGCACATTTATATCCTGCATGTTAGACCCTGCAACAAGTATGTCATCTACATACAATAGATAATATATCTTTCGTTATCTATCCTCTTGAAATAAATACAGTGGTCAGAATGACATCTATCATAACCTTGTTATGTCATAAACTTATCAAATTTTAAATACCACTGCCTTGGACCTTGCTTCAGGCCATACAATCTCTTGTTCAACCTGCAAACCAAATTCTCCTTACCTTTTACCTCATACTGCTGTGGGTGTTGCATATAAATCTCTTCCTCCAAATCCCATGGAGAAAGGCTGTTTTTACATCTAACTGTTCAAGATGCAAATCTTCTACTGCCACTAGAATTAAAATAGTTCTAATTGAAGTCATTTTAACAACAGGAGAAAATATTTCATCAAAGTCAATACAAGTTTATTTTGTGCAAACCCCTTTACAACATGTCTAGCCTTGTACCTCTTCTTCCCTTCATCTTCTTCCTTCAACCTATAACCAAATTTATTCTGCAATGCCCCTTTTTTTGCAGGAAACTTAACTAGATCCCAAGTCTAGTTTCTTACCAATGAGTCCATCTCCTCATCCATGCCTTGCTCCAACTTATTTCTAGTTTCTACCTGCATTTATTCTTCATAACATTATGGTTCACCGGAATCAATCATCAATAAAGAGTACAATGAAGGAAAGAATCATTCAGGGGGTCTATTTAACCTGGTAGACTTTCTTACAATTGTAGGAGTTTCGGGTACCTGCTGCTGCTCTTGATTTTATGGTGCCTTTGGAACTTCATTTTCTTTTGATTTTATCAAGAACTGTGTACTCTATGTTTTCCTTTTCTTATTTCTTTCCCTACAACTTATCTTTTTACATGACCTTTTCATTGAATACTACATCACTACTCCTAATGCTTTTGCTATTTTTAAGATCCCATAAGCGATAACCAAAATCATCAACCCCGTATCCAATAAAGGTACATTTCTTGGATTTAGCCTCAAGATTTGTTCTATCATCTTTATCAATATGGACAAATGATTCACAACCAAAAGTTCTCAGAAATGAGTATTTTACCTGTTTACTTGTCCATGCCTTCTTTGGAATGCCACCATCCAAAGTGCTTGAAGGTGCTCTGTTTATTAAATAAACAACAATGTGTACATCATTAGCCCAAAACTGTAAGGGAAACATTGCATGCAATCTCATACACCTTGCATGCTCCATGATCGTTCTGTTCATCCTTTCTGACACACCATTTTCATGTGGTGTTCCAGGGACTGCCTTCTCTCTACAAATCCCATTGTGTGAATAGTAACTTTCAAACTCCTTGCTATAGTACTTGCCTCCATTATTATTTCTAAGACATTTCAACCTTTTTCCTGTCTCATTCTCAGCCAAATATTTCCACTTCTTAAAAGTATCAAACACATTATATTTTTGTCTAATGCAATAAACCCAAGTTTTTCTAGTTGCATCATCAATAAAAGTAACATAATTACGAGAGACACCAAGAGATTGTACCTGAGCTAGTCCCCATACATCTGTATGGATAAGCTCTAATGTTTCACTCTTCTTTTGTTTCCCAACCTTGAGATATCTAACTCTCTTTTGTTTTCCATAAACACAGTTCTCACGGAATTCCAAATTTACCTGCTTCAGATCTGGAAGCAATTTCCTTGAGTGGAAAATTTTCATCCCCTTCTCACTCATGTGGCCAAGCCTATGCTGCCACAGTCCTGCACCTATTCCTATGGAAGCTACAGATATATAATAATCAGTGTTATGAGGACATAAATATAACGTACCTACCCTATCTCCTTTTTCTATTATTAGTGACCCTGTAGTGATCTTCCGCCACGTTTCTCCAAATGTAGACAAACAATCGCTATCTCCCAACTTCCTTGTTGATATCAGATTTATTTTCATAACAAGAATGTGCCTTACATCCTTTAGCATCCATTCACTTCCATTGTTTAACTTGATCTGTACCTTACCCTTTCCAAAATTTTACATGGTTCGTCATCCCCCAATAAAACATGTCCAAAATCACCTTGAACATAATCATGAAAGAATTTCTTATGGGGTGTAGCATCACATGAAGCCCCTGAATCTACTACCCATTAATCGCTAGTATTATCTAATGCAAGAATCAAAGCATCTTCTAACACATCACCTGCTACATTCACTTCCTGAGTAGTCTCTTGCTGCCTCTCACCTTTCTTCTTTGGTGCTTGGTAGTCTTTCTTCAGATATCCTTTCTTACATCAGTTCCAACACTCTATTTTTCTGAATCTAGACTTGGATCTTCCCTTTTTATACTTTCTAAGATTTTCTAGGCTCCTTCCTCTTTTGTTTTGTCTCCCTTTTCTCTCCATGGTCAAT
Organism: Pseudotsuga menziesii; assembly: GCA_001517045.1. NCBI lineage: Eukaryota > Viridiplantae > Streptophyta > Pinopsida > Pinales > Pinaceae > Pseudotsuga > Pseudotsuga menziesii. Next base: position 250,194 of record LPNX010798230.1, read on the forward strand.
TCATTAACTGATGTGTCACTTGTTCTTTTTCTTTGCATTTCCTCGCTAAGAATAACACCAACAACATCATCAAACTTAAGAGTGTTTGAACTAGGGAAAGAGTTACTTACAACCATGACCAAGCTATTCCAGCTTTCTAGCAATGAGCATAAGATTAGAAGAGCCCTAACCTCATCATCAAAGTTCAATTTTATAGAACTGAACTGACTGGTATGTGTATTAAACTCATTTAAATGGTCAGCAATAGATCCACCTTCCGACATCTTCATATTAAATAAACGCTTACCTTGTTAGAAGCCAATGATTTTTCGTAGAGCTTACTCAATGCACTAATCATACACTATTGTTTTTTCTTTCAAAATATTGAAGGCCAATGACAAATCCAAGCACAACCATATTGTTCCCAGTTCCTCTCTATCAAGATCCTCCCATTCTTTATCCTTCATAGTCGCCGTCTGTTTTGCTTTTCCTCCCAATAGTAGGTACAGATCTTATAGTAAATATAGTCCTCCATTTGCATCTTCCATAATTGATATTTTTGGCCATTAAATTTCTCAACCCTAAACTTTCCTTCTTCCACCATTTCTCCCACTCGAACAAGGAACCCTTCTTTCCTGCGAGTTTACCAACCAAATATACTCTTTTCCTTTGATACCAATTGTTAGAAAATAGGACTATAGAGCAATAAAACATATATAGTTAAATCATTAAACAAGATGAATAACACATTAAACACATTATAGAGAGACACATATATAACAAGGTTCAGCCAAACGATGGGATACGTCCACAAAGAAATTGCCAGTCCTTTTGTTACAGTCCAGAAAGACGAGGGGATACAACTTGCAACAAAATAGTTGCACTTCCTCTTCATGCTCTTAAAGTCTCTCCCACACCCCCAAACCCCAAGGTAGGGGCATTGAGTGTACAATACAACTAGGGTACAAACACAACTGAATAATATCTATGGATCTAGAAGACCAAGCTCTACAACCAACATATCACACACATCCACACACCCTCTCTCCATTCCTCTATATTTAACCATCACTATTTCTCTATTTCATTATCCCTCTTCATCTATAAACTTCCATCAAAAATCTCTCTTGCCCCTTTCCCTCCATCTCTTCCTCTCCCCCCCTCTCTTCCTAAATCCCCCCTCCTTCCTTATCGCACAACTCCTCCCCTCAAACAAACTTAGACACCTCCTAGACATTCCTTTTTCTTTCAGCATTCCTCCCTTCTTCCTTTCACTGTGGACAATGGACATCAAAAATATAACATGCGATGGAGTCATCCATCCCCACTTCCACCTTCCACTTTCCTCTTTTTCACCTTTCACCATATACTGCAGAACTTAGAAAACTTAGCACGCGACATAATCGTTCAACCATAATTTTTCCTTCCGCTTTCTGCCTTTTTGCCTTTCACTGTAGAGTGGAAAACTCAAAAACATAACATGAAACATAATCATTTATTCATACTTCTACCTTTTGATTTCCTCCTTTCACTGCATACCGTAGAACTTGAAAACATGACAAAATCATTAATCCATACTTCTTCCTTTCCACCTTTCTGCCTTCAGAACTTGGAAATCAGGAAACCTATGATTTGATACCTTCATCTAACCAATTTCCTCCTTCCACCTTCTGCCTCTCTGCTATAGAACTCAGAATTAGGAAACCAATGTTTTCATAGAACATTCTTCTCTTTTCTGCTTGACTTCTTTCCCACTGTCAATCTTTCCATCCAACCTTCTGTTTCCGCTATGAACCTTGAAAATTGAAAAACCAATCTTTCTACCTTGGCCTTTTTCTGTGTTGTCAATTTTTGACTTTGGAATGTGGAGATCCATGAAATGACTATTTGGTCATTCATTTTTTTGCTTTCAGACTTTTGAATTTCACCTTCCACAAGCAGATTCCAGAATTCAAGAAATACATCTTAACTTCAACTTATTCACATTTTGACTTTTAAACCATACTTTTGGTCTTCATGAACTTAAGAAAATGCAGTGGAAAACCCAGGCATATTACGATGCAAAATATAGGAACATTTAACCACAGTAAACCCTATGGGAAATATGTGACAAGCTTCCTCACATTGATCTCATTCATAAGTAAATAAGGTATTTCCACACTATTGAATATACAGGGAGAAATAACAAGTTTAACAATCCCATTCATAAATATAAGTATTATCCATGAACTTCAGCAAGCCTGGGATGGTTCAACCCATAGAAAAAATCAAGCCTCCCCACCAGGGAACAAATACACTCTGTCATTAAACTAGGGAATACATACTGTAAGAAAGCAAATATATCCAGAAAAATTTAAGAAATTAGAGGATATCCCAACCAAGTCACACTCATTCAAAAGAGTAGGAGTCTCCAGTTCCAGAAACTCAATCAAACATACTTGTTATACTAGAATGAAACACAGAGTGGGTGCATTCCAAATAGTCAATCCATCCCCAATAGACCAAGAGTACTTCTCCTAGGATAATGAAAAAATCCAATGCATGGAATCAACATAGTATATGTACCATACCATTTATACAATACGTAACCAAAGCAATCAAGATCATAAGAATGTAGACCCGTTCACCCAAACCATACTTTCATAAACAACGCCATAAGACTGCTTGCTAGCTAATTCTAAATTTTTTAGGTCTACAATGATAAGCTTCAACTTGTAGAGATAATTGACCCTTGCAGTGGTCAATTCAATGAAGATTGTAGAAGGGTTAAAGGATGTGCAGCTTCAATAGATCCAAGGCAGAGGTCGACAGATATATCGTTGAGAAGAATTCCATTGAATGAAGCTAACATTTAAGATAAACACTAAGAAACAAAGGTGACTGTGGATAAAATACCTTCAATATCAAGGGAAAGGATAGATATCATAGAAGATCAACGACTATTATCCATTTGATTGGGAGAAGTAGTATAGAAAAGGAAAACGTTGTAGGGAACGTTAGGAAATGCACGTAAAAGATCTGTCCCTTCCACATTGGATATCGCACTCAAATATTGGATGTGTGAGAGTCAGTTCATGGGGCTTGATGGCTTAAAGGTCCCATATTCTTCAATGGCTAGGATTTGGGTGAAGGAGACTGACGGTTGTGAGATATTTCACTGATTCAGCTAGCACAGATCAATAAAATCCCCGTGTGCATGAAAATTTTATAAAATCCACCATACGGAATTTGGGTTCCACCATCGATCTAGATATGAAGGTCCTCAAGGGTTTCACTGATCTAACTAGTAAGGGGGATTAACTGTCGAGATGTGCATGAAAATTTAATGCAGTCTTGTTTGTTCTCTTTTTATTATGTCGTCGATCAAGGTTGGGAGAGATCCAACAATGGAGGATCATTTCGCTCGTTCAACTTGCACGGAAGCTACCAGCATATGGTGGATGCGATAAACTTCTGTAATCCCATTTAAGGCATAATTGAAGTCATATCTTTGTTGAGATTTGAGGTTCCATAGGTAAGGTTGGTTAAACATAGAGGTTCGGCTAAAGTTGGAACCAACTAAAATCACGCATCAAACTATCTAAGGACTATATACAAAAGGGCTCATTTAACAACACTCCATTGATTAGAAAAATTAAGGATTTCTCTTAACATTGCAACAACATGGAAACATACATTCTTACATCTATTGATGCAAATTAATCTCATCAATCAAAGGAAATCATCCAATAAACAAATAACTCCTGAGCATAACAACAATCTACCACTTTAGTTGCCATTTTTACCAAATGTATTCCAAACAAAATATGAGTACACTAATTCATAAGCGTCATTAAAATTAACAAAAGTAAGATTCTATTTCATCATTTCATGGATATTAAAATATATCATTAACGTAAACAAAAATACCCTAAGCTCAATGGATTTCTAGAAACAAAAATCAGTGATGAAACCTATTTACAATGTGAGACGCAATGATAGGGGAACAACCACGTTACACCAAACCATAGATTAGGAATAGATCACTTCATCCTCAATCAACCACGACCTTAACTATGCATGTAGAGAGTGGTGACAGTCAAATTCAATCCAATTCTCAAGTGGGAAATCACTCGCCTAACAAAGAGTGTTCACATAGTAAGTATTCCTTTTTCCAGCATACTCTATGGTTTCTTCCTCCTAGCATATGATTTTTGTTTTGTCTAGGTATTTTGGAGCGAACAATCAATTCCTCCAGGAATTTCCATTGTTGTTACATTGTTGATTTCTCCAGGATGGGTCTAGTGCCATACTGGCATTCCCACGTCTAGTGTAACCTCCCTGAGATTGATTCTCCACATTCCCAGTCTTCCATGCATAATTTGCTCATTCAACATGGCTTCCCCTATTAGTTGAAATTTTAATATCAACATAATTTTTTAAGTTACATTTGTCCTTGAAGGATCGACTAGAATATTTCAAGTCTTCCAATCACATTCAAAAAATAAAATAGTCTTTTTAAAAATTATTACAAATAAATTTATCATTTGGGGATATTACATCATTTCCCCCTTATTGTAACACTGTCCAAAGTGTTCTCAGTCATCTTCCATAGTTCTCGGGAACTCAGTTAAATTCATAAGTATTGATTTCTTCCTATCTAGGATTCTGCATAGACTTCTTATTTTAGCATGTCCTTGTTGACTTGAATTGTTCATTCTATTTGTCCATCTATTTCATCTTTCTCTCTAATCCTGCAAACAATTATTTCAAAGCTTTTAATGTAAATTTCACTTCCTAGTAAAACATTTACCCTCCTTGGTACTCCATGATGTCGGAATACCTCTTTTAGGAAGTATCCCTCCCATTTCCTCTAACATACCTGTATAACCTGAAAAATATGCATAGAAAAAAAATTTCAAATATAATTCTTTCACGGGAATTTTGGATATAACCTTCGTAAATATTTATTCTTAAGCTTAAAAAAAATAACCAACACTAATTTCCACAAGGAAATTCATCCTTCACCATTTAAATCCACTTCCACAATTCGGGAGGTTGTTTCTTCCCTTGACAGATCCATTCTACGACTAGAATGATAATTTATGCACTAGACCTATCCTTTTCGTACTTTGCCTTTCACCCTTCTCCTTCCGTGCATCCTCTTTCTGCCTTTACCACCTTGGAAATGGGAAATTGGAAACATAATGAATGGTGGAAATAATTTATCCACCTTCCTCCTTTTGACTTCCTCCTTTTGCTGTGGGACTTGAAAATCGAGAAAACAACAAATGGAGGAATCCTTTATCCACATTCTTCATTCTCACTTCCTCCTTGCACCTTTCACCAAGGAAGTCAAAAATTGGAAAAACAACAACAAATTTAACTTTTTCTTCCCTTCCGAATTTTTCCTTTCCCCTTTGATTGCGGAACTCGGAAATTAGAAAAAAAAACAACGTTAAATGTTTATCCATTTCCAGCTTACGCCTTCTACCTTCTGTTGTGGAATTTAGAAATCAGAAAAAAATCAAATGAAATTAAATTTTTCTTCACTTCCAACTTTGTCCTTTTGCCTTCCATAGTGGAACTTAGAATTGGAAAAACAACAACCGCCTTTAAATTTAACTTCTTCGGCTTTCTCCTTTTCGCTGTGCAAATTGTGAGTTGTAGATGTATTTACCTTAGTAAGACTTTAACCCTACTTTCTTCTTTTCACCTTCTACTATGCATATCAAAAATAGTGGAGGTCTTAACACTTTTAAGACTTTACTTTACAACTTCCGCATTCCTCCTTCCACCTTCCGCTGCGGATTTCGGAAGTCAGGAGGTGCATTTTAACTTCAACTTAATCGCATTTTGACCTTTAAACTAGAATTCTGGTCTTCATGAACTTAAGAATTTGTAGTGGGTCTACCTAGGCATAATCAGATGCAAAAATATACGAAAATTTAACAACAGTAAACCCTACTGGAGATCTGTGACAATTTTTCAACAGATTCATCTCATTCACAAGTAAATAAGGGATTTTCACATTGTTGATTCTTGTAGGTAAAAGTAGAAAGTGAAACAAACTTGATAGTAATTGTAGGTATTATTCATTGAATTCACCATGCCTAGGACAGTTCAACAAAGAACAAAGCTCAAGACACTCCTCGAGGAATAAATATCACGGTGTTTAAAATTAGGGTCAACATACATTATGCAAGTAACTTTTCACAAAAAGTTATGACACCCCAAAAAATATAAAAAAAGTCGCAGACATTCAACAGAGTAGGATTATCCATTTCTAGAACTAAGTCCATTTGAAATTATAGGGTATTGACAGACATAGTAGGTCCATTCCATACCATTAATGATCTACCAAATCAAAGTGATCCTAATCATTCAAAAATAGGGCATGATCATACACTAGTTCATGATAAGTGACACCATCCACAGACCTAGAGTTATTCTATATCTTTTATTGACCACATTCATACAGACACAGATATTCCCTAAACTCATCAATCAAGGGAAATTATACAACATAGAGGTAACTCTGTACAAAGCAATAATACCCCCTTTTGAGTTATCAAACTTTCCAAAAGAAAGGTGCAATCAATCAAATAGAACATGATGGCACCAGTTCATAAGGATCACTCCACAAGAAACAACTAGCAAGGAAACTTACAAGCCCTAAAGCAACCATAACTATTCTGATACAATATCCATACTTGAAACCCTTGATATAGAAAGAAAAAAGGATATAAATTTCATTTTTCATACTTCAAGTCTTTAAAACCTAGAATTACTAACTTATCCAAGGTATTCTTCACGCATTCAATCCTTGACATATGAAGCGGTAACCTACCTAATACACACTCTGGCTTCAGGATAACAAAAATTATACTAACAACACATGCCTAGTTCTTGAATCATAGGAAATTGACATGTTCATGATGCAGACAACAAATATGAGCCCCAATATTAAAACATAGGAAACAAAACATGATCCATATATAAACACAAGCAACAATAAAATCAACTACCTCCAAGTAGATAACCGGTACCTCAAGGACTCGTTATCCAGCAAGGCTTAAATGTTTTAACCCAACAGAAAAATCCTGTTACCGAATGCATTTCACAGTCAATCAATAGAGTATGAGCATACATTCGCACAGAAGCAACGTTTTCATTAATAACCTAAAACTGGTATTCATCATTTCATCGATATTGAAAACAAATATTTAACCATAACATCATACTATGAATTTATTGGAATGGAAAAAACAAATCCCAATATTCAAACCTACTCGTAACACAATCCGCAATGAAGAGGGAAAACTCGTGTTCCACCCAACCATATATTAGGCACAAAGGTTTTCCTCTGTCCTCAATCGCCCCAAAGCTAATTATGCATTCCCAGAGTAGAACAGTCAAACTCAGAACCACTCTCTAGTGGGGATCCCCTTGTCTTACACATACAATGTCTCCTTCAGCTTACCTAAAACATAGAGTGCTTCCCTAGCCAGTCGCCCCCTTCCATCCTGAGTGGAATTTCTCTTATAGTTCGATTTTTAGGTCTTTTAATGCTCCTGAAAATATTTGTTCCTTTGATGTTTTGTTTCCTAGGGTGGGTGTTGCACCATACTAGCCTTCCAATGCATTGTGCAACTATCTGAAAATGACCCTTTTCCTCCCCGACTCTTTGCATGCATAATTTATCATTCAGCGTGGCTGTCTCTCTCATTCATTTTTTTTATATAAGAATAATGTTTTAGTTACATTTGTCCTCTAAGGACTTATTGACATATTCAAGTTTTTCCAATCATATTTAATAAATAAAAATAATATTGCATAAAATGTTTGTGCATTGGGGGATATTACATCCTCCCCAAATTATTGTAACACTGTCCATAGTGTTCCTAGTCTTTTGGACATAACTCAAGGTTCCTTTTTCTTCAATACTCCCTTTAATTCCTAATTACTACTTTCTTCTTGTCCAACCTTGCACACAACCTTCTTATTTTAGCATGTCTCTGATAACTTGACTCATTCACTCTATTTGTTCATCTGTCTCTTCTTGGTCTCCAATCCTGTGGACACAATTTCAAAAGTTTGATGCAACTTTACATCCTAGTCAGAGAATCACCCTCTTTGGTACCCCACTAAGTTGGAATACCTCTTTCAAGAAGTCTCTATGCAATATAAACAGTTCCATTAGTTGAATATACATAAGTACAAGAGAAATTTGCTTAACTTCTTCCACTACTACAACCATAATTAGATCATGCTGCTTTTGCATTAATGGCAAACCTGTGATGAAATCCAAGAACTTTTACCTCCCATTTTCCCCAGGAATGGGTAGAGTTCATAACAAACCTGCTAGATATAGAAATGTATTCTTCACCTGTTGACACCCCAAGCCATTAGATAAGTAATTAATTAATTATACCTCCATTCTAGGCCCACATATTTGTCTTACTAAGGCTGCTATCATCCTTTGGTAGTCAGCGTGTCCTACAAAAGGAGGTTTTTGCATCTCATTTCAATTTATTAATTTCAACCCTGCAACATCATGCATCTATAATCACATAAAATCAACAAGACAATGCTAAACAACCAATTTTGTATTGGAATTTTCAGCTCAATAATGAACATTTTCCCCAAGGCATGTTTTCACCCCATCTCACGTACATGACATACAAGCCTCCAGTTCACATGATCATCATAAATAAAATTTCGATCATAAAATTTTGAGATCGATTTCATACATAAATCAAATTTCCCAAACATAAGGTCCTTGACCTTTGATTTTCTCTTGCAGACCATAATACCTGGATTCTTGCAATATCTCACTTAACATGTCTCCTAAATATCAAACAACCAATGATATTATTGATAATCAACTCAAATTATGAATTTACAATTCTGTCTCCTACAGAAATTGGATTTTTCCACCATGAAGCCCTTGCTCATATTGTTTGGCTCTGGTAAGTTGAATCCCTTACTCCTATCACTTACACTTTTCTTCCCAAAACTTGGACATCCACACATAACATGTCATCTTAACACATTTCTAGAATGGAAAATTTTCAGAACTAAAATTTACATATATGTTCTTTTCACAATTAGATTCCATTGTCATGAGACCCTTCTCATAATGTTTGGTCTTTGCATATGGTACATTATGTCTTAACTTTATGGGACATGTCCATACTATTTGCAATTGGAAACTTCCAATCATCCAAGCAATTGTGAGCATCCTTGCATACGAACACACAGTACTATATAGTCACTCTATATGCATCATTAAAATTTCCAGGTATTTCTACCTTATTTATGCAAATAAAATATAACACGGATGATTTCATAATCATGCTCCATATGATTTTGTCCTTTCAACTAAGCATTCCATCAAACATGAATACCTTTTTACATGTAATTCTTTCTCTTGTATTCATAGCATTTTATGAAGTGATCTCATAATTGCAAATAACTCTAACATTTTAGCTTTTAAAGGACTTGCAATGCAATAGGTATATAACAACCATTCATTCACCAAATGCATCTTGTATGTATCCACACATACCTTGGCCTCAAATATCCAAGTACTCCTTGGATGCATTCTGCTTTCAGAATATCTGACATGAGTATATATACTTGAGGTTGATCTCCTTGTGGAACTACATGTTCACATCTAGGCCTCCTTAACCTATATATATATATATCACTCAACTAATACTATAGAACCTAACACCTATTTTGGTGCTCCATGGAAGTTCTGTTCTAGATCCTAACACCTCATTTGGGTGCTCACTGGAAGCTCTGACTTGCCAAACTCAATCACTTCCTTTCCGGACATCATAATACCTAGGGGTTAATCTGCTCATAGAGTCCCCACTCCTATGACAATCCCTTTACGCAGCGTGAATGTGTACGAAAAGAATACTAACCATATGTATTACAACTAGGCATCCCCAACAATGCATATTGGTGCCTACCTGGTAGGGGAAAGCTATATACCCAAAGTACATCCTTCCGGAAGTCATGTACCCCAAGTACATCCTTCCTTCATACACCATTTCCTCATGTGTATTTGTAGAATATCCTTCTTGTATTAGTTTCATTACCAGGTTCGGGCACCTGTAGCTATTACCACCCTTAAATAATGGATTTGTATAGCATCAATATTTCCATATCTCTCTCTCTCTCTCTCTCTCTCTCTCTCTCTCACACACACACACACACACACACACACACACACATATATATATATATTGTTTTCAGAACTGACAAATCTCATACTTACATAGCATGCTCTTGACGTTATCAAATGTCTACTATGGTCTACCAAAATGCAATAGCTTTAATTGATAATAGTATATTGTCAGCATATCATAGCTTAAACGAATCACATTGATTCTAGATGTTACATGATCGATTGGTCTCTTACAAGGGCTATGCAGCCCTTACACCAACCTTTTGATCACAATTTGTTTTCCTAGCCTTTTTCACAAGGCTATTGGTCATCCACACAGTATCACTACCATTCCAACCATGATTTTATTCCCTTGGTCCTGCAATCAATTTCATGGCTTCTTAGAGAAGGCAATAGCATCATAACATCTCTGGTCATTTGCAACCATATGTTAGCACTCCCTTTGGGGCATCTTCCAAGTCCAACACTAAACCTTCTTTGAGGGTTCAGCTTGTTCTTTCATTAGCAACCTATAAATTTGGATTCTTGGAAAAATATTTTCCTCATGCTCATTGAGGGGGTGGTCTAGATATCTATTTTGAAAAAACATTCAAAATATTACTTAATACTTGGTATGCAGAAATTCTGTGTTTTACTATTTGCCAGTTGATGTCAACATTTCGTGGTTTTCATATATAGCCGGTTTTGCATTGGCTGTAGGTTACTTATGAAATTTTACTGAACAATTAAACACATAGTAAGATACACTAACAGGCTGAAAAAACACATTTAACAATCACACCATAAAATGATAGACTCAGAGATTTTTGTCCAAAATCAAGCCCTGGAAAAACTCCCACGGGGAAAACCAGTTAGAGAGAGAGAGAGATTTTATTATCTTTAGCAAAATATCAGAACAGAAATACAGTGAAAATTTAACTTATCTCCACCCAAGATTTCATCTCAAAATCTTGAAAAACATGCCCAGGAAAGCCTTTAAAATTGTGCAGAAAAATAACAGCAGTCCGTACAACTATACGACCTTGATTTCTATTCCCTGTTTTATCTCGAAAATTGTGCAGATTTTATCTCGATTTCTATGCCAAAAATCTGCCTAGAAAACTGTGCCAAAATCCGTATTGTATGAAATGCGTACACCTTGAAAATTGTGCAGCATTAAATGCAGTCCATCCACCTCGAAAACTATGCAGAATTAAATGTAGTCTGTACCTCTATCTTGATTTTTGTGCAACATTAAATGCAGTCTGTACACCCTCGATTTCTATGCAGTCTCTCTTCTTTGGAATCGTGCCAATGCCCTAGCTCGACCTCCTTCTCTCTCAGCTCCGTCTCTCCTTATTAAAAAAAAAAAGAAAAAGTCAAGTGTTTTGCCTCCCTCAACCCTTTTTGTCTAAACCCTAAGTGGGAATCTAATCCAATGGTGGAGAAGGATCCAATCCAATGGCTAAGATTCAATGAGACTAAAAATCACATTTATTTAAATCACTTAAATAAATTTACTCACCCACTTAAATTTATCAAAAAATGACTTTAACTTTATAAAGTCTCATTAAGTAGCTTTTAATGTGAGGGTCACCTTTTTTCCCTTTTCTAAGTGACTTAGGCAAAAAGTCACGTAGGGAACAAATTCCTAGGTACAAAACTAACACTCCCTCTTACCGAGGAAGGTGTTTTGCACCAATCCCAACTTATCTCTGAAGAAGACAAACTCCCCCTCCCTAAAGACTTCGTCAGAATGTCTGCTACCTGCTCATCAGTGGATATATACTGTAGCTCAACTGCCCCTCTCTGAACATAGTCACGGATGAAATGGTACCTGATCTCAATGTGCTTCGACCTGTCATGAAACACTAGATTCTTAGAGAGCTGAATGCAACTCTGATTGTCACAATAGATCTCCATAGGCCTAAGCTGTTGATCAAATAAACCTACCAATAACTTACGAAGCCACAGTGCTTCACAAGTAGCCTGATTGGCTGCCATATACTCAGCCTCAGCAGAACTCAGTGCAACGGACTTCTGTTTTTGACTGAACCACGATACTGCTGCCGAGCCCAAACTGAAACAACAACCGGAAGTGCTCTTCCGATCCCTCACATAACCTGCCCAGTCTGAATCTGTGAACCCAACCAAGCTAACTCCACCCGAACCCCTGTAGTCCAGACCATAATCCACCATACCTGCAAGATATCTTAGTATGTGCTTTGCGGCAGTGTAGTGCACACTCCTAGGCTCAACCATGAACTGACTAAGAGTGCTAAGCACAAAACACAAGTCTGGCCTGGTATTGACCAGATACATCAATGACCCAATGAGCTGACAATATAAAGTGGGATCCACCAACTTACCCTCGGAAGCATGAAGTTTCTTCCAATTGGTGATCATAGGTGTACACATCAGCCTGCAGTATTCCATCCAAAATCTCTTCAGAATATCAACTGCATACTTCCCCTGTCCAAGGAAAATATGTCCAGGCTCCTGCCAAACCTCCATCCCCAGATAGTAATGCATCAGTCCAATATCTGTCATCTCGTACTCTGATGCTAGATCTCTCTTGCAATGTGCAATGAGACACTCATCACCTATGATAAATAGATCATCAACATATAGTAGAAGAATGAGCGGATCTCCTCCAACCAAAATGAAGTATAGGTTGGGATCAACCTCACTCTTATGGAATCCCATCGATGTCAAGTAAGTATCAATCCTGGAGTACCAAGCTCCAGGAGCTTGCTTCAGTCTGTACAAGGCTTTCCTCAGCCTGCACACATGAGAATCTCTCCAATGGATCTCAAATCCCTGTGGCTGCTCTAAATATACCTCCTCCTGCAGAAGACCATTGAGAAATGCAGTCTTCACATCCATCTGGTGGATCTTCCAACCCATCTCTGCTGCTATAGATATAACTGCCCTGATAGAAGAATAGCGAGCAACTAGAGCAAATGTCTCATCATAGTCAACTCCCTCAACCTGTGAGAACCCCCGTGCCAAAAACCGAGCCTTTTACTTCTCCACATTGCCATCTGCAGCATGCTTTATCTTGTAAAGCCACTTGGAAGTCACAACTGACTTCCCCTCAGGTCACGGCACTATCTCCCAAGCATCATTCTTCATGATGGAATGATACTCTTCCATCATGGCATCTCTCCATACCTGATGCTGGGAATCCTCCTCAAATGTGGATGGCTCAGAGTCACGAAGACTCACAACAACGGCCATATCATACCTGTCTGGCTCCACCACTGTCCTGATCTGCTCCTAGGGCCTACCAAATGCCTCTGCATCCTTCAAGGTCTACTGAAGCCACTTAGGCTTCCTCTTCCTTGAATACTACACCTCCCAAACTGGTCTAGGGATCTCCTCATCTGAGGAAGTCCCAGTACCTGAAGTTCCAACACCCCAAGGACCACTAACTGATGAACTTGTGCCTAACGAACCTGTGATCTGAGGACTTAACCCTGAACCTGTCCCTGAAACTATCCCTGAAGTGCTAGCCACCTGAATCACTGAACCTGTAGAAGTTGTGCCTGTACCCTATGATCCAGTCACTCCAGAAACCTGTGGACCTGATAGCTGCATCGAAGAAGCCTGTACCAATTGAGGTGTGGGAGCTGGTGTCTCCCCCTACTCTAACTCCCTAGACTTCCTAAAGGCTCTCTCCTCACCAAACTTCACTTCCCGCCGGACAACAACTCTCCTCAGCCTAGGTAAGTAAAGCCGATAGGCTTTTGAAGTCTCATCATATCCCACAAATATGCCTCTCTCTGCGATGGGATCAAACTTCGTCCTCTTCTCAAAAGGGACGTGAGAGTAAGTCAATGAGCCAAATATGTGAAAGTGGCCCACCTCAGGCTTCTTTCCTGAATACATCTCCTCTGGAGTCTTCCTCCCCACTGCCCTGTGAGGACTCCTATTCTGTAGATAAACTGCAGTGCTACATGCCTCTGCCCATAAACAGAAAGGTAACCTCTGATCACGAAGCATCGCTCTGGCTGCCCCCACAATCGACCTATTCTTTCTCTGTGCTACTCCATTCTGCTCAGGAGTGTAAGGAATTGTCAACTGTCTCTGAATTCCCTCTTTTCTGCAGAATGCATCGAAATCCTTGGAGGTATACTCACCCCCATTGTCCAATCTCAACATCCGGATCTTCCTCCCCGTCTGCTTCTCCACAAGGGATTTGAACCTTTGGAAGACTCTCAACACAAGTGGGGACTTATTGCTCCTCAAGAAGTAGATCCAGGTCTTCCTGGAGTAGTCATCAATGAAGCTAATGTAGTACTCAACACCTGTCAAAGACATTGATGACATAGGACCGCATATGTCAGAATGGATAAGATCTAGCACCCCTGCAGCTCTTGTGTCACTGCTCAGAAAAGCAGTCTTGGTGTACTTTCCCAAAGCATAACCCCTGCACACATCACTCTGCTCAATGCTGAACTCCGGTAATCCTATAACCATGCTCCTCAACAATTTGAGAGCTGGGTGATGTAGGTGGGCCATCCTTCGATGCCATAGCTCACATAGCTCACTGCTGCTGCTGTGTGCTAAAGTGCACTGTGGCTGAAACAAGAGCTTGTACAGCTTTCCAGATCTGACTCCAATGTCCATGGCACTAGACATACCCATAGCCCTAGGATACACTTGCACTCTCCCATCTGAATAGCACACTCCAAGACCCCTATCCTCAATGGTGGAAACTAACACAAGGTTCTTCTTCAGCCCAGGGACATACAACACATCCCTCAGAGTCATGAGACTCATCGACTCCCTCTGAAATGTAATGGTACCCCGACCAACAGCTCTAACAACGGTGTTGTCTCGAAGGACAACCTCCACATCTCCACCTATCTGAGATAGCTCCAAGAACATCTCTCGAGCTCCAGTCATGTGGCTCGAGGCTCCGCTGTCAATATACCAAGTAGCAGGGGTGGATGGACTCCCCTGATGACTTGCCAACAATGAATAATCACTATCCATATCCATGTCTATGTTGGTGGCTAAAGAGACTCTCTCTCTCTCTCCATCTGTCCAGCATATGGGGAAAACTCCCTCTGAAATGAATCACCAAACTCATCAACCTCTACTGAGGCTGTTGTCTGCTGTCCCTGACCCTTCTTCTTCTTCTTGCTCGGACACTGTGAAGCATAGTGCCCAAACGCCTAACATGCATAACACTTGATTTTACTCAAGTCTTTCTTCTGCCCACTCTGCTGGTGCTACTAGTGCTGCTTGGCCCCACCCTTCTTGGGACCCTTCTTCTTCTTTCCCTCAGCTGCCAAAGCCACATTCTCGTCATCAACCCCACTGTGAGATGTACTGCCCTGTACAAGACCTCTCCTAGTCTCCTCCTGCACAAAGTCATCCCAAAGTCTCTCCCAGGTAGGTAGGTTCTCTCTGCCCACTATGTCTTGCACAAATGCACCCGAGGGCTTTGAAGCCCCATTCACTGCTATGCGTACTAGCTCTGTAGGGGATACCACCTCCCCAACCACTGCAAGTTCATCCCGAACTGCAGAAATCCTGGTAAGATATGCTGTGACTCCCTCACCCCCATTCATCTTTATACTTTTGATTTTCTCTTTGAGAACCAACTTCCTGTTCTCATTGGAACTCTCATACAAACTAATTAAGGCTGACCACATCAAGTGTGCCCTAGGCTTGCCTGAAATGTGAGGGATTATGTGGTCTTTAACTGCATCTAGAATGATCGTCCTAGATTTACAGTCCTTCTTGTTGAAAGATGATAGAGCTGTTGCATATGCTGATGCAGGAATGACAACACGGTTAGCTGTAGTGTTCCTAACTATATCTGGCCATAACTCATTCTCCTCCAGTATCAGTAAAATTCTGGCCTTCCACGACACAAAATTCCCTATCCCATCCATCCTATCCTCCAGTCTAAGACATGTAGCCATCTCTATACCAACCCAACAAAGTGTTGCTCAACGACAGAAGGTAAAATACTAAAAATTTCTGAGATCTGAAAATTTTTGTGTGTCTGCAAACTATCACTGTTTTCTGCCGCCATGCTCTGATACCATGAAGAAATTCTGTGTTTTACTGTTTGTCAGTTTATGTCAACATTTCGTGGTTTTCACATACAGCCGATTTTGCATTGGCTGTAGGTTACTTATGAAATTTTACTGAACAATTAAACACACAGTAAAATACACTAACAGGATGAAAAAACACATTTAACAATCACACCATAAAATGATAGACTCAGAGATTTTTGGCCAAAATCAAGCCCTGGAAAAACCCCCATGGGGAAAACCAGTTAGAGAGAGAGAGAGATTTTATTATCTTCAGCAAAATATCAGAACCGAAATATAGTGAAAATTTAACTTATCTCCACCCAAGATTTCATCTCAAAATCTTGAAAAACGTGCCGAGCAAAGCATTGAAAACTGTGTAGAAAAATAACAGTAGTCCGTACAACTGTACGGCCTCGATTTTTGTGCCATGTTTTATCTCAAAAACTGTGCAGAGTTTATCTCAATTTATATGCCAAAAATCTTCCTAGAAAACTGTGCCAAAATTTGTACTGTACGGAATCTGTACACCTTGAAAACTGTGCAGCATTAAATGCAGTCTGTACACCTCAAAAATTGTGCAGCATTAAATTTAGTTCGTACCTCTGTCTCGATTTCTGTGCAGCATTAAATGCAGTTCGTACACCCTCAATTTTTGTGCAGTCTCTCTTCTTGGGAATCATGCCAATGCCATAGCTCGACCTCCTTCTCTCTCAGCTCAGTCTCTCCTTCTCCAAAAAAAATGAAAAAATCAAGTGTTTTGCCTCCCTTAACCCTTTTTGTCTAAACCCTAAGTGGGAATCTAATCCAACGGTGGAGAAAGATCCAATCCAATGGCTAAGATTCAATGAGAGTAAAAATCACATATATTTAAATCACTTAAATAAATTTACTCACCCACTTAAATTGATCAAAAAGTGACTTTAACTTTATAAAGTCTCATTAAGTAGCTTTTAATGTGAGGGTCACCTTTTTTCCCTTTTCTAAGTGACTTAGGCAAAAAGTCACTTAGGGAACAAATTCCTAGGTACAAAACTAACATGGTAGTCCTTTACCTATGTTTGAAATTCTTTAAGGAGTAGGTTTATGACTTACACTCCATACAAATTGCATCCCTTTTCATACCTTTGTTTAATTGCAAGGTAGATACCTGCCTTTAATCAACATGCTTGCCAAAACCATCTGTTGTTACTTTATGCTTTGTTAGCCAGTCTATGTCAATAATCATATCATACAAGCAACTGCATGTCTACTACAACATATGCATGAATCAAAATTTAACAATATTAGATTTCATGACTCATAAGGATACCAGGATTCGTATTCATTCTATTCAATGATAGATAAGCGTATTCACTTCACAGGGATGAATTTACTTGCAGTGCATTTTTACTCTACAGTAAGCACCTTTCTGTTTTTTTTAATATCCAAGTAAAAAAAACAAGTGTTAACATTACTCTAAGTGCTCACTCGAGCTATACAACACCACAATAAAAAAAATCAAATTATACCTTATGGTTTTGTACTTACTCTTCATCGATTACCTGAAATATTGTATCATACACAACTAAGTTATATGCAACAATCCTCATCTAACTTAGGGTCAAAAAGGTCTATAACAACATATCACTTTTACCTTATTACAAAGCATTATTCTCAGACATGATTCAAGAAGCCATTATTCCTCAGCTAAAAATCATCATACATCAACCCTCATGCATATATGATCTCTATTTCATAATATCATAGTCTATTTCAGTCCTATATTAATCAGGTAATTTTCACCAAAGACAACCATACAAGCTTCCATTACCCTACAAGAATTCCTTGTAGTACATCTATCAACTCATCATCCATCATACACCCATTAGAATGCATTGATCAAATCTAATCAATTTCATATACAACAAGACTACATAGCCACGACTCTTTAAGCAATGGATGGCTATTATTTTGCAAGAAGTAGTTATTACCTTGGTGTGCTCCAAAGGAACCCAAATGTTCCAAAAAGGAGATAGGGTTGAAACATGTGGCCCTGTTTTAAGTATTCCTAACAAGACTTTTGTGGTTAGGATGGCTTTTCTCAATAATGTAGTGGAACTAGATGTTCGCAAAAGGAGACAGGGTTGAAACCTGTGTCTCTTATACCATATGTAACATACCCATATAACCTGAAAATATGCATAGAAAAAAATTCAAATATAATTATTTCATAGGCATTTTGGCTATAAAGTTCATAAATATTCAATCTAAAGCTTAAAAAAACCAACACTAATTTCCACAAGGAATTCCTCCTTCCGCATTTAAATCCACTTCCCTAACTCGCAAGGTTGTTTGTTACCTTGACAGATCCAATCTGGGACCAGAATGACCATTTTCCTACTAGACCTGTCCTTTTAGTACTTCTCCTTTTTCCCTTTGCCTTGCGCATTTCTTCTTTCCACCTTTTCAACTTTGAAAATCCAAAATCGGAAACATAACTAACAACAAAAATACTTTATCCACCTTCCACCTTCCGATTTATGCCTTCTGCTATGGGACTCAGAAATATGAAAAACAACAAACGAGGGAATCCTTTATCCCCATTCTTCCATCCGCCTTTCGTTGCAGCACTCGAAAATTGGAAACATCGCAACGACTTTAACTTTTTTTTCACTTCAAAATTCCACCTTCCACCTTCCATTGCAGAACTCAGAGATCGAAAAAACAACAAATGACTTCAACTCTTACTGCACTTCTGACTTCCACCTTGCTTCTTGCACTACGGAACTCGAAAATCAGTAAAACATCAAATGACATTAAATTTTTCTTCACTTCTAACTTCTGGCTTGCGCCTTCCATTTCAGAAGAAATTGGAAAAACAAAAAATGAATTTAAATTTAACCTTTTTCTTTTCTCTTTCCTCTATGTGGATCGCAGGTCATGGAAGTCATAACCTTCTTAAGACTTTAACCCTACTTTCTGATTTCCTCCTTCCACTAGAAAATCATGGATCGCGGAAATATTAAAATTGTTTAAGTCTTTCCTTAATTTTTTCACGTTCCACATTCCACTGTGTGGATTGCAGAGGTCTTAATTTCCCATTTCCGCCTTCCACCTGCCTCCTTCCATTGCGGATTCTGAATGTTAAGAAGTAAATATTAACTTCAACTTAGCCACATTTTGACCTTTAAACCATACTTCTGATCTTCACAAACTTAAGAATTTGCAGTGGGTCTACCTAGGCATACTCAGATGCAAAAGTACAGGAACATTTAACCACAGTAAACCTTACTAGCGATCTGTGAAAAGATTTCGACACATGCAGCTCATTCACAAGTAAATAAGGGATTTCAACATTGTTAATTCTTGTAGGTAAAAATAGCAAGTGAAACACACTCATTCGTAACTATAAGTATTATTCATGTACTTCACCATGCCTGGGATTGTTCAACCTAGAACAAAGTTAAAGCCTCCCCTCGTGGAATAAATATCTTGTTGTTTAAAATTAGAGGGAACATAATGTATGCAAATAACTTTTCAAAGAAATTTATGAGACACAAAAACTCATAGAAAAGTGTCATAGACATTCAACAGAGTAGGATTATACATTTCCAGAACTAAGTCTATTTTAAATTCTAGGGGATTGAAATAAAAAGTAGGTGCATTCCATACCATTAATGATCTACCGAATCAGAGTGATCCTTATCATTCAAAATACGACATGATCATACACTATTTAATGAGCAGTGCTCCCATCCATGGACCTAGGGTTGTTCTATATCATTTTATGACCCACATTCATGCATACACAGATATGACTTGAACTCATCAACCAAGGGAAATTATACAACATACATGTAACTTTGTACAGAGCAATAATTACCCCTTTTGAGTTACCAAAATTTCCAAAACTAATGCAGAATCAATCAAACAGAACATGATGGCACCAATTCATAAGCATCACTCCATAAGAAAAATCTAGCAAGGAAACTTTGAAGCCATATAACAACAATAACTAGTATGATACCATCTCCATACTTCGAACCCTTGGCATAGGAAACAAAATGGCTATAAATTGAATTTTTCATACTCCAAGTCTTTAACCTAGCAGTACTAACTTATCCAAGGTATCTTCATGCATTGAATCCTTCACGCATGAAGAGGTAAGCTACCTAGTACACACTCTGGATTTAGGCTAACAAACATTCTAGCAACAACACACGCCTAGTTCTTGAATCACAGGACACAAACATGTTCAATATGTAGAAAACAAATACATGCCATGATATTAAAACATAGGAAACAATACATGTTCCAGATATAAAAATAGGAAACAATACATGTTCCAGCTATAAAAATAGGGAACAATAAAATCAATCACATCCAAGCATGTAACCGGTACCTTGAGGACTCATTAGCCTACAAGGATTAAATGTTTTAACCCAATAGAACAACCCCGTCACCGAATGCATTTCACAATCAATCAACAGAGAATGGGCATACATTCATGCGTAACCAACGTTTTTATTAATAACCTAAAATTTGTATTCATCATTTTATCGATATTGAAAACACATATTTTCCCATAACACCATACTCTGAATTGATTAGAATGGAAGAAAAAAATCCCAATATTCAAACCTGCTCGTAACGCAATCCACAATGAATAGGGAACAACAACGTTCCACCCAAACATAGATTAGGCACAAAGGTTTTCCTTTGTCCTCAATCACCCCCAAGCTAATTATGCATGCCAAGAGTGGGACAGGAAAACTCATAACCATTCTCGAGTGGGGAACCCATTGTCTTACATAGAAAAACGTCTCATTTATCTTAACTAAAACACAAAGTGCTGCCCCAACCAATCACCCCCTTTCATCATGAGAGACATTTCTATTATAGTTCATTTTTAGGTGTTTTGCAACTCCTAGAAATATTTGTTCATATGCCATTTTTTCCCTAGGGTGGGTCTCACACCATACTGGCCTTCCCACGCCTGGTGCAAATGTCTGAAAACGACCCTTTGCCTCCCCCACTCTTCGCATGCATAATTTCTCATCCAATGTGGTCGTCTCTCTCATTGAGATTTTTTTATATAAGCACAATGTTTCAGTTACATTTTTCCTCCAAGGACTTATTGGCATATTCCAGTTTTGGTAATCATATTGAAGAAATAAAAATAATAAAAATAATATTACATAAAATGTTTGTGCATAGGCAGATATTACATTTCCTTAGAAAACCTTGTTGGATATCGACATTTAACCATCACCTATTGACATCCCAAGAATTTAAATAGATAATTAACTAACTATACCTTTAATATAGGACAAAAAATAACTAATTAACTATACCTTTACTATACCTTTATCATCTTTTGATAACTAGGTTGTCCTGCATAAAGAGTTTTGTGCATCCATTTAAAATTACCAATTTAAACCTGCGACATCATGCATGTGTAATCACATAAAAGTCAGAAATAATATTCTAAACAACTGAATACTTATTGGTATTTTTAGTTCAATAGTCAACATTTTCCCCAAGGGTGTGTTTTTGCTCATCTCCCCTGCATGACATACAAGCATGTGGTTCATATGAGAGGTCATGATAAGGAAATTTCCATCATAATTTTTTTCCTTATTTATTTCGTACATTAATTAAATTCCCCAAACATAAGGTCCCTATCATTTGTTTGTCTCTTGTAGACCAAAATACCTGGTTTTATGCAATTTCTTACCTGACATGTTTCCTACATCAAACAATCAATATCATGGATAATCAAATCAAACGATGAAGTTACAATTTTGTCACCTACAAAACTTGGATTTCACAATACATGAGAGAATCCTAAAATTGTTTGGCTCTGACAAGTGGAATCTATCACCTCGATTCCTTCACCCACTTCCCCAAACCTTGACATCCACACATAACATGTCGTCGTAACACAATTCTAGAATAGCATAATTTTAAAACCAAAATTTTCAACTATGTTCTGTTCATAAATCAAAATTTCACTGTCATGAGATACTTCTCATGGTAGATTTTGTTTTTATCTTATGGGACATACCCACACTACTTTTGATATGAAACTTCCAATCCTCCAAGTGATTGTGAGCCTCCTTGCATACTATCCTTTCATTGCAAGAATTACAATGACCCTCAAAATTACGACACGTAGTACAATACAAAAATTGCCAGGTATTTTCATATTATTTATGCAAATAAAATACACTTCCAATACACATGATTTCATACAAATTTGTACTTTCAATAGAGAATTCCATCAACCATGACTACCTTTTTCCATGCAATTCTATTCATATCAGTTCATGAAATGATCTCATAACTACCAATAATTCTATCATTTCAGCTATTAAAGAAATTGCAATGAAGTAGTTATATCACAACCATGCATTCACACAATGAATCTTGTATGTACCCATACATACCTTGGCATCAAAGCTCCAATTGCTCCTTAGGTGAATCCTTCTTTCAAAATTTATGACATAAGTAAATATACATGTGGTTTATCTCCTCATGGAACTACAAGCTCATATGCAGGCCTCCTCAACCTGTATATATATATATTACTGAATTGTTATTACATAACCTAACACCTCCTTGAGTGCTCCATGGAAGTTTTGTTCCCGATCCTAACACAACTTTTTGGTGCTCACTGACAGCTTTGGCTTACCAATCTCATGTGCTTCCTTTCCAAACACCATAATACCTAGGGTTTATTCTCATCATGGAGCCCCCATTCTCGTGACAGTCCCCTTACGCGGCATGAATGTGTACGAAAAGAAGACTAATCAGATATCTTATGCCTGGGCATCCCCAGTGATACATACTGGTTCCTATATGGCCGGGGGGGGCGGGGGGGGG
>LPNX010798230.1:273332-291904 GCA_001517045.1 Pseudotsuga menziesii
GTAGAATAACCTCATCGTATTATTTCCATTACTAGGTCTGGTGTAATATCCTGAATTTTGGACCTAACACTTATAGGGATGAGCCTATTGATTATGATGGTATCCTGATGTTTTATTTTGGTGTATTGAGTCGAAGACCCCACTGCATATGAACATGATGATTTGTTTTATATATTGGGAATAAGACAATGGATGATGATATATATATGCTTGTTTGCATTAGGCATGGACGCTGAAGCACATTATTGATGAGATGTTTTATATTGAGTGAGGAGCTCTGGAGCACATGAGTATTTATATGTGTGTTTAGCGTCAAGATTTGTAATAGATGAAAACATAAGTTGGAAGTGTTGGGAATAATCCTTACATCCTTCCATGTTGATGTTGAGCATAAGCTATGGAACATCATATCCTTGGCCATTGTATCCCTAGGTGTATCACACAAGTGTGGAAATTGAACCCATGTGTTAGAACAATTACACTCACAAAAATTGCCAATTACACATGCAAATTACACACAAAGGAGACTGAATATGGAGCAGAACACTAATCTGTATTGAATAAGTGTACAATAGCCAACCATGTGAAGTCATAGGCTGCCACAATAAATAATTACATGAGATATTCGAATGCATAAGGATGTCATTTGAATTTGGTCAAAATCAGGCTTACTAAATCTAAGCAAATTCCCCATAGGTGCATAAAGTAGTTTCCAAATCTGTCTAGGAGCTCACGAATTGGAAAAATCAATTAGGAAAGATAATAGATGATGGAAGGACAACTCATACATTCTTTTCTTAGGAGAAAAGAGTGGAGGATGATGAGGACAAAAAACAAGTTAACTTCACCTAGTCAAACTTTCCCAATTGCCTTAAAACTCAGCAAAAGCATGCAATAAAGCAGAAAAAGCAGACATGTGCTAGGAAGGATAGGAATAAAGAAGATTTGATTCCAAGTGGTTTCCCAAGTGCTCCATGACTCAATTTTAGCAATTTTTACCACTTTGGAGATGTGGAAGACAACTTGCATAAGGTGGAATATGGAAACTAGGCAAATAAGACAAAAAATTGATTAATTAATGTCTAAGGTAGCTAACTATGGGTTGATTATTCTAACACCCCCCCTTAAGCATGAATTATGAGTAAAATATCATAAAATTATAGGCCCTAGCAACAATACTTAGTCACCATTTACATACTGCATGTCCATTTAACCAAGGAAAAAGGCAAAAAACCAGTGGGAAAAATCCTCCCTTAATCATGGGCAGTCAAATTTTTTTTGAAAATATTGTCATCACTCATGCTTCACAGCATGATCAACAATCCCCAACAGTGATTTGATATTTATGATTGTCTTCTCACAAAAAACTTTGGTGAATATATCTGCTACTTGTTATGATGATGAACAGAAGAGTAGGTGAATGGTGCCATCATGCACAAGTTGTCTGATGTAGTGCATATGGATCTCAATGTGTTTGTTTCTCTGTGTCTGAATTGGATCATTGAATATTTGAATGGTACTTTGATTATCACAATAGATAGTAGTTGAGTATTCTGATTCGAAGCCACACTCACCAAGTAACCCCTGCAACCACAAACATTGAGTTGTTTCATTTACAACTCCTTTGTACTCTGCTTCTATAGATGAGAGTGCAATGGCACTCTGTTTCTTGCTTGACCAGCTGATTGGTCCTTCAGAAAACATGAACACATATCATGATGTTGAATTTTGATCTATGTTGTCACCTACCCAATCACTGTCAGTAAACCCAATCAAATCAAGATAAGATTTAGCTTTGTAGAAGATCCCATGAGTCCTTGTTCCTTGAACAAAGTTAAGGATCCTTTTGGATGCTCTTAAATGGATCTCATGAGGTTGATCCATGTATCTTGAATCCATAGTTACTGCATAAGAAATATCAGGTAGAGTATGTGTAAGGTATAGCAAACACCCAATCAGTTGCCTATACAGTGTATTGTTTACCATAGGTGAAGAATCAACTTCTTCAAGCCTAACTCCTGAAAGGAAGGGAGTCTTTCTTGACTTGCAATCCTTCATGTTGAATTTTTTCAGCAAATCCAAAGCACACTTGGACTGATGTACTTTTATTCCATTTGTTTTTTGAGCAATATCAAGACCCAAGAACTAGCTCAATAACCCCAAGTCTGTCATTGAAAATGCATGGTTCATTGAATCCTTCAAGGAGGAAATTTCATCCTTTGAGCTTCCTGTAATGAGAAGGTCATCAACACAAAATAAATTAATCATCAATGAGCCATGAATCAGCTTCAAATAGACATTAGGATCTGATTTGCACTGAACAAAATTCAATGATAGCAGAAAGCTATCAATCTTGGCATACCAAGCCCTGGGGGCTTGCTTAAGCCCATACAATGATTTCTTTAGCCTGCACACAAGAGATGGATTAGTAGAAAATCCTTGAGGCTGTTGTATTTAAATCTCTTCAGTAATATCTCCATTCGGGAAATCACACTTCACATCCATGTGATGTACCTCCCACTTCTTCGAAGCTGCAATGGCTAAGGCTAGCCTGATGGAGTCCATCTTTTCCACTGGTGCAAAGGTCTCATTGTAGTCTATGCCATGTACTTGTGAGTAGCCCTTGGATACCAATATGGCCTTATATTTCAAAGGTGAACCATCAGCATCAAATTTTGCTTTGTAAACCCACTTACACTGAACTAGCTTCCTCCCTGGGGTAAGATCAACCAGCTCCGAGGTGTTGTTCTTATCGAGTGAGCTGAACTCTTCTTTCATGGCTGTTTTCCATATTCGATCATGTGCTGCATATTCATATTTCTGTGGGTCTGATTCAACCATCAGATAGCATTTCTCTGCAAACATAATATTTTTCATGCACAGAGCACTCTCAAATTGAGATCTAGTCCTCCTAGAATCATTAGGATTTCCAGCTAGTTCTCCAGCTGCATGAATGGTATTTGCTTCCCATTTTGATCTTGTAGAACTATTAGGATATGCAATTAAATAATCATTATCAGACATATCAGAATCATCAAGTTCAACTATCTCTTCACTTACATTCAATGGTTCTGGTGGTGAAGAGGATTCTCCAACTTCCACTACTGCTAAAGGCTCTTGTTGGAATTGAACACATTTTTCAATGAAGGATTTGTTTGTGCTCAAATTGATCAGTTTGTACCCTTTTGAATCTTCATAGTACCCAAAAAATAGACGCTCTTGGATTTGGGGCTGCAAAGCCTTCCTCTTTTCTGTTGGAATTCTAGCCCAAGCCCTTGAGCCAAAAATCCTGAAATGGGTCACTTCTGGCTTGTGCCCACTCCATGATTCGAAAGGAGTCATACCATCTAGATGTTTATGAGGCACCCTATTTTGGATATAGTCTACACATTTTATAGCTTTATCCCAAAACTTTGGTGGCAAATTCTTAGCCTCCATCATGCAGGTTTCCATCTCTTTTAGTGATATGTTCTTCCTCTCAGCAACACAATTTTGCTGTGGTGTGTAAGGGAAAGAATGCTGCATCTAAATACTTGCATATGAAAAATATTGAATGAACTTAGAATTGACATAATCACCACCATTGTTAGATCTGAGGACCTTGAGTTTCCTCCCACACTGGTTTTCAAGCAAAGCCTTGAAGACTTTGAAGAGGCCAAAAACTTTAGACTTGTGTTTCAGGAAGTAAACCCAGCAGTACCTGGAAAAATCATCTATGAATTTCAATGCATATTTGGCCTGACTCATCGACATATGAGGAAATGGTCCAGAAACATCACTGTGGATCAAATCAAGAGGTGCTGAGGTTCTCTCATGACTAGCTTTCTCAAATTTATGCTCTAGGTGTTTTCCTAAGATGCAACCTTGACAGACTCCTTTGGAAAACTTAATATTTGGTAATATGACCATTTATTTTTCACTAAGGTAAGAAAGATACTTGTAATTAAGGTGGCCAAATATTTCATGCCAAATATTGCTTGCCTCATTAGCATGAATCAGAAGAGCAGAGGGGTTTGAGTAAGGTAGGAAGTGTGAGAACATGTATACCTTCGAAGTGTGATTTGCAACTCCTTTTGCAATGAATTTACCACTTGATATCTCTATGATATCAACTTCATTAGGGGAGAAAATGACCTTCTTTGGAGACCCTGTGTGGGTCATCTGATACACTGATAGGAGGTTAGAGGCAATACCTGGAACATACAATACATTGTTGAACTTACCATGGTCAAGATCAATCCTCCCTTTGCCCAAAATTTCGGTGAGAGAGTCATCTCCTAGTACTATTGGTGGAAATGTTAACATGTCAAGTGAGGTGAATGCCTCCTTGGTCGAAACCATATGTATTGAATCTCTAGAATCAATGATGAAACTAGGTGAGCTTGTTGTGCCAGCAACCAATGCATGAAATCTCTCTCTCTCCTCTGAATTTGATCCTCCTTTCCTCTTCTTTTAGTTATTAGGAAGGGATATTCCATTCTTCTATAGGAGTTGGGTCAGCATGTCAATTTTATTCTTCATGTAGGAGCTTTCAGGATGATTTCCCTTACTACTGTATGCACACTTGCTCATTTCTCCTTTGTTCTTCTTCTTCTAGGGGTTCTTCTTGGAACCTTGGGGCTCCTTTGGAGACTTGTTCTTGTCTCTCTTTTTCTCAGGTGGCTTCTTAGCTCTCTTCTTACCTTTTGAATCCACCTTTGAATATCCAGCAACCAGAGCTTGGTCTTTGGAAGGTTTGATGGTTCTCATCATCACCGGTTTATCTTTTTCTTGTGTGAGAGATTCCATGAAATATGCAAGGCTAGGCATTTTCCAGGCTCGAGCTATCAACTTTGTGGCATAGAAGGTCGATACAAACACTAAATAGTCAGGGACAAGCTTTGAGAGTGTGGCCAAAACCAGTTTCTCATCCTTCTTTTCGATCCCACACTGTTTTAGCTGCAAAACAAGGGCTTTGAACTTGGAAAAATAGTGTTACAGGGATTCAAAGCTATTGGGACTTAGGGAGATCAATTCATTTTTAATTTGATGTCCCCTCATCTCATATTTCTTACCAAAAATCTCAACAAGCTTCTCCCATACTTCATTTGGTGATGTAAATCAATTAATATGGAAAAGGAGGTCTCTGGATCTGCTCAGACATAGGATACCATAGGCTTCATCCCTCCTATTGTGCCATTTAATTTTCTCTACAGCTGCATTGGGCTCTGCTTCTATTTCCATAGTCACTCTGTAAAGGAATTTCTCGCTCAATAGTATCTCCATATCTGTTTTCCATTCAAATAAGTTAAATGGGGTCAAGATGATCGTCTGAGATTGATCGATAGCTCAGAAATTGTCCCTTCAATCAGCAGAATGATCCCAATCAATGATGTCAAACCTGAAATAACAAATTGGAAGGAGATAATTCGATCTAAAAATGCTTTGATACCATGTGGATATTTAACCCAGGTGTTAGAACAATTACACTCACGAAAATTACCAATTACACATGCAAATTACACACAAAGGAGACTGAATATGGAGAAGAACACTAATCTGTATTGAATAAGTGTACAATATCCAACCCTGTGAAGTCATAGGGTTCCACAATAAATAATTACATGAGATACTCGAATGAATAAGGATTCCATTCGAATTTGGTCAAAAGCAGGCTTACTAAATCTAAGCAAATCCCCCATAGGTGCATAAAGCAGTTTCCAAATCTGTCTAGGAGCTCACAAACTGGATAAATCAATTAGGAAAGCTAATAGATGATGGAAGGACAACTCATACATGCTTTTCATAGGAGAAAAGAGTGGAGGATTATGAGGACAAAAAACAAGTTAACTTCACCTAGTCAAACTTTCCCAATTGCCTTAAAACTCAGCAAAAGCAGGCAGTAAAGTAGAGAAAGCAGACATGCACTAGAAAAGCCAAGAATAAAGAAGATTTGATTCTGAGTTGTTTTCCAAGTGCTTGATGACTCAATTTTAGCAAGTTTGACCACTTTGGAGATGTGGAAGACAACTTGCATAAGGTGGAATATGGAAACTAGGAAAATAAGACAAAAATTGGATTAATTAATGTTTAAGCTATCTAACTACGGGTTGATTATTCTAACAACAAGCACATCCTAGCATTAGTGTTGAGCGAAAAGCTCTAGAATCCCACTAACTTGTAACTCCCTATTTAGATCACAATATGTTAACAAATTTTATATTTATTATATATTTTATACATGTTATGTATAAAGAATAAACATAGTAATAGTTTTAATAATGAAATAAAGAGGGAGACGCTCCATTTATTATTACTATTATTACTAAAAGAAAAATTAAATAGTATAATACCTAAAAAATTCTAAATAGGAACTAGTTAAAATCTCCCACGTTAAAGTATTAAAAATACCCAAATTAAATAAAAAGGGTTAAATCAAGAAATCAAGGATTTCTTGATTTCACTGCCCCTTTGACTAAAAAGCCTGTCTATAAAGTCCCAAGCCAAAGAGAGGACTGAGGACAAGATCTATGCTTGCAGGAGTCATTATTCTACCTGCTAATTTATCAAGAGAGAGTTCTTGGAGAACATTTCCCTAAGAGGAAGAAGGAGAACTAATACAAACCCGATATACAAACTAGGAAAGCCTCACCTTAGGAGCTCCAAGCTACTTTCATGTTGGAACCAGCTTGGGGGGATCCAGATTGAAACTAGAAATAGTTCCAGGTCATGGTTGCGAGGAACGTGGTAGTTCCTAAGTGATTCTGTCATATAATATAGAGGTCCGATCTGCCTATGAATTGTTAATACTGGTTAATTGAGTGTGCATGTTTCAGCCATTAAAGGAGGTTCAATTTTCAGGTATGAGGTTCTGTACGACCCATTTAATTTCCTAGATTAAAGGGATAGCTAGATTATGCTAGGTTTTATATTATATGTTCTAATCCTAGATGTTTTTGTTTTCCCTACAAAAATTCATTGAAGGGTTTACATTCTAAATTATAAACCCTACGCTATAATTTAATTTTCTATTTAAATATTTATCAAGGGTTTTGCAGTTTTAAGTTTTACTTTTGTCTTATCTTCGCTGCTTAAACTGTGTTTTCCTACAAACTAGGTACTATTTTTTAGATTAATTACCTAGCTGTTCATTGGCCTATATACTCTAGTGACATATTTCATATTGTTAGCAAAGGCATGTTATATTTAGAAAGAGCAGTTCAGACATAGGTTTTCAGATCTAGAATAATTATACAACGCAGTAATTCTATTAAATAGAACCTAGTAAATATATAATATATGTATATATGTATTAATAGGAATGAAATAGACATATAATTCTACTCTATCAGCAATATAAATACATCTAAGAATAAATTATAAACATCACATACTAGAGCTTAGATAAGAACCACCAAAGACCTTTTAAGGTATGTATAAATAAACTTATGTTAATAACCAAATCATTCCCATTAAAGCAAACATGTCAAAACCCCAAATTTTCACAAAAAATTAAAATTTTGAGATAACATAAAATGCTGAATATGTCGTTTACTAACAACTAATGGATAGTGGAAAATCAAATAGTCCAACAATTAGTATTACACATATTCCAATTATGTTAACTAAAGCAGTTTCTTTATCATAATGTAAATAAGGTTTACTTGAATATTATTTTCTTTCAGTTTACTAATGAGTCTTCTTTATAGCAAGTAGGTGGAATCTAACCTTGAATTTTGGTCTTACTTAGCATTTATGCTAATGCAGATAGATTGCTGGTTCTTATAGGTTCGCAGGTATGATTGAACAAGTAGATGTTCTAAAATCATAAAGTATCAAGAAGTGTTTCTGTTTGCAAAATAATATGCTAGTAAAATAAGCTGATAATTTTCAAGCAACTTCATGAGGTAAAGTAGTTTATATTTTCTAGTTTGTCTTGTAAGCAGAGTTCAGATAAATGCATTTCTTTCTTTATCAAGTTTAGCGACACCAAAGATACTTACTGTGAACTCTAAGCTCATAATCTTTGTCGCATATTCATTTCTATTTTAACTTGCTTAGCTTGCAAATGTTATACTTATTCATAATATTTGTTTTTATTCATGGAAGAGATATTATCAATGTTGTTAGTAAATATTTTCATTAGAATATGTGTTCGATTTAGTTTTTAACCTTCTAGTTATGGTAAGTATCAACCTGTTACTTATATGTACAAGCCAGCCTCTCACCAATAGGTTATCTGCTTCCTCATCAACGTTGTACTGCATGTACTATTGTAATCACATACAATCTCGTAGTATTTACTAAAGTACAAAACTAATCGTTATTTATATTCTGTAGGGACTTACTACATGTAAAACTCCTTGATATTATAAGCTTGATTATTGTAAAGGAAATAACTGCATCATTTCAGATGGAATACTATTTTCCCTTGCTTGCTAAATCTAATTCAATCAGTGTCGTTCCAATGATTAAAGACTTGAGCATAGTTATTCCATTGTAATTTTATTATTACCATAATGTCTCTTTTACATTAAGTTAATGTCTATAATGGCTATTATGGTAGATATTTCTATGATGATTATAATTCTACCCTATACTAAGTAAAGGTTATCTTGATCAATCACCAACTATCTTGTCCAACATAAACCAATATGGTAACTTCTATTATTGACAAGTTGAGAAGCAACTAAAGTCTAATAATGTTTAAACCAAAACCGATCTTGGTAAAAGTCATGTTTATATTCTTTTATTATGCTATTCAACTTCATAATTTATAACCACCTAAGATGTTTGTTTATAAATGATAAGTTCGGACTATAATACATTCATACTCCACAATGTTTACAAGTATATAAGCCTACTTGTAGTTTGAAAGGTTCTAAGCATAATTGATTTCAGGATTATCCAAAAGATTGAGTGGTTACACCTTTCAATAGGTCAACGTTAACCAAATATTGTTTTTATCCAAATCGCCCAAAATCAAGCTATCAAACATTATGATAAACATTATATGTTATTAACGATGGGATATATATATATATATATATATCATAGATCATGCAATGTTTGATAAATATCATTGTTTGAATAATTGGATAAATGATCGCAAGTTGAATTTGGAATCGACCCATGCATGGTTGGAAATATTTGACGGCACATGGTCCCCTCCTGTCTGTGTATTGGTGATATAAAACTCTTGCAACCCTAATCTCTTGTCATTCTCCCTCTGAGGTTCACACTGCCCTTCAGGATTCTCTGCAAGGTTTCATGGTGACCATGAGTGTTCTTTCCATTCTAGCTTGTTCCACAGCTTGGGTTCAGTGTTGCTGTAGTCTTCAATGTTTGGTCTTGTTGCCAACCTTCGTAGCTATGGGTTTTTATTAGGTGAGAGTTTATTGGTGTGTTTTCTCTTGGTTTGTAGCATGTCCTTAGATCCATCTTTCCTTCCCTGTGGCCTGTCACTACGGTGAGAAGCTTAGATTCACTGTTGTTGGTTGTGCTCCATCATTGCCGTAGGGTTTGACGATTTTGTATGAGCAATATGTAGTTGGTAACAGTCTCTTCATTAGACTGTTTGATACTCTTACTTAAGGTAAATATTTTCTTTTCATTCCAAAATAAAAGACTCGCAATAAAATCATGTTTACAGTTAGGTTTTCAATAGTAAAAGAGTTTTGAATTTAATGCACAGTGTTGTGCTCTCTTTGCAGGAACTAGAGACTATTCTTGCAATCCGTGATGAAGATAATGTTGGTTGTCTTTGAAGGCTCCTCGCTTCAATCCGGTAAGCCCTGGCTTTAAATAATGGGTTCTTACCCTACTTTTAAAAGGGTTGTTGATGGTGAAACCCCAAGCTTGGAAGCTTGTCTAGTTTTTCCATTAGATAAATGTTTTCTTGTTTTTAAAGGTTGTTGGTTGTATTATGTTAACAAACCCTCGCTTTGTTGTTGGGTATTCTCGGCCGTGAGCTGGGTGTTGTAATTAGTTTTAAATTTCCGTCCTTATGGGCTGTTAATTTAATACATTGGTTTTTGTTCTCAAACTCAGTTTCGTTTTAGAGTGATACTGTATATTTTGACTTTGTGTTTGTTAGAGTTTTACCCTAATCGACTGTTAATAATGAAAATTACTATCTTTTATATTTTGTGTATATAATATTGTCATTTTTTTATAGTGTAATTCAGTCATAGTGTAATTTGTAATATTTACTTATTTTCTCGGGAAATACAAGCTAGGGTTTTTCTGAATGAAACCCTCGTTTAAATAAATATTTCAATTTATTTTAAATAGGTTATGCTACTTGTTAAATTCATTTTATTTAGTATTACAGGTGTGTTGTGAAAAATTTAAGTTGTATCTATACATTTGGTATTTCATTTGTCCTTAAAGGACTGTAAATAGTCTATAGTAGTTTAATGGCTTATTAATATAGTAATCCAAATAAATGGATTCTAACTTAAATGTTTTTATTTGTAAAGATTAAATTTGGTTTAGGGTTTCAACCCTGTATATTTACTTTTACAGGTATAACCTATTTGATAATTATAAAACAGTTCTTTACATAGATAGATATTCATTTTTATAATAGTTATTAATCCTATTCTCATTGTTTTTATTTACTAAACTGACAGATAGAATTTAGTCAGAGTTCTTTGCAAAGATAAGCATAGATTATGTAACTTAGTTTGCTGTTTATAAGTTAAGTACTTACAATATAACACTATTTAGTTTATATTTAATTATTAGTCTTAAATGAATTGATATTAGGAAAATAAACTAAATAAATTGTAGTTTGTTTCTTTACTGAACTGAATGTAAACATTGTAATTCAACTGTGATTTTTCTGCTACATTGAAATCAGTTACTAAGTGAACACATAAAAATATAACCTATCATATCACAGTTTAACTTAACTTGAATAAAATTAATCTACTATCTGTAAATACATAGTCTATATACTAGGATATTTTCTGAACATATTAATCCTTCTACTTGTACTAGATTACTGCTATTTCTTTTCTAATATAGTTACATAAATAAGTTAGTTAAAACAATAAACATAGATAACCAGATCATTATTCTTTTTAATAATAACCTACATACTGAAATAAATTACTCTACTAACTTCGAAATGTGAGATTATATCTATTCTATTCAGTTTCTTAACATATTCTTTCATCTATTGTAAATACTCTATCTGTGCTGGAGTACGTCCTAGTCTTTCCAGGTGTGGAAAAAAAATGACTAGAATTATTTTCCATTCTAACAATTTACAAAATGAAAATTTAACATTCATTTAACAGTTAGATTCCGATTTATCTATCTAACATAGTAAAACAAATAATGTAGAACCTAATTAGGATAGACGACAAGAGAATTAAAAGGTCGTTCCTCCCTACCAAACTCCTAGAGAGTGCTCAAACAATGCTTCTTTAGGACCCCCGAGCCTATTCCTGGTATTGTTGGCTCAGAACTAGTGGAGCATGCAAACATTAGACTAATCCAATAACTCAATAAAATATCATGCACTCAGTAGTAAGATCTTTTAGCTTAAAAGCTGCACTAGATCTCTCAATAGTTATCCCCTCAAAATATTTCCACAATTCCCTTCCATTGAATTTCTCAAAAGTACATTCATCTGAATGATCAATTCTCTAGAATGAGCAACCTCAGCTCTCTTCAATGGGAATTTTATAAATATTTCCTAGGTCTTTTGGGTCAGTTGTCATTAATTGAGCCACCTACTCTGATTCCACTTTCTTAGGAAATCATGACCCCAAATTTAGGGAGGTTGCCACCTGCAATAGTTGGAAGTGGTTTGAGGATGCTGCCACATGTCTATTTGCTCTCCACCTAGTCTCCTCCACCAATGTGACTAGTAAACACTCTTTTAATAGCTCTCCTAAGATATTGTCTCTTCCTTTATTTACTTAAACTAAAAATATTTAGAATTACATTAAATATCCTTCACTCTGATGAGTCATCAATTACAACTTAGCATAAAAATTAACATATTGTCCTCAAATAAAATCAAATAAGATAATATTGTTTTTGCAAAATTGGGGCATGTGACATACACACCCCCTTAGAGCATAACATCGTTCTCGATGTTATTTATTCTTTGTCCTTGGAATTCCCCTGGAATAGAATTGGATATGCATCTCACATTTTACTTTCCAATTCCTAGGTGGCTTCCTCTGGACTAAGCTGCTTCCATTGCACCTTCACCTTACCAATGGTGCGGTTCCGAACTGTGATCTTCCTCTGCCCGAGGATGCAGTCTCGTTCCACAAAAATATATCCTTCTAGTTCGACCTGTACATCATTCCAGTTAAAAAAATGAGTTGCATCGTGAACATATTTCTTTCATACAGAAATGTGAAAAACATTATGTACTCTTAAATTTGGTGGTAATGCTAATTGATAAGATACTTGTCCAATCCTGGACAGTATTTCAAATGGACAACAGTAACGCGGTGCTAATTTTGCACACCTTCCCAATCTCAGAGAGCTCTTTTTGGGCCTCAACTTGATGAACACATGTTCACCTACCTGAAACTCCTTTGGAGTTCTTTTAATTTCTGCTTGAATTTTCTATCGATCCTGCACAACTTTCAGATTACCTTGTACCTACTTTACAATTTTTTCCATTTCTTGTAATAGTTCAGGACCTAATACTAATATATTCACCAGGTTACTCCAAGAGATAGGAGTATTACATTTCCTTCCATACAAGATTTCAAAAGGACTAAATCTGGCTGATGCCTAATAATTTTTATTATAAGAAAATTCTACCAGATGCAAATAATCCTCCCATTTACCTGGCTAGTCTTTCACATACATCCATAATAAATATTCCAGCACTTGGTTTACTCTTTCAGTTTGTCCATCTGTTTGAGGATGGAATGAAGTACTAAAATTTAATGTAGTGTTTAATCCTTTAAACAGAGATTTCCAAAAGTTACGTGTAAAATTAGGATCTCTATCTGAGATTATGACTTTCGGTATTCCATGCAGTCAAAAAATCTATTTTAGAAAAATATCAGCTATATTTGAAGCTTTATACGTACTTTTAATAGGTATAAAGTGATCTTATTTGCTTAATTTATCGACCAATACCATGATAGAATCATTTAAATTCTGGTTTTTATGCAGTCCAGTAATAAAATCGAGACTAATTATCTCCCATTTCTAGCTAGGAATGGGAAACGACTGAAGTAATCTAGCTGGGTGTCGATGTTTAGTTTTCACCTACTGACATTCAAAACACCTAGCGGTATACTCTTCTAACTCAATCTTCATATTTGGCCAAAAATATTCTTTTCTTAACATAGTTATAGTATTTTGATAACCTGGCTGACCTGAGTATGGGGTTTTATAGATTTCATCCAAAATTAACAACTTAAATTTAGGTACGTTAGGTACATACATTATATCTTTATACAGTAAAAATTCTTTTGCATTCAAACTATACCCTTTACTTAATCTTTCTGTTGGATTTTCTTT
Source organism: Pseudotsuga menziesii (assembly GCA_001517045.1). Lineage (NCBI taxonomy): Eukaryota > Viridiplantae > Streptophyta > Pinopsida > Pinales > Pinaceae > Pseudotsuga > Pseudotsuga menziesii. The sequence goes on from LPNX010798230.1 coordinate 286,821, forward strand.
CGTTTTAGCTCGTAAGTTTTGGTAAATTTCATCTTGTTCTATCCTTGCTTTAAGCTGTTCATCCATATTTGTTGTATAAGTGCCGATAACTGCTGTGAAGTTCAGTCTTGCATTCCTACTTAATGCATCAACAACTTTATTTTATTTACCTTTATTGTGCTGAATTTTGAAATCATACTCACTTAGAAAAGCTATCCACCTAGCTTGTCTGACATTTATATTAGGATGATCTAACAGATACTTTAGTCCTTTATTATCAGTCATTAAAATAACTTTTCTTCCAATTAGGTGATGACGCCACTTATTTAGAGCATGTATAACAACAACTAATTCTAGATCATAAGTTCCATACTTATTTTCATGAATGTTTAATTTCTTAGACTCATAGGAAATAACATGCCCTTCTTGAGTTAGAACACTACCTAAACCATCATTGCAGGCATCGGTGCACACCACAAATTCTTTATTTGGATCAACTATTCATAAAATAGGTGCGTTGGTTAACAAAGTTTTTAACTTTTTAAATCTTTCATTTCATTTGTGGTTCCAATCAATTTTATTTCCTTTCTTCTGCAAAGAAGTTATCAGATTCGTGATTCTTAAAAAACCTTCAATCAACCTCTGGTAATAACTGGTAATTCCCATGAAGGATGGAACATCAGTTACATCCTTAGGAACTGGCTAATCTTCGATCACCTTTATCTTTTCAGGATCCACCGAAATCCTTTCCTTAGTCACCACATGACCTCATTATTGAATCTTATCTTTGAAGAAATTGTATTTACTAAACTCTGCAAAGAGTTGATGATCTCGTAATTCTTACAAAACTATTTTTAAACGTTCTTTATGTTCTTCTTTAGTTTTTGAATAGATTAATATATCATCGATAAACACAACTACAAACTTATCTAGATACTTATGCATAACGTTGTTCATTAAACACATAAAAATAGTTGGGGCATTAGCAAGCCTAAATGGCATGATGACAAACACATAATGGCCATATTGAGTTCTAAAAGCTGTTTTAAATATGTCTTCATCATTAATCCTAACTTAATGATATCCAGACCTTAAATAAATTTTCAAAAACACCGTGCCTCCACATAGTTGATCAAACAGATCATCTATGTGGGGAAATGTGTATCTATTTTTGATAGTCATCTTATTCAACTGACGGTAATCTATGCAAAGTTGCATGGTTCCGTCCTTTTTATTAACGAAGATGACACGTGCCCCCGAGGGAGACACACTAGGTCGAATATACTTTTTATCAATAAGTTCTTTTAATTGTGACTTTAAATCATTAATTTCTAGTATGCTCATTCGATAAGGGGCCTTTCACCTAGATACTACACCAGGTACTAGCTCAATGGTAAAATCCAGTTCCCTTTTCAGAGGTAGTCCCAGAATTTCTTCCAAAAATATGTCATCATACTATCTTAAAATCGGTATATCTTCCAGTTTTAATTTGTCTATATTATTTAAATTTTCCTCATTAGTTATTGTTACTTCATAAGCTTTACAACCCTTCCTAACAACTCTCTTAAGATGCAGAGCATAAATCTACCTTATGGTGGTTTTTCTAGGGATTCCTTTTACACTTACTGGTTTTCCATCACTATTTATACATGTAAAGGTTTTATCATAACAATTTAAAACTACCCTATGTTTTTCTAACCAATCCATACCAATGAGTAAGTCAGAAGAAGTAAGAGGTAATACATTAAGCTTTACAATAGTTTCAAAATGATCCATAACTACTGCACATTATTTTACAAAACAAGTTACCTTCCTTTTAGCACTAGTGGCTAACTGAACCAACCAAGAATTCTAAAATTTTTCAACAGGTAACTTACATTTTTCTACCATTTCAGGTGAAATATAACCGAGACTAGCTCCTGGATCAATTAAAATAGTTATAGGGGTTTGGTTTATCATACCTTCTACTTCCACCATGGAAGTTTGATATTTTGCTTGTCGATTCTCCAAGGCTGCATTGATTTTGGGCATAGTCCTCGCTAATTCTCGAATAGTCATCTCCTCTTGTATAGTATGAATATTACTGACAGTCTTTTTCTAATTAGGACAGAATGAGGCATAATGTGGGCCATTACACTACCATCATTTTATAGGTTCTTTGCATTGAAATTTCTTGGTGTAATTACCATGGTTATTAGCAGACTCTTTACCCTTGGAATTATTCTGATTGCTTGGTGAATTATTCTTATTCTCTTGGAAATTCTTGTTAGCAAAATTTCTGGCCTTATTTTTTTTAGAATTCCTGTTGGGCACAAATTCTTTCTTCTTTTGATCATAATGGTTATTATTCTTCTTGTCCTTCCAGTTGGCCATGCTTTCCTTCTTTTGATTCTGTTCATAAAAAAAATTGGCTTTCCTCATACCTTCTTCCAAAGTCTTTGGATTGTCATACTCAATCATGTGCTTAATATGATAAGGTACACAGTTGAGGAATCATTGTACCTTTGGTTTTTCATATGCAAGGTATGGCACATACCTAAAAAGACTTAAAAACCTGTTGTTTATATCTTTCATAGTCATTGCTCCTAATTTAAGCTCATAGAATTCTTTTGTGCTCTCTTCATAGTATTGGTCAGACATAAATTTATTTTTAAATTACCTATTAAAGGTACTCCAATTTACGTTATTCTCTTTTATTCCCTTCACTCTCTTCAAGTCCTTCCACCAAATATCAGTCTTTTTTGAGAGATTGTAGATAGCCATTCTAGCCTTTAATTGGTTAGAATAGTTATAAATCTGGAAGTATTTCTTCATTCTAGATAAATAGAATTCTGCTTCCTCCCCCTTCTCAGTGTCTCCATTGAATGTTGTTGGTTTAATCTTTTTAAACTCCATAGAAATTTCTTCATAGGGTTTATATTTATTCCTTTTAGTATAATGATTGTCATCACTACTGTCATTAGCAAAAAGAAATTTACGTTGCTTACCAAACACCTCTGAAGATGAGCTACTTTCATTTTTAGTTTGTTTAATTTTCTTATATTTATGTTGATGACTTGTATCTTTTGATTCAGATCTTTTATCCCTACCCTTAGTTTGAAACCTTTATGTTAGGATCTAATTCAACTCCTCTTGAGCTATCAGAATCCTTTCATTCTCTCGTTTAATTGATTCCATTTCAGATTTTAAGTCTTTTACTGTTTGTAATAGTTTTGAGGAATTAGTGGTTAAATATTCTTGTATAGGATCCCTTGGTAAGTTTTCTGGTTCAGTAAATAGAGATTCCTCTTGTGCATATTCCTCCATCCTTTCCATACCCATTGTTAAACTTCAGAAACAATTTCTATGTTGAATAACATTTAAAAGAAAAATAGATAAGCAAAATAATTCAAAATCATTGTTTCATAAAAGCTAGTTGGGCTTCATCAAGGCCTAGTGTTTGAACCTTGTCCTCTGATACCACATGTCAAAACCCCAAATTTTCAAAAAAAATTAAAATTTTGAGATAACTTAAAATGATAAATATGCGGTTTACTAATAGCTAATGGATAGTAGAAAATGAAACTGTCTAACAATTAATATTACACATTTTTTCGATTATGTTAACTAAAGCAGTTTCTTTATCGTAACATAAATAAGGTTTACTTACGTACTATTTTATTTCAGTTTACTAATGCGTCTTCTTTATGGAAAGTAGGTGGAATCTAACTTTGAATCTTGGGCTTACTTAGCATTTATGCTAATGCAGACAGATTGCTGGTTCTTACAGGGTCATAGCTATGATCGAACAAGTAGACTTTTTAAAATCATAAAGTATCAAGATGTGTTTATGTTTGCAAAATAATATGCTAGTAAATAAGTTGGTAATTTTCAAGAAACTTGAATGAGGTAAACTAGTTTATCTTTTCTAGTATGTCTTGTAAGCAGAGTTCAGATAAATGAGCTTCTTTCTTTATCAAGTTTAGCGACACCAAGATACTTACTGTGAACTCTGAGCTCGTAATATTTATCGCATATTCATTTCTATTTTAACATGATTAGCTTGCAAATGTTATACTTATTCGTACTATTTGTTTTTATTCATGGAAGAGCTCTTATCAATGCTGATAGTAAATATTTTCATTAGAATATGCGATTCGATTTCGTTTTTAACCTTCTAGTTATGGTAAGTATCAACCTGTTACTTATATGTACAAACCAGTTGCTCACTAACGGGTTATCCGCTTCCTCATCAACGTCGTACTGCATGTACTATTGCAATCACGTACAATATCGTAGTCTTTACTAAAGTACCAAACTAATCATTATTTATATTTTGTAGGGACTTATTGCCTATAAAAATCCTTGATATTATAAGCTTGATTATTGTAAAGGAAATAACTGCATCATTTCAGATAGAATACTATTTTCCCTTGCTTCCTAAATCTAAGTCAATCAATGTCGTTCCAATGATTAAAGACTTGAGCATAGTTATTCCATTGTAATTTTATTATTACCATAATGTCTTTTTTACATTAAGTTAATTTCTATAATGGCTATTATGGTAGATCTTTCTACGATGATTATAATTCTACCCTATACTAAGTACAGGTTATCTTGATCAATCACCAACTATCTTGTCCAACATAAACCAATATGGTAACTTCTATTATTCACAGGCCGAGAAGCAACTAAAGTCTAAGAAATTTTAAACCAACACCAATCTTGGTAAAAGCCATGTTTATATTCTTTTCGTATGCTATTCAACTTCATAATTTATAACCACCCAAGCTATTTGTTTATAAATGATACGTTCAGACTAGAATAGATGCATACTCCACAATGTTTACAAGTATATAAGCCTACTTGTAGTTTGAAAGGTTCTAAGCATAATCGATTTTAGGATTATCCAAAATATTGAGTGGTTACACCTTTCAATAGGTCACTGTTAACCAATTATTGTTTTTACCCAAATCGCACAAAATCAAGCTATCAAACACTATGATAAACATTATATGTGTTTAACGATGGGATATATATAAATATATATACATATACATATACATATACATATACATATACATATACACACACACACACACACACACACACACACACACACACAC
>LPNX010798230.1:291958-305752 GCA_001517045.1 Pseudotsuga menziesii
AATTGGATAAATGATCGCAGGTGGACTTTGGAATCAACCCACGCATGGTTGGAAATATTTGAGGGCACGTGGTCACCTCCTATCCATGTATTGGTGATATAAAAATATTACAAACCTAATCTCTTGTCATTCTCCCTTCGATGTTCACGCTGGCCTTTGGGCTGCTCTGCAAGGTTTCATGGTGGCCATAAGTGTTCTTCCCATTCTAGCTTGCTCAATAGCTTGGGTTTAACATTGCTGTAGTCTTCATTGTTTGGTCTTGCTGCCAACCTTCGTAGCTGTGGATTTTTATTAGGTGAGAGTTTAATGGTGTGTTTTCTCTTGGCTCGCAGCCTGTCCTTAGCTCCTTCTTTCCTTCCTCATGGCCTGTCACTGTGGTGAGAGGCTAATATTCACTGTTGTTGGTTGTGCTCCATCGTCCTCGCAGGGTTTGAAGATTTTGTATGAAAAATCTGTAGTTGGTGATGGTCTCTTCGCTAGACTGTTCAATACTCTTATTTAAGGTAAATATTTGGTTTTCATTCCAAAATAAAATACTCACAGTAAAATCATGTTTACAGTTAGGTTTTAATAGTAAAAGAGTTTTGAATTTAATGCACAGTGTTGTGCTCTCTTTGCAGGAACTGGAGACTATTCCTGCAACCCATGATGAAGATAATGTTGGTTGTCTTAGAAGGCTCATGGCTTCAATCCAGTAAGCCCTGGGTTCAACGAATGGGTTCTTACCTTGCTTGTAATAGGGTTGTCGATAGTGAAACCCCGAGCTTGGAAGCTTGTCCAATATCTCCATTAGATAAATGTTTTCTTGTTTTTAAAGGCTGTTGGTTCTATTCTATTTACAAAACTTCTCTTTGTCATTGGGTAGTCCCGACCATGAGCTGGGTGTTGTAATTAGTTTTAAATTTTTGGCCTTATGGCGTGTTAATGTAATACATTGGTTTTTTTTCTTGAATTCAGTTTCGTTTTACAGTGACACTGTATATTTTGACACTATGTATGTTAGAGTTTTACCCTAATCAACTGTTAATAATGAAAATTTCTGTCTTTGATATTTTGTGTATATAATATTGTTATTTTTTTATACTATAATTCAGTCATAGTGTAATTTGTAATATTTAATTGTTTGCTCGAGAAATACGAGCTTGAGTTTTTTTGAATGAAAACCTTGTTTAAATAAATCTTTCAATTTATTTTAAATAGGTTCTGCTACTTGTTAAATTTGTTTTATTTAGTATTATAGGTGTGTTGTGAAAAATTTAAGTTGTATCTATACATTTGTATTTTCATTTGTCCTTAAAGGAATCTAAACAGTCTATAGTATTTTAATGGCTTATTAATATAATAATCCAAATAAATGGATTCTAACTTAAATGTTTTTATTTGTAAAGATTAAATTTGGTTTAGGGTTTCGACCCTAAAGATTTACTTTTACACGTATAACCTGTTTGATAATTATAAAACAGTTCTTTACATAGATAGATATTTATTTTTATAATAGTTATTAATCCTATTCTCATTGTTTTTATTTACTAAACTGACAGATAGAATTTATTCAGAGTTCTTTGCAAAGATAAGCATAGATTCTTTAACTTAGTTTGCTCTTTATAAGTTAAGTACTTACAATATAACCCTATTTAGTTTATATTTAATTATTAGTCTTGAATGAACTAATATTATTAAAATAAACTAAATAAATTGTAGTTTGTTTCTTTACTGAACAGAACGTAAACATTGTAATTCGACTGTGATTTTTCTGCTGCATTGAAATCAGTTACTAAGTGAGCACAGAGAATTATAACCTATCATAGCATGGTTTAACCTGTATAATTTTTTAAATTGAATAAAATTAATCTACTGTTTGTAATTGCATAGTCTATATACTAGGATATTTTCTTAACATATTAATCCTTCTACCTATACTAGGTTACTGCTATTTCTTTTCTAATATATTTACATAAATAAGTTGGTTAAAACAATAAACATAGCTAACCAGATCATTATTCTTTTTAATAATAACCTACATACTGAAATAAATTACTCTGCTAACTTCAAAATGCAGAACCATATCTATTCTATTCAGTCTCTTAACATATTATTTCATCTACAATAAATACTCTATCTATGCTGGAGTACGTCCTAGTCCTTCCAGGTGTGGAAAAATACATACCTGAATTATTTTCCATTCTAACAATTTACAAACTCAAAATTTAACATTCATTTAACAGTTAGATCCCGATTTATCTATCTAACACAGTAAAACAAATAATGTAGAACCTGATTAGGATAGACAAAAACAATGTTAGGAGGTCATTCCTCCCTACACAACTCCTAGAGAGCGCTCAAATAACGCTTCCTCAGGACCCTCGAGCATGTTCCTCGTCTTCTTGGCTGAGAACTGGTGGAGCATGCAAACAGTATACTGATCCAATGACTCATTAAAACATGCTACACTCAGGAGTAAGATCTTTCTTCTTAAAACCTGCACAAGATCTCTCAGCAGTTATCCCTCAAACTCTTTCCACAATTCCCTTCCATTGAATTTCTCTGAAGTACATTCACCTAAATGATCACTTCTCTAGAATGAGCAGCCTCATCTCTCTTCAATGGGAATTTTTATAAATATTGCCGAGGTCTTTTGGGTCATTTGTCATTAATTGAGCCACCTGCTCTGATTCCACTTTCTCGAGGAATCATGACACCAAATGTAGGGAGGTTGCCACCTGCAATAGTTGGAAGTGGTTTGAGGATGCTGCTACATGTCTGTTTGCTCTCCACCCATTCTCCTCGACCAACGTGACCAGTGAACACTCTTTTAACAGCTCTCCTAACTTATTGTGTCTTCATTTATTTATTTAAAATAAAAATATTCAGAATTACATTAAATATCATTGACTCTACTGATTCATCAATTATAAACTAAGCATAAAATTTAATATATTGTCCTCAAATAAAATGAAATAAGATAATATTATTTTTGCAAAATTGGTGCATGTGACAAAACATCATCATAAAACTTATAACATTCCAAGGATTGAGACCATATAAATGGCCCACAATTTATAAACTCTATACCATCTATATCTACCAAGTATAAACAAGAATATTATTAACAACAATATAAATTGACAACATAAACTACAAATTGAACCATCTAAGTATTAAAATCCACATAATAGTAATCATGTGACATAATAAAATAAAAGGTCCAACATAATATTAACCACGCCTAGTAAATAAACAGACAACCATAAAACATTAAATTATTAACTTAACAACCATATAGACACACAAAGGTCATAGTTTCGAGCCATATGGGTATTCAAACCAAAACACATGCCATAGGAAAACCACAATAATAATACACATGCAATAATCATTTAAACACATAAGGTATTTGCACATACATTGAAAGATTGAATCTTGTGGGCACGCAAATGCCCAAATTGCATGCCATAATAAAACCACAATATAATTACATATACAATAATAAAATAAAACCACATAGTTATACAAGAGATTTTAGGATCGAATACTATGGGCTCTTAAACCCCAAATCACAACACGTACAAATAATAAACCCTCATTACCATAAACGACCCAGGATCGAATCCTGTGGGGTATTTAAACTTTATAACAAAGCCACACTTTAATATTTGCACACAAGATGTACAATCAAACTTAATCTCTTACACAAAGGTCATAATACCCTTTACAATTTATATACATTGTAATCATGACCCCAACCCCATACTTAAAACCCTGTCAACAAATTAACCTACAACAACGTTTTCCCACACAATATTTTACACCCACGATCTTCTTTAACATTTCGAATACGCATTTAAAAATAAACAATAAGTATGCACCCATCTCTGCCATTGCATCTATGATGGTGAGTGCCAACACCATTCACGTCATGGCCCCAAAGCCATCCACGCTGACTGTTAATCACCCATTAACCAATACAATCAACGAAGGAAATTTTCCACATAAACCAAAAGTATATTAACCATTGAAATAAATGTAGCATGAATATGTGTATAAACATAGTATTATAAAGCCATTACCAGGTTCACGAAGTCGTTTCCATTAGCCATGGCACCATTGCAAGAAATTGCACTGCCCTTGCTTATATCATAAATGAAAACACAATTTATAAAACAGAAACAGAGCCAGTCAAAAGCACCAAGGCTCTCTTTGATGCTAACAAGACCATTTTAATTACAAATCCAAATATTTATAAACTTAGGCCTAAAGGCCATCAAAGGCCCATAAGAAACCCCAAGTCTATTGTTGCACAAAACACAGAGTTCTTCCATACACAGTCGAAACCGCAAAACCAAAATAAATACATAAGAAAACTAGACTAAAGCATTTTCAACTATCAACAAGTAACAACTTAGGCATGACCATGAAACCAACAGGAACAAGTAAATACTTGAGCAACAGGATTAACATAATGGTAGGGATTTGCTTATGGTGTTTCCCTTAAGCAATGGACCATGTGCTCCCTAGCCACTCGTGCAACCTACAATCACATGAAGAAGAGCACTGTGAGAAGTATTATAAGTAATGATCTAAGCAAGTAGACTGATGTTGCGAAACCAAACCCCGTTCTTACGTGTTTGCTAAGCATTTGATTTCATATTCCTTCATGCCGAACTGGAGAAGAGATTAACAAAATGTGCTGTGAAAATCCCAAGTGAATGCTTGGGCCAAGCCCTAATCTTTCCCGCCACCTTTCCCCAGGTGCATTGAAGGAACCACCTTGGCCACCATTAAGTGCATACCAAACCATATTCGCATAGTCCATGAATTATGTTATAATTTCTCCACCCCAATTTTAATACAATGCATAAATTATCATATACATCGCATACTATACGCTATATGCCTTAGGACTATGCTCATTGAACTCTTTAGGTTCTAAGACTAAGACCATGGCATATGCAATATGCCATGGTATGTTGTTAAGTACTAAGACAAGGTTTGTTTTAACAAAAGAATTATAAACATGTTAAAAGTATATAATAAAAGTATATATTATTTATTTTTGTAAAATAAACATATAATACAAATATGTTAGGATATGAAAAAATGATAATAATTACACCATGAATAATAAGTGCCACTTAAATAACAAGTTTGTGCCATACAAATATAGGTGTGGTATTGACCTTGTCACTAACACAAGTCTATAAAGAAAAATAATAACAACTAGTAGATGTCACTAGCTACAAGTACGAGTAGCAATGATCATGCATTCAACACTCAGTAACATGTTTTCTGTCGCTAGGTACACATGCACATAAATAGGATAAGAGCATATTAGTTCAATAGAACTAAGTAAGCCCACTAGACAAGTAGAAACTTTTACCTCTTGAGTAGTTACATGGCAGAACTAGTCCTGCCACTCCACCCACTTTGGTTCCAAGAAAAAATTTAATTTAGAAACATGTATACAATAGTAAGCAGATGTAAAATAAAAATGAAGTACATAATCAAAGAATCTAACATACACAACATTGTGTAACCAAAAGAATAACATAGTAATCAACATTACGAGATTATAAGTAAAAATAGTAATAATCATAAATGAAAGTAAGGAAGTAAGATGTAAGAACAAATTACAACAAACCAAAAAAACAAATACAGTGCGACACATTCCACAAGTTTAATAATGTCTAGAATAGGTAGTTTTAATTAGCCTAATAAAAAAATTTATTTTCAATTTTTGGGGACATTAGATCCGGGTACCTACAACTATTCCATTGGTAATAAATCACAATATTTATATCATGGATTTGTATAGCATCAATATTTCCATATATCACATATATATTGTTTGTGAAACTGGCAATTTCCATACTTACATAGCATTCTCTTGACGTTACCAATTATCTACTATGGTCCACCGCAATTGTAATGGGTTTAATTGATGGAAGCATCTTTCTAGTATTTCATAGTATAAAACAAATTTATATGTATTTTAGATGTTACATGATTGATTGGTCTCTTACAAGAGGTTACACAACCCTAACACCAACCTATTAATCATATATTTGTTGTCTTAGCCATTCCTCACAAGGATATTGGTTGCTTGCATAGTATCACCAACATCTCCAACCTTGCTTCCATTCCCTTGGTCCTACAATTATTTCCATCGACCATAATATCATAGAGAACCATAATTATCAGTAGCGGTTCGTTTCACATGTAAAACGCTACTATTTTTACCATTTATGCACTATTGCGTGTATGTAAAACATGTTCATTGGCCCTATGCCCTATCTATTAATATTCCTACTAGTGCATATGCATCTAACCTATCAAATTTCTTGCATTCTCGGCATTCCTATGCCATATTTTTATGTACATGGAATTCCTAAAATACAAATATATTGGCAAGAGAAGAGTTAACTTATCATATATGGAGACTCCCTACATATCAGTCAGTCCATTTTCATGGCTTCTCTGGGAAGCCAATTGCATCATAAGAACTCTAGTCCTCTACAATTATATGGTTGCACCCCCTTTGGGGCATCCTTGAAGTCTAGCACTAAACCTTCCTTTAGGAGTTAGCTTGTTCCTTAATTAGCAACCTGCAAATTTGGATCCTCATCCAAATATTTTCCTCATGCTCGTTGAGGAGGTAGTACTGGTATCTCTTCTGGAAACACATTCATAAAATTACTTCAGCTTGGGTAATCTTTTACTTACGTTTGACTTTCTTTAATGAGAAGGTCCACGACTCACACTGCATAAAACTTGTAGCCTTTTTCATACATTTCTTTAACTGCAAGGAAGATATATGCCTTTAAGAAAAAGGATTCATAAAACCCCTTACCTTCCTAACAATTTTATCCTCAACCACATAAGTAAAGGTTTTATCAAAACAATCCATTACTACTTAGTGCTTTTCTAACCAGTCCATGTCAATAATCATATTATACCTACAACAGAATGTCTACTAAGGTTAATATCAACAACATGTGCATGAATCAAAATATTAGATTCTATGATTCACAAGGATTCTAGGATTCTTATTCATTCTATTCACTGATAGGTAAACATATTCACTTCATAGGAACGAATTTACTTACAGTGCATATTTACTTCATAGTAAGCAGCCTTTTGTTTTTCTTTGAATGTCCAAGAAAACACACCAAGTGTTAACAATACTCTAAGTGCTCATCCGAGCTATCCAATACCAATATAATTAGATGTAAAACAATCAAATTATACCTTATGGTCTTGTACTTTATCTTCACCATCCTCATATAATATCAACTACGTTTGTTTAGCTACGATGCCTGATAGAACTATCCAGTGCTTCATATGCTTTACCTTGGTAAGTTAGCAAGGCTTCATCATCCTTGTGGTGCTGCAACTTACGGTGGCTCCAAGATCACTTAATATAGTAGGAGTGGGATTAGAATTAATATGCTTTCTTCCCCATTGTCTCCACCAGTTGTATTTTATCAAGGTATTATATATTCCAAGGTTCCCTTAACAAGATACCTTTAACAGGGCCCCAAGGATATAATTTCCCTTAACAAGACCCCTAGATAGATTTCCTAGTGAAGCATGTTAGTACCACATTTCACATCCTTTGTACTTGAAAATTATACTTGAATTTATTATTCAATAAGGATACCTAAGTCATCCTTAATCAGTTACATGATTAGTACTCACTTTACAACAACGGTAGTTAAAAAAACCTGATTAAATTATATGCAATAGTTCCCATATAGATGACAACCTATCACTTTTCACACAAAGCATAACCCCTCTTAGAACTTCTTTAAGAAGCCATCAACCCTTATGTATACCTGGTCATCAATTCATAACGTATTAACCTATTTTAGTCCTAACTCCATCATGTAATGTCCACCAAGGACAACCATACATGCATAGAGCATGAATTTCAATACAATAATCAAACTCATCAACCATCACACACCCATTGGAATACAAGTGTTAACACCCAAAAATGGTTAACTACCTCATCTACCCCACTACATGGCTCATTTGTCCATTCGCCTACCATATTTCCCTGAAAATCCCACTAAAAAGCCTCCAAAAGGACTAAAATGCCTCTAAAAGGCCATAAAACCATCTAAAAAGCCTCCAAAAGGCCAAAAAACCCCTTTTTCCTCCAAAAATGTCCAAAATTCCTCTAAAAATAGCAAAATCCCCAAAAGGGAAGAAAAAATATAAAATAATGAGGAAAAGGAGGAAAAAACCCTAAACAAGCTGCCCTAAACCATATGGTTTCCAAAACCATGGGTCAGCACTCCACCACTAAAAAACTATAAATAAGTGGTGGAGACCCCTCATTTCATCATCCATTATCATAAGCATCCTGCCTCTGCCGAAATTATTCTCGAAACCCTAGCTTACCATCAAGCTACTTTCACCATTGAGAACTCTTTTTGGCCCATTTCCACCACCGGAAAAGGAAAGGAAGCATCTTGGAGCTCGAAGCCATCGACATCGGACCAGCGCAACGGACTCCACCAACCTCCTCATTGGAGGTAATATCAATAAAAACCATTATACATTTCTTTACTGTTTTTGCTTCATGTTATTTACTTTTTACCGCTTTTGCTTCAAGAACGTAGTTACATTAATCTTTGTTTCAGTTTATCTTTACTTGAACTGCTACTAAGGATTCCAGATTCCTTAGTAGGTGCTCATTAGCACAAGCTAGGGTGAAAACCCTAGCTACAGTTTTGGCGACTCCGCTGTCTTTTTTAATTTTATTCTTTCGTACTGTACTTTCGGCCGTCGTTTTCGGCCGCCAGAAACCGCGTTTTTTCCTTCCGCAGCCGCGGCCCGACCGCGCATTTCAGGCCCTAACCCGCGACCATCCCGCCGCTGTCAGCCATTTTCCTGCGCCCCGACCGCGTTTTTTCAGCCCACAGTCGCGATCCGACCGCGCCTGTTCATAACACAGTCGTGCTCCGACCGCTGCTGTCAGCCCGAATCTCGCGACCTAGACCGCGCCTGTTTCCTCTAAACCCGCAATCTGCGTGCGACTGTTGCCTTCAAACCCGCGGTCCGACCGCGCGAGTCCGCCCCATACCCGCGGTCCGCGAACTGTTTTTTGCTCTTGTTTCCGGGCCGAAACCCAACCTATTTGCCTCCATTTTTCCTGCACTTGCACAGCCACCTGTTCCACTTGCAGCCCTACAGCCATTTCTGTCCCTTGTTTCTAGCATTGTTTAAATTTTTAGCATTATTTATTAAAAAAAAAAAAAATTTCGCATGGTAAAAGTTTTTCAAAGTTTTTTCTACATTGTTATTGTCATTGAGTAACTATTTTGGATTCATAACCTCACATGCACACAATCTATCCCCTAATTCAAAGTGAGACATAAAATCTACTTAACTCAACCAACACTATAACCTCATTTGAGGAACACAAAAGAATCTTGTAGTTAGGTAGGATCGGGGGGATAGGCTTCCAATAACACCCCTCGGTTGTTTACACGTGAGACATAGTTGTTGTCCATTAGGGAACCAAAATCCCTTAGTATTTTTTGACACGGTCACCACCAGTTTGTCAGAGGGCCTCTCCCTTAGGAGGGTTGAAGTCGTGAGATTGGTTCCGGAGGTTTGAGTGGAATACCGAAATCCATTCAGTAACTGAAGGGCTACCTTTCGCAGTTCTCGAAATATCCCTGTATAGGGAATATTGCGGTTAAAGGACCAAGAGGCAGATTCACCTTTCTGGACGTGTCATGAACGGGGTATCTTAGTTGCCATACTTCTAGGTTTGCGTACCCAGTGTCCCTCCCGGTAGGGGGATACTTTAGCCATTTGACTTTCCTATTTATATTGTCTGACTTGGATTTCATCACCTTGCAGAGGATATACTTAGTTGAGTCATAATACCATTAGTTAGGTGTTTGCATGCTCCCTTACCTCCTCTGGGTCTAGTGAGTCCACCGATTTTTCTTTTTTAGGAAACCGACTGCTTATTGGTGTTCTGACCACTTTGTTGACACTCCACCTATTGTAGCACGCAGTTACAGTAGGTGTTTTGAGTTGCTTTTTGGCCTGAGTGCCTTATTTTTTGAGCTCTCCTTCTGCACACACGGTTGCATTAGGATTTTTGAGTTGTTTTTTTTTTTCAACACCACAACCCACATATTTGAAAACCACTTGTCACCATTGACTCTCCGAGACATTCTCGTCGCCTCAGAGGCGAGCCCCCACAGCACGGTTCACTTGACACCACCTGTCATCACCGTAGATCTCGAGCCTTGTCACTCGACTCCACTTGTCAGTGGCATAGGACTCCATCACTAGACTCCGAGAACACTCTCTACACTACCCCCACTAGCCCCATGGCTGGCATGAATCCCAACCCCTCCATTATAGGGACCACCAGTGGTACATCCGCCACTATACTAGTTACTACACCTATCATGGGTATACCCTCCACAGGAGGCCCATCTACCATTCCCCTCACCGTACCTATTCCCACGGCAGGAATACCCATACCTACTCCATTAGTGACTCCTACCACCGTAGTTCCCCCACTTGGGAGTAACATCCCTCACATCACCCCTCCACCTGGGGGCATGGGCCCCAACGTGGTCCAACCCACTACCGCATCACACCCTCCATCCATTTTTCCCTATATGGCTAGCCTCAACCTACCTGACCTAGCCCGGTTAACCAACGACCCCATCCGGCACAACCCTGTGTGGCCCCCCATGCCTACCAAACTCCCCTCCGACATCCCTAAGTTTGAGGGTAAAGCAGGTGAAGACCCCCAGAATCATATCATGTCTTTCCATCTATGGTGCTCCTCCAATTCCATAGTAGACGACTCAATTCTCCTCCGTTTATTACAGCGCACTTTCACTGGCTCAGCTGCCAAATGGTATATCGAGCAACCTCAAAGAACCCACACCACCTTTACATCCCTGGCCTCGACCTTCCTCCAGTTTTTCCAGTTTCCCGTTCGCTATGACGCAGGCGTCGAAATCCTTCTCTCATGCAGACAGAACACGGCTACCCACATCACCGACCACATCCATGAATGCCGGCAACGCCGTAGCCTATGCAAAATCAAGCTAGATGACCGGATCTTCCTAGATTGGTTCCTTAAGTCCCTCCTTCCGCTCATTGCTAAGGATGTGGCAGCCGAAAGACCCCAGTCGGAGGAAGAGGCTATCCTTAAAGCCCAGCAGTTTGATCTCATTTACGCCCAGTCGAGTTATCTTTACACCATCATACCAGACGCCCCTCGAGGCGATCACCCACATCACGATGCACCGGGGGCATCCCACGCTGCCGATGGCATCATTGGACGCCTCTCTTCACAGCCTCATCCCTTTTCCATAACCCGTCCTACTCCTGGACCTGAACTTTCGCGGGCTACATCACAGTCCGGAGCGACCAACTCATATGCTCACATGCCCCATCAACACCATACCCACGGACCTTCATGTCCACCTCAGTGTTTCGGCAATATGCCTTCCCCGGTCGCACCTCAGCCATACTATCACCAGCAGGATGCACCAGCTCTTGCGCCGCCACAATCCCAACCTCATTATTATCAGCCACAGCCATCCCCTGCGGCAAACCCACAACCCGCTCCACAGCACTATCAACAAACCCCTCAAGTAGCTGCGCCAGTGCAGCCTCCACCTCCCTACTATCCACCGCAGCCTGCTCCCGCACCTGCGCAAACTCAAAATCCACCTACTACCCAAGGGCAGGTTTACGCCCAAGAAAACCCGCCGCAAAACCAGAATAACCAACGCAACCAGGGCCAACAAAACCGCGGCAGGGGCCGAAATCGTGGGAACAACCAGCAGACCGAGCAAGCTGGACAACACCCTAATCCCCCTGCTAATGAAATTTTGTAGTCCATCGCTGCATTATTGATGAAGGTGCCTCTACATGTGTCATGCCCATCTCCATCTGGCAGAAAATGGGATCCCCCCCTCTCCAACCGTCCTCCACTGCGTTGCGAGCCTACGACGGCCGTTCAGCTCAACCACAAGGCCTGTTAACCAATGTCCCCGTCCAGCTGGCTGGTAAAATGGTCCTGATAAACATCGAGGTTATCAATGCCCAGCTTGACTACAACCTTCTACTTGGCCGCAGCTACATGTATGCTATGCGGGTAGTTACGTCTACCGTTTTTCGCATCATGATGTTCCCTCATGAGGGACGCGTGGTCAAAGTTGACCAACTCACGTACTACGATCCCAACGCCGCCGCGACACCCGAAAATGTTCTCCCCATGATTGAACACACTATCTCGGGTGACCCCAATACAGCCGTTTCTTCTATAGGGCTCATGCTCCCCATAGTTGAACAACTTATTCCGGATGCCACCACCTCCTTGGTTTCTTCTGTAGGTCCCAGAATTTACTCAGACATACCGATGACCTCCACTTTTCCATCACTCCCACCACCATCATCTACTGCTGAAGTGGCTGACCTATTGACTCTGTCCCACCACACAAGAACCCCTAGTAATCAACCATCGTTGCTGCCTCAACCCCCTTTGGTCCCCAGCCACATTGGTGCCACACCCATACATACCATACCTTTCCTCTTCCCTCCCTCAGGAGTGGTTAGCACCCCAGTCATGGCTACACTTAGCCTCCCGGGTTTAACCTTAGGATTACCCGTTTGGTATCTTTCGCCTCCAGTTCTCCCGCCGACACCAGATGTCGTCCTGCAACCAGTACAACCCATAGCCACTACTAGTCAACCACCTCCCGGTGTTGCTACCCCGTCAATCCCCGCGAAACCAACTCCCGGTGTCGCTACCCCGTCAACCCCCGCGAAACCATCGCATATTCTTACCAAACCCGCTGGGGGCAGAGGCCCCCAACCTTACACTGCTGTCCCACCTCCTAAGACAGTCCAAAACCCCCCGGTATTCCGTGCCCCTCCCAAATGTGCACTTTGCGATGAGTTGGGCCATGCGACTCACCTATGTCCTCATTTACCAGCATTAAAGGAATACATGAAAACGCTCGGCGACAACCCCACCATCCCGGTGGTCCATCTCGAGTCGACCCCTACGCCTCGCGACAAGTCCCTACGCACCAACCACCCATGTGCCTTATGTGATATTTAAGGGCATTACTCCCATCACTGTCCCGATCTCCCCGAGTACCGACTAGCTCTCTTTGAGATGCACAATCCAGAGTTGGAGACGGCAGACCTCACCATTAACGAGATCCNCGGAAGACCTCACCATTAACGAGATCCTCCCCTCAGACCTAGATCCTGAGACAACCCAACTCCCCATTGTGGAGATCCATCCCCCGGAATCTTCTGCTTCAGAAGAGTTCGAGACCATTTATACGTTTTCTTCTGTCACCACCCCCTCGGCAACCGATCTGACAACCCGAACATTCTACAGTGATGAAGAAATTCTTGAGGCTCTCACTGCCCCAGATTATCCCTGCTATGACATGCATCACCGTTCATACTTTCTCCTAGATAAACCACCTTCTACCACTGCTCCCCAATTCGCAGTGGAATCCAAAGACTTCCTTCCCCCGAAGGTCGACTGGTTCAAGGACCCTATTCCTGCTCCTGACGCCTTCGAAGAGGGTAACATGGCCAACATCTCACCTGTTATCCAAATCGATCTTGCTGCCCCCGGGGGCACCCCCGAACTCATCGCTTTAGGAGAATCTTGCACTGAATAGGAGGTTGACGAGTACAAAGCACTCTTCAAAGAATTCCGTGATGTCTTTTCCTGGTCCTATACCGAAATGCCTGGCCTTGACCCTGCCATTATAGAAC
>LPNX010798230.1:312981-328779 GCA_001517045.1 Pseudotsuga menziesii
ATTCGCCTACCATATTTCCCTAAAAATCCCACTAAAAAGCCTCCAAAAAGCCTAAAATGCCTCTAAAAGGCCATAAAACCATCTAAAAAGCCTCCAAAAGGCCTAAAATGCCTCCAAAAGGCCAAAAAACCCCTTTTTCCTCCAAAAATGTCCAAAATTCCTCTAAAAATAGCAAAATCCCCCAAAGGGAAGAAAAAATATAAAATAATGAGGAAAAGGAGGAAAAAACCCTAATCAAGCTGCCCTAAACCATATGGTTTCCAAAACCATGGGCCAGCACTCCACCACTAAAAAACTATAAATAAGTGGTGGAGACCCCTCATTTCATCATCCATTATCATAAGCATCCTGCCTCTGCCGAAATTATTCTCGAAACCGTAGCTTACCATCAAGCTACTTTCACCATTGAGAACTCTTTTTGGCCCATTTCCACCACTGGAAAAGGAACGGAAGCAGCTTGGAGCTCGAAGCCACCGACATCGGACCAGCACAACGGACTCCACCAACCTCCTCATTGGAGGTAATATCAATAAAAACCATTATACATTTCTTTACTGTTTTTGCTTCATGTTATTTACTTTTTACCGCTTTTGCTTCAAGAACGTAGTTAGATTAATCTTTGTTTCAGTTTATCCTTACTTGAACTGCTACTAAGGATTCCAGATTCCTTAGTAGGTGCTCATTAGCACAAGCTAGGGTGAAAACCCTAGCTACAACAAGGATTAGAATCCACCCTATTAATATATATCTAGGGTACATTAATCGTGATTTCCCAAGCAAAAGAAAGATTATCATCTAGCGTGTTTCAAATGGAACTAGGTGTTCCCGTGGCTCTGTTGTACATAACAAATTGGTATTTATACTAAACATTTAAACACACTGATTAGAACGAAGCTTCCTATAATTTAGGGGAACTAGATGTTCCCAAAAGGAGACAAGGTTAAAACTTGTAGTTCTGAGAACATATGTATTATACCTAGATAACCTATTGAAAATGCATATTAAAAAAAATTGCAAATAGAATTTATATCACATAATAGATGGCTATAACCTTCATAAACATGCATGATCAAGTTTTTAAAAAAAAATAACAAGCATAGAAATCTGCAAGAAGGATCAGCCTTATGGAAATAGATCTACTTTTGTAACTATAAAAGTCGTTTCTGCACTGAAACTGACTTTTCCAAGTTTCTCTTTCTGCATTCCACCCTTTCGCCTTTCATTGTGGACTATAGAAATCAGAAATATAACATGTGATGGAGTCATCCATCCACAATTCCACCTTCTATCTTTCTCTTTTCTGCCTTTCACTACGGACTACAAAACTCAGAAAAATTAACATGTGACAAAACGTTCATCCATACTTCTACCTTCCACTTTCCTCCTTTCCTCCTTTCACTACGGATTATAGAACTTAGAAACTTAATACATGATGGAATCATTCATCCATACTTCCACCTTCCGCTCTTCACCTTTCTGCATTTCACCATGGACTGCAGCACTTAGAACTTAACATGCGACAAAATCGTTAATCCATACTTCTAGATTTCGTATTTCCATCTTTCTGCCTTCAAAACTTAGAAATCGAAAAACCAATGAATCAATACCTTCATCTAACCACTTTTCTCCTTTTTCCTTCTATCTCTCCAATGCGGAACTTGGAAGTGGGAAACCAACCTTTTCATAGAACCATTGGCTCTTTTCCACTTGACTTCTTATGCACCATCAATTTTGCGAGGTCAATCTCAACCATTGATATTTCCTTTCGACCTTATGTTTCGACTCTAGACCTCGTAAATCGAAAAACCAATCTTTCTTCCTTGGCCTTTACTATGTTTCTAATTTTCATATTCAGAATGTGGATATCCATGAAATGAGTACTTGGTCATTCATTTTTCTGCTTTCTGCTTTCTAACATCCGACTTCCGCCTTCCACAAGCGGATTCCAAAAGTTAGGAAAATGCATCTTAAATTCAACTTAGCTGCATTTTAAATTTTAAACCATATTTATGGTCTTCATGAACTTAAGCAAATGTAGAGGAAGACCCAGGAATATTCAGGTGCAAAATACAAGAACATTTAACCATAGTAAACCCTACAGGAAATTTGTGACAATCTTCCACACATTCCGCTTGTTCATAAATAAATAAGGGATTTACACACTGTTGAATCTTGTAGGGAGAAATAACAAGTGTAGCAATATCATTCATAACTATAAGTATTATCCATGAACTTTACCAAGCCTTGGATTGTTCAACCTAGAAAAAAATCAAGCCTCCCCACTGGGGAACAAATACACTGGGTGATTAAGCCAGGGAATAAATACAGTAAGCAAACAACTCTTTTCAGAAAATGTTAAGACATCAAAGCAAAGCCCAACCAAGTCACACTCATTCAATAGAGTAGGAGTATCCAGTTCCAGAAACTCAATCAAACCTACCATTTATACTAGATAGAAAGGCAGAGTGGGTGCATTCCAAGCAGTTAATCCATCCCCAACAAAACAATAGTACTTATCCTAGGAGAATGACAAAATCCAATGCAGGGAATCAACATAGTACATATACCATATCGGTAATACATTACATAAGCAAAGAAATGAAGATAATAAGAATACACACCCATTCACCCAGACCATACTTTCATAAATAACACCATAAGCCTACTTTATAGATAACTCTAAATTTCGTAGGTCTGCAACAATAAAGTTCGAGTTGCAGAGAGAATTGACCCTTCCATTGGCCAATTCAACGAAGATTACAAAAGAGTTAAAACTTGTATCTTCAATAGATCTAAAGTGAAGGTCAAAATATCTACCATTGAGAATAATTTTTCCGAATGAGGTTAACATCTGAGATAAGCGCTGAGAAACATAGGTGATCATGGATAAAACACCTTCATGATTAACGACAAGGATAGATCTCAGAGAAGATCACTGGCTGTGAGCCATTTCATGCGGAGAACTAGCATGGATTAGGAAACACTTGTAGGGCACGATAGAAAACATGCGTAAAATACATATCCCCTCCCCATTGGATACTGCACTCGAAGATCGAAGGTGTGAGAGTCACTTCATGGGGCATGATGGCTCAAAGGGCCCGCATATTTCAACAGAGAGAATTTGGGGAAGGAGATCGATGACTGTGAGTTATTTTGCTGATTCAACTAGCATGGATTAATAAAATACTGGCGTGTGTGGAAATTTTATAAAATACACCTTATGGTATTTTGGGTCCACCATTGATTTATATATGACAGTCCTTAAGGGTTTCAACTGATCTAACTAGAAAGGAGGGTTAACTACGGAGATGTGACCAAAATTTTAATGCAGTCTACTTTGTCCTCTTTTGAGTCCACCATTGATCGAGGTTGGAAAAGATCCAACGAAGGAGGATTATTTTGCTCCTTCAACTAGCAAGGAAGTTACCGACACATGCTGGAATTGAAGTATGTACCTCATTGAGCATTGAGGGTCCATAGTTTGGGTTGGTTAAGTTTAGAAACTCGACTAAATTTGGAACCGACTAAAATCATGCATCAAACTATATAAGGACTATCTACAAAAGGGTCTGTTTAAAAACACTGTTTTAATCAACAAACCTAAGAATTTCTCTTTATATTGCAGAAACATGTAAACATACATTCTTACATCTATTGATGTGCCTTAAGCTCATCAATCAAATGAAATCATGTAGTAAACAAATAACTCCTAAGCGTAAGAACAATCTACCACTTGCCTTGTCATTTTTACCATATGTATTCGAAACAACGTATGAGTACAGTAGTTCATAAGCATCATTAACATCAACAAAGCTAAGTTTCTATTTGATCATTTCATGGATATTAAAACATATTATTAACATAAAGAAACATACCTTGAACTCAATGGATTTGCATAAACAAAACTTAGTGATGAAACCTATTTACAACATGAATGACAATGGCAAGGGAACATCCATGTTCTACCCAACCATATATTAGGCATGGATCACTTCGTCCTCAATCACCCCCGAGATAAACTATACATGCTGAGAATGGTGAGAGTAAAACTCAGTCCAGTTCTCCAGTGAGAAATCACTTTCCTAACACAAAGTGTTCACACAGTAAGTATTGCTTGTTCCACCATACTCCACGGTGTTCACTTCCTAGCATATGCTTATTTATTTATTTATTTTGTTTTTTCTAGGTCTTTTACAGCTAATGGCCAATTCCTTCAGGAATTTTCGTTGTTGTTACATACTTGATTTCCCCATGACGGGTCTAGCACCATACTAGAATTCCCACACTTGGTGCAACCTCCCTGAGATTGATTCTCCATGTTCCCACTCTCGCATGCATAATTTACTCATTCAACATGGTTGACCCTATCATTCATATTATTATTATCAGCATAATGTTTTCAGTTACATTTGTCCTCCAAGGACTGATTGGCATATTCCGGGCTCACCAATCACATTCAAAAAATAAAATGGTCCTTTTAAAAATTATTACAAATAAAGTTTATCATTTGGGGATATCACAATACCTCTCTGTATACCACCAGTTCATCTATCCCTCTCTCCCTCTACCCCATCTCACTATTTAAATACCCACTACCATTTGTCCCTCCATCCATTATGATGTATCTTTCCTCCATCCATTATCCTATATATTTCCTACACCCAATCATCCCTCCCTCCTATATATATCCCTCTCCCATCCCCCCTATATATATTACCCCCACCCGTCCATCCCTACCACTTATGTTTATTCCCCTCCCACTTATGTTTCTCCTCCCTTCATTCCTCCTTTCATATCTCTCCGCTACCCATCCTGTCAAAACCCCAAATGTTCACAAAAAAATTTAAAATGTTGACATAACATAAAATGTTGAATATGTGGTTTACTAACATCTAATGGTTAGCAGAAAATGAAACAGTTCAACGATTAGTATTACACATTTTAAAATTATGTTAACTAAAGCAGTTTCCTTTTCGTAACATAAATAAGATTTGTTTTCATACTGTTTGTCTTTCTGTTTACTAATGAGTCTACTTTATGGAAAGTAGGTGGAATCTAACTTTGAATCCTGGGATTACTTAGCATTTATGCTAATGTAGACAAATTGCTGGTTCTTACAGGTTTACAGGAATGATCGAACAAGTAGAAGTTTTAAAATCATAAAGTATCAAGAAGTGTTTCTGTTTGCAAAATAACATGCTAGTATGATAAGTTGGTAATTTTTCAAGCAACTTCAAAGAGGTAAAGTAGTTTATCATATCTAGTTTTTCTTGTAAGAAAAGTTTAGATAAGTGGGTCCTCTCTTTATCAAGTTTAGTGACACTAAAGACACTCACTGTGAGCTCTAAACCTGTAATATTTTTCGTATAGTCATTTCTATTTCAACCTGCTTAACTTGAAATGTTACACTTACTCATATTATTTGTTTTTATACATGGAAGAGCTTTATCAATACTGATAGTAAATATTCTTATAGAATATACGATTCGATTTTATCTTTAACTTACTAGTTATGGTAAGTATAAACCTGTTGCTTATATGTACAAACCAGTTCCTCACTAACAGGTTATTAGCTTCTTCATCAATGTTGTACTACATGTATTGTAGTCATTACCTAAGAAACAAACTAATTGTCATTTACGTTCTGTAGGAAAAACTTACTACTTGTAAATCTCCTTTATATTATGGGCTTATTTAACGTAAACATAACTACATCATTTCACATGGAATACTATTTCCCCTTACTTCCTAAGTCTAAGTCAATCAGTGTCGTTTTAATGATTAAAGACATGAGCATGGTATTTTCATTGAAATTTTATCATTTCCATAATGTCTCTCTTTCATTAAGTTAATGTTTATAGTAACCAATAAGGTATATATTTATACCATGATCAAAATTCTACCCTATGCTAAGTATAGGTTATCTTGATGAATCACAATCTATCCTATTCAACACATCAATTATGGTAAAATTACTAGCATCGACAAGTTGAGAAGCAACTAGAGTTTATGAACGTTTAAACCGAAGTCAAACCTTGTAAAAATCATAGTTATAATATATTACTATGCTATTCAATTCCATAAATTATGACCATCCAAGATATTGGTTTATAAATGATAAGTTGGATCATAGTACATGCATATTTAACAATGTTTTACAAGCATAAAAATCTATAGTAGTTAGAAAGGTTCCAAGAAAATTGACTTTGGAATCTTCCATATATCAAATGGTACCGCCTTTCACTAGGGTAAACATTTATGAATTATTGTTTTGTCCAAACACGAAAATCGGAACTATAAACATTATGATATCGAGCATATATAGTTACGGTGGGATATATAATTGCCTCCATCATAGTTCATGCATAGTTTGGATAAAAATCATTGTTTTAAATAATTGGGATGATTGGAATGTAGGTGAACTATTGGAATCGGCCCATGCATGGTTTGAAATATTGGAGGACATGTGGTCATCTCCTGGCCATGTATTGGAGATATAAAACCATTGCAACCCTAACCCTTTTTCATTCTCCCTCCGCAGTTTACAGTGGCCTTCGGGCTACTCTGCAAGGTTTTCATGGCATCCATGAGTGTCCCTCCTATTCTAGCTTGTTCCAATACTTGGGTTTAACATGTTGTAGTCTCTTGAGCTCGGTCTTATTTCCAAACTTCTTAATTGTGGGTTTTTATTCTGTGATAGTTTATTGGTTTTGCTTTGCACTTGCTTGGGGCCTATCCATAGCTCCATCTTCCGTTCGGTGGTCTTTCACTACGATGAGAAGCTAAGCTTTACTTGTTGCTGGTTGGGATTCACCATCATTGCAGGGTTTGGATATTTGTATGCACACCTTGTTGTTGGTGATAGTCCCGTCGCTAGACTGTTCGTTCTCTTTGTTAAGGTAAATATTTAGTTTTGCTTTCAGAATAGAATACTCATAGTAAAATCGTGTTTACAGTACGTTTTCAATAGTGAAATAATTTTGAATTTAATGCACCATATTATGCTTCCTTTGTAGGAACTTGGAACTACTCTTGAAGCCTGTGGTGAAGGTAAACGTTGGTTGTCTTCAAAGGCCCATGGCTTCAATCTTGTAAGCCCTAGGTTCAGCGATTGGGTTTTTACCTTACATCGAACAAAGTTGTTCGATAGTGAAACCCCGAGCTTGGAAGCTTATCTAGTTTCGCCATTAGCTATGTAGTTTCTTTTTAAAGGTTGTTGTTGGTTCTATTATGTCTACAAAGCCTCGCTAAGTTGATGGGTAGTCTCGGTTGTGAGCTGGGTGTTGTAACTAGTTTTAAGCTTCTAGCGTTACGGCATGTCAATGAAATAAATTGGTTTTTAAATAGATTTTCTTTGAGGTTTGACTCATTTTGCAGTATACTGTATGAGTGATTCTATGTATGTTAGGGTTTTCCCTAACTGACTGTTAATAAAGAATTTTATTCTTTATTGTATCTTGTAATTTGATTATTTTTTTTAATTAAGACTGTAACTTAGCCACAGTGTAATTTATAGATTTTACTTATTTGCTCAGGAATTATGAGCTAGGGTTTTCCTGAAAGAAACCCTTGTCTAAATAAAATTTTCAATTTATTTTAAAAATAGTTCTGCTACTTGTTAATTAGGTTAAATTAATGTTACAGGTGTGTTGTGATAATTTTAAGTTGTAACAATACATTTTAAGTTGTAAACAATCTATATTATTTTAGTTGTTTATTAATAAAACAATCCAAGTAATTGGATTGTAGCTTAAATGTTGTTATTTGAAACAATAAATTTAGTTTAGGGTTCCGATCCTGTAGTCTACTTTTGCAGGTATAAACTTGTTGATAATTATAGAACAGTTCTTTACATAGATATATATTTATTTATTTTTATATTAGTTATTATCATATTCTTATTGTTTTCATTTACTAAAATGATAAAAAGAATTTTACTCAGAGTTCTTTGAAAAGATAAGCATAGATTCTATAACTAGTTTGTTCTTTATAATTTGAATATTTTAATGTAAATCTACATGGTTTATAGTATTGGTTAGTATTAGATTAGTTGATATTATTACTAAATAAACTATATGATTAGTAGTTAATTTCTTTACTGAACTGAATATAACAATGTAACTCAACTGTGGTTTTTCTACTGCATTGCAACTAGTTAATAAGAACACAGAGAAATAAACTTATCATAATACAGTTTAAGTTCCTTAGTATTTTAACTTGAATAAAAAGAATAATCTACTATGTGTGAGCATAACATCTTATCTGCTAAGATATTTTCTTAACATGTTAATCCTTCTACTTGTACTAGATTACTGCTATTTCTTTTCCAATATAATTACATAAACAATAAACATAAAGAACTAGATTATTTTTATTTTAATAATAACCGACATACTGAAATAAATTACTCTCCTACTACTAAATGCAGAACCACATCTATTTTATTCAGTCTCTTAACATTTTCTTCCTTCTACTGTAAATACTCTATATGTGCTGGAGTACGGCTTGGTTCTTCCAGGTGTGGAAAAACACAGACTAGAATTATTTTCCATCTTAACACATTACTATTTAAAATTCATCTCTTCAATAATCTAAAAGATTACTAACTCTAAAATTTTACAACTGAATATTTAACATTCATTTAACTGTGCGATTCAAATTTAACTATCTAACACTGTAAAACAAAATAATGTATAACCTGATTAGGATAGACAACAACAGTGTTGGGAGGCCGTTCCTCCCTACCAAACTCCTGGAGAGTGCTCAAACAACGCTTCCTCAGGACCCTTGAGCATGTTCCTGGTCTTCCTGGATGAGAACTAGTGGAGCATGCAAATAGTAGACTAGTCCAATGACTAAGTAAAACAGCTTGCATTCAGCAGTAAAATCCTTTAGCATAAAATCTGCACTAGATCACTCAGCATTTATCCCCCTCAAACTCTTTCCACAATTCCCTTCCATTGAATTTATCTGAAGTACATTCACCTGAATGATAAATTCTCTAGAATGAGCAACCTCATCTCTCTTCAATGGGTATTTTTATAAATATTTCCTAGGTCTTTTGGGTTAGTTGTCATTAATTGAGCCACCTACTTTGATTCCTCTTTCTTTGGGAATCATGGCCCCAAATGTAGGGAGGTTGCCACCTGCAATAGTTGGAAGTGGTTTGAGGATGCTGACACATGTTTGTTTTCTCTCCACCTACTCTCCTCCACCAATTTGACCAGCAAACACTCTTTTAACGGCTCTCCTAAGCTATTGTCTCCACCTTTATTTATTTATAATAAAAATATTCATAATTACATTAAATATCCTTGACTCTGATGAGTCATCAATTTCAACTTACCATAAAATTTAACATATTGTCTTCAAATAATATCAAATAATATAAAATTGTTTTTCTTTTGTAATATTGGGGCATGTGACATACACACCCCCTTAGAACATAACATCATCCTCGATGATACTTATTCTTCATCCTCAGAATTTTCCTGGAACAGAATTGGACATGCATCTCGCATATTACTTTCCAATTCCTAGGTGGCTTCCTCTAGACTAAGGTGCTTCGATTGCACCTTCATCTGTCCAATGATGTGGTTCCAAAGTGTAATCTCCCTCCACTCGAGGATACAGTCCAGTTCCACCAGAAAATCTCCTTCGGGTTCCACCTGTATATCATTCCAGTTAATAACATGAGTAACATCATGAAAATATTTCTTTAATACATAAATGTGAAAAATAGTATGTACTCTTAAATTTGGTGGTAATGCTAATTGATAAGCTACTTGTCCAATCCTGGATAGTATTTCAAATGGACCGCAGTAACGAGGTGCTAGTTTAGCACAACTTCCCAATCTCAGAGAGCTCTTTTTGGGCCTCCCCTTTATGAACACATGTTCACCTACCTAAACCTCCTTTGGAGTTATTTTAAGTTCTGCTTGACTTTTCTGTCAATCCTGTGCAACTTTCAGATTACCTTGCACCTGTTTTACAATTTCTTCCATTTCCTTTAATAGTTCAGGACCTAATACTAATATATCCACCATATTACTCCAAGAGATAGGAGTATTACATTTCCTTCCATACAAAATTTCAAAATGACTAAATCTGGCTAATGCCTTATAATTATTATTATAAGAAAATTCTACCAGATGCAAATAATCCTCCCGTTTACCTGGCTGGTCTTTCACATACATTCTTAATAAATCTTCTAGTACTTGGTTTACTCTTTCAGTTTGTCCATCTGTTTGAGGATGGAATCAAGTGCTAAAATTTAATGTACTTTTTAATCCTTTAAACAGAGATTTCCAAAAGATACCTGTAAATTTAGGATCTCTATCTAAGATTATAACTTTCGGTATTCCATGCGGTCAAAATTTTTTTTTTACAAAGATATCAGCTATGTTTGCAACTTTATACATAGTTTTAACATGTCTAAAGTGAGTTGTTTTACTTAACTTATAGACCACTACCATCATAGAATAATTTAAATTCTTATTTCTAGGCAGTCCAGTAACAAAATCGAGACTAATTATTTCACATTTCCATCTAGGAATGGGTAATGGCTAAAGTAATCCAGCTGGATATTAATGTTCAGTTTTCACCTCCTGACATTCAAACACCTAGCGATATATTCTGCTAATCCAGTCTTCATATTTGGCCAAAAATATTATTTTCTTAACATAGTTATAATATTTTGATAGCCTGGATGACCTGAGTATGGAGTTTTATTGATTTCCTCCAAAATTAGAAATTTAACTTTAGGTACGTTAGGTACATACATTATGTCTTTATACAGTAAAAATTCTTTTGCATTCAAACTGTACCCTTTACTTAAGCTTTCTGTTGGATTTTTTTTTTGTTTTAGCTTGTAAATTATGGTAATTTTCATCTTGTTCTAATCCTGCTTTAAGCTGTTCATCCAAGGCATCTAATGGATGAACAGCTTAAAGATGCCATGAATATTGACAGCGGAATCTCAGCTAATCTAATCTGTTATATAAGTGTTGATAACTGCTGTAAAATTCAGCCTTGCATTCCTACTTTATTCATCAGCAGCTTTATTTTTTTTACCTTTAATATGGTGAATTTCGAAATCATACTCACTTAGAAAAGCTAGCCACCTAGCTTGTCTAGCATTTAGATTAGGCTGATCTAACAGATACTTTAGTCCTTTATTATTAGTCATTAAAAAAAAATTCTGCCAATTAGGTGATGTCGCCACATCTTTAGAGCATGTATAACAGCAGCTAATTCCAGATCATATGTTGCATAATTCTTTTCATGAATTTTTAATTTCCTAGACTCATAGCCTATAACTGCCCTTCTTGAGTCAGAACACTTCCTAAACCATCATTGCAGGGGTGAGTGCACACTACAAATTCTTTATTTGGATCAATTATTCTTAAAATAGGTGAGTTGGTTAATAAATTTTTTAACTTTTTAAAGCTTTCCTTGCATTCCTGTTTCCAATCAAATTTCTTTCCTTTATTTTGCAAAGAATTTATTGGATTTGCGATTCTCGAAAAACATTCAATGAACCTCCGGTAATTCCCATGAAGGATCAAACATCAGCTACATCCATAGGAACCAACCAATCTTCGATTGCCTTTATCTATTCGGGATCCATCAAAATCCCTTCCTTGGCCACCACATGACCTAAGTACTAAATCTTATCCTTGAAGAAATCACATTTACTAAACCTTGCAAAGATTTGATGATCTTGACTCTTGCAAAACAATTTTTAAATATTCTTTATGTTCTTCTTCATTTTTTGGATAGATTAATATATCGTCGATAAACACGACTACAAACTTATCTATATACTTATGCATAACATTGTTCATTAAGCACATAAAAATAGATGAGGCATTAGTAAGCCTGAATGGCATGACGACAAACTCATAATGGCCATATCGAGTTCTAAAATCTGTTTTAAATATGTCTTCATCTTTAATCCTAACTTGATGATATCCAGACCTTAAATCTATTTTTGAAAATAGTGTAGCTCCACGTAGTTGATCAAACATATCATCTATGTGAGGAAATGGGTATCGATTTTTAATGGTCATCTTATTCAACTGATGGTAATCTATGCAAAGTCGCATGGTTCCTTCCTTTTTCTCAACGAAGGTGACAAGTGCCTCCCACAGAGACACACTAGGTCAAATATAGTTTTTATCAATAAGTT
Organism: Pseudotsuga menziesii; assembly: GCA_001517045.1. Taxonomy (NCBI): domain Eukaryota; kingdom Viridiplantae; phylum Streptophyta; class Pinopsida; order Pinales; family Pinaceae; genus Pseudotsuga; species Pseudotsuga menziesii. The sequence goes on from LPNX010798230.1 coordinate 325,172, forward strand.
TTTTTAATTGTGATTTCAATTCATTAATTTCAAGTATGTTCATTTGATAAGGGGCCTTTGAGCTAGTTATTGCACCAGGTACTAGTTCAATGGTAAAGTCTAATTCCCTTTTCAGAGGTAATCCCAGAATTTATTCCAGAAATACATCAACATACTCTCTTAAAACTAGTATGTCCTCCAATTTTAATTTACCTGTCTTCTTTACATTCTCGTCATCAGTTATTGTTACTGCATAACCCTTACAACCCTTCCTAACAACTCTCTTAAGCTGCACAATAGAAATCTTCCTTATGGTAGTTTTTCTAGGGATTCATTTTACACTGACTGGTTTTCCATCACTTTTTATACATGTAAAGGTTTTATCATAACAATTTAAAATTACCCTATGTTGTTATAACCAATCCATACCGATGATTAAGTCATAAGAACCAAGAGTTAATACATTAAGATTTACAATAGTTCCAAATTGATCCATAACTACTGCACATTGTTTTAAAAAACAAGTTACCTTCCTTTTAGCAGTAGTGGCTAACTGAACTAACCAAGAATTTTCAAAATTTTCAACAACTAAATTACATTTTTCTACCATTTTAGGTGAAATATAACTGAGACTAGCTCCTGGATCAATTAAAATAGTTATGTATAAATTCAGGCCAGCAATAAATTAATTTTACCCACAACAATTATCAATTGATCATGCAAAATTGCTAACAATGGAGACTGAATATGGAGCTGTAACACAAAATTATATTAACTGAGTGTACAATAGCCAACCCTATAATAACATAGATTTCTGAATATATAGAATACATCAAGAGATCGAATGCATAAGGAGGCATCCAAAACTAGCATAAAGCAGGCTTACCCAAAATAGGCAAATCCCCCATAGGCGTAAAAAGCTGATCCCAAATCTGTCATGAGGCTCACAAATTGGAAATGGTGCATGGCCAAGATAATGAGTGATGGAATGGAAGCTCATACATTCTTTTTTATGGAGGAAAGAGTGGAGGATGAAAGGGGAAAAAAACAAGTTCACCTCACCTAGTCTTGCTTTCCTATGTGCCTTAAAACACTGAAAAAGCAGGCAATAAAGCAGAAAAAGCAGAAGGGCACCTAGCAGGCCAGGAATAAAGCAGATTTGATTCCTAAGGCTTTCCCAAGTGCTACATGAGTCAGAGATGGCAATTTTGACCTCTATGGATAGGCAATTAGCAACTTGCACATGGTGGGACTCATGAACTAGGCAAATAAGACAAAAATAAATGAATTAATGTCTAAGTGGGTAATACTATGGGTGTGATTATTCTAACACCCCCCCTTAAGCCTGAATTTATGAGTAATAAAAAAAAAATATAGGGCCTAGCAACAAGGCTTAGTCACCCTTCTACATACTGCAAGTCCATATGAAACAATGAAAGAGGAAAAACCAACTTGGGAAAATCCTCCCTTAAACATGGACTGTAAAACAAAATTGTAGAATCTTGTCTCCACTCATGCCTTTACAGCATGATCATCAATCCCCAACAATGATTTGAGATTGCTGAATGTCTTCTCAAAAAATGCTTTGGTGAAGATATCAGCTACTTGTTCTGAAGATGAACAAAAGAGTAGGTGAATGGTGCCATCATGCACAAGCTCTCTGATGTAGTGCATGTGAATCTCAATGTGTCTGGTTCTCTGCTTCTGAACTATATCTTTGTAGATTTGAATGGTACTCTGGTCATCATAGTAGATGGTAGTTGAGTACTCAGGTTCGAAACCACACTCTCCAAGTAAACCCTGCAACCATAAACACTGAGTTGCTGCATTAACAACTCCTCTGTACTCGGCTTCTGTAGATGAGAGTGCAATGGCACTCTGTTTCTTGCTTGACCAGTTGATTGGCCCTTCTGCAAGCATGAACACATACCCTGAAGTGGACTTTCTGTCTGTGCTATCACCTGCCCAATCACTGTCACTAAATCCAATCAAATCAAGATCAGATTTTTCCTTATAGAAGAACCCATGTGTCCTTGTTCCCTGAACAAAGTTAAGGATCCTTTTGGCTGCTTTCCAATGGATCTCATGATGCTGATCCATGAATCTAGAAGCCACACTTAATGCATAACAAATATCAGGTCGAGTATGTGTCAAATACAATAAACATCCAATCAATTGTCTATACAGTGTATTGTGTACCATCGGTGGAGAATCATCTTCCTCCAGCTTTACTCCTAAAAGGAAAGGAGTTTTGCCTACTTTGCAGTCTTGCATTCTGAATTTGATCAGCAAATCTAAGGCATACTTGGACTGGTGCACCTTTATTCCAGCTTTGGTTTGAGCAATCTCAATCCCCAAAAATTGACTTAAGAGCCCCAAATCTATCATGGAGAAGGATTGGTTCATAGCTCCTTTTAAGAAAGCAATCTCAGCCTGTGAGCTTCCTTGAGGCTGCTGCATATATATCTCCTCAGTGAGATCTCCATTCAGAAAGGCACATTTTACATCCATGTGATGTACCTCCCATTTCCTTGAGGCTGCAATGGCTAGAGCTAGCCTGATGGAGTCCTTTTTTGCCACTGGGGCAAAGGTCTCATTGTAATCGATGCCATGAACCTGTGAGTAGCCTTTAGCTACCAATCTAGCCTTGTACTTTAGTGGTGAACCATCAGCAGCAAATTTGGTCTTATAGACCCACTTACACTATACTAGTTTTCTCCCTGGAGGAAGATCCACTAGCTCCCATGTGTTGCTCTTCTGGAGTGAACTGAACTCCTGCTTCATGGAATCTTGCCATCTTGGACCTCCTGCTGCTTCTTCATATGTTTGAGGATTAGAATCCACCATCAAATATCATTTTTCAGCAAACATAGGATCCTTCATGCACAGACCACTCTCAAATTGAGATCTAGTCCTCCTTGGGTCATTGGGATCCCCAGCTAGCTCACCTGCTGCATGTAGTGTCTTGGATACCCATTTAGGCCTTGTGGGGCTGTTTGGGTCTAAAATAAACTCATATCCATCAGACAAATCAGAGTCATCATGTTCAACAAAATCTTTACTTACTTCTTGAGGTTCAAGTGGTGAAGAGGCTTCACCAATTTCCACTTCTGCAAGGGGTTCTTCTTCAAACTGAACACACCTTTCAATGAAGGCTTTGTTTGTGCTCAAGTTTATGAAATTGTACCCTTTTGAATCTTCAGAGTATCCAACAAAAATACACTCTTGGAGTTGGGGCTACAAAGCCTTCCTCTTCTCTGTCGGGATTCTAGCCCATGCCTTTGAGCCAAAAATCCTGAGTAGGTGAATGGTGCCATCATGCACAAGCTCTCTGATGTAGTGCATGTGAATCTCAATGTGTCTGGTTCTCTGCTTCTGAACTAGATCTTTGTAGATTTGAATGGTACTCTGGTCATCATAGTAGATTGTAGTTGAGTACTCAGGTTCGAAACCACACTCTCCAAGTAAACCCTGCAACCATAAACACTGAGTTGCTGCATTAACAACTCCTCTGTACTCGGATTTTGTAGATGAGAGTGCAATGGCACTCTGTTTCTTGCTTGACCAGTTGATTGGCCCTTCTGCAAGCATGAACACATACCCTGAAGTGGACTTTCTGTCTGTGCTAT
>LPNX010798254.1:0-76264 GCA_001517045.1 Pseudotsuga menziesii
TGTAAAAAGCTGATCCCAAATCTATCAAGGACCCCATGAATTAGCAAGGGCGCATGGGAAAGCTAAAGAGTGGTCAAATGGAAGCTCATACATGCAAAATCATGGAGGAATGAGTGGAGGAGGAAGAGGCAATAAAGCTGATTCACCTCACCTAGTCTTACTTTCCTATGTGCCTTAAAACACTGAAAAAACAGGGAATAAAGCAGAAAAAGCAGATGGGTGCCTAGGAGGCCAGGAATAAAGCAGATTTGATTCCTAAAGCTCTCAAGGGCGCTACATGAGTCAAAGATGGCAATTTTGACCTCTATGGATAGGCATAGGCAATTAGCAACTTGCACATGGTGGGACTCATGGACTAGGCAAATAAGATAAAATAAATGAAATAATGTCTAAGTGGGTAAATACTATGGGTTGATTATTCTAACAATGAAACCTTTGCACCAATGGCAAAGATGGACTCCATAGGGCTAGCTTTAGCCATTGCAGTTTCGAAGCAGTGGGAGGTACATCACATGGATGTGATGTGTGGTTTCATAAATGGAGATCTCGCTGAGGATATTAACATGCAAAAAACTAAATGGTTTGTTTCTAATCCATATTTAGTGTGCAGGTTAAAGAAATCATTGTATGGGCTCAAGCAAGCCCCCAGGGTTTGGTATGCCAAGATTGATGGCTTTTTGCTATCACTGAGTTTTGTTTGATGAAAGTCTGATCCTAATGTATATTTGAAGCTGATTCATGGTTCTTTGATGATTATTGTCTTGTATGTGGATGAAATTCTTATTACAGGAAGTTCAAAGAAAGAGATTGCCTCCTTGAAGGATGCAATGCAATGGACCATGCATTTTCTATGACAGATTTGGGATTGTTGAGCCAATTATTGGGTCTCAAAATTGCTTAATCCCAACATGGAATCAAAGTACATCAGTCCAAGTATGCCTTAGATTTGATGAACAATTTCAACATGAAATATTTCAATCAAAGAAAGACTCCTTTCCTTTCAGGATTTAAGCTTGAAGAAGTAGGTTCTTCTCCTATGGTAAATAATACACTGTATAGGAAGTTGATTGGGTGTTTTATTTACATTACACACACCCAACCTGATCTATATTATGCATTTAGTGTGGCTTCAAGATACATGGATCATCCTCATGAGATCCATTGGAAAGCATCCAAAAGGATCCTAAACTTTGTTCAATGAACAAGAACTCATGGGATCTTCTACAAAGCAAAATATGATCATGATTTGATTAGGTTTAATGACAGTGATTGGGCAGGTGAAAACATAGATCAAAAGTCTACATCAGGATATGTGTTCGTGCTTGTAGAAGGACCAGTCAGCTGGTCAAGCAAGAAGCAGAGTTCCATAGCACTCTCATCTATAGAAGCAGAGTATAGAGGAGTTGTAAATGCAGCAACTCAATGTTTGTGGTTGAAGTGAATACTTAGAGAATGTGCCTTCAAATCAGAGTTTTAATCTATTATCTACTATGATAATCAGATCACCATTCGAATCTGCAATGATCCAGTTCAGAGACAGCGAACCAAGCACATTGAGATCCATATGCACTGCATCAGACAGCTTGTGCATGATGGTACCATTCATCTACTCTTCTATGCATCTTTAGAACAAGTAGCAGACATATTCACCAATTTTTTTTGTGAGAAGACATTCAACAATCTCAACACACTGTTGGGGATTGCTGATCATGATGTGAACCATGATTGATGACAATATTTCCAATTTTTTTTTCTTGTCCATGTTTAAGGGAGGATTTTCTCACTTGGTTTTTGCCTCTTTCCTTGGTTGTATGAACAAGCAGTATGTAAAGGGTGACAGATCCTTGTTACTAGGCCCTATATTTTTCTGATATTTACTCATAAAGTCAGGTTTAAGAGGGGGCTGTTAGAATAATAAACCCATAGTTACCTACCTTACACATTAATTTAATCATTTTTTGTCTTATTACCTAGTTTCCAAGATTCCACTCTATGCTAGTTGCCTTCTACATGTCCTAGATGTAAACACATGCTAAAATTGAGTCATGTAGCACTTGGGAAACATACTGGAAACCCATTTCAGAATTTCTACTTTATTCCATATTCTCCAAAGTGCATATTTGCTTTTTCTCTAAAGCTTCCTTGTTTTTTTCTGATTTAAGGAAAAGGAAAAGCTAGACTAGTTGTAACTACCTTGTTTTTTACACACATCATCCTCCCTCCTTTCCTCCAAATAAAAGAATGTATGAGTTGTATTTCCATCCCTCTTTATTTTTCCCACTTGACTTAGCCAATTCGTGAGCATCTACCTAGATTTGGAAACTACTTTATGCACCTATGGGGGATTTGACTAGTTTTGGTAAACCTGCTTTTTGACTATTTCAAATTGAATCTTTATGCATCTGAATCCCTCATGTAATTATATATTAAAGCATCCTATTACTTCATATGGTTGGCTATTGTACACTTAATCAATACAGATTAGTGTTATGCTCCAATTTCAGTTTCCTTTGGTGTTACTTTTACATGTTTGATTAACAATTTTGTGAGCATAATTGTTCTATATCTTGGGTTCAATTTCCACAATATTTCCTTGCCAAATATTTTATTCCTTAGTATTCATAAGCTGAACAGTGTTGTAAAACTTTTGGTAACTGTAAGATTTTTTAATAACACGAAACATTTATGTTAGAAACCAAAATTTAATATTATACTTTATTTTATTTGTGGTGATAGCTTGGTGCGCCCGTAGGTCTCTTAGTATTGAAATTGGGCTCTGATACCACTTGTAATGTCCCCAAAATTTGATTTTTTTTTTATAGGCTAGTAAAAACTATCTGAATTGAACATTATTACTTTGCGGAATACACATATACTACTTGTACTACTATCTATTCATAAGCTGTCCTTAAGTTCTGTCATTTACTTTCAGTCATTTATTATTTATACATTTTAATTACGATGTCTCGAGTCTATTTATTAAACTATTCTCTTGTTTAGACATTACGGTCGATGTGTTAATTATTTTAATAGAACCTTGTTTACGTTTGTGCATGTTTACTTGGTTATCTATTAAGTTCTAACTTAACTTTGTTTGTGGAAACAAAGTGGGTGGAGTAGCGGGACTCGTTATCCCATGATGGTTTGAGAGGTAAGGTATTACTTGTTAAGCAGGCTTACTTAGTTTAATCGAACTAAGGCACCTCTTTCTTTTACTGGCATGTTTACCTTGGGTTAAAAGCGTTAGTAGAGAGTTTGATCGATTCGATCTTAATTTGTACTTATTGATTTTGATTACATTTCCTTACTGCTTCAGATTGGTAGCAAGGTAATTCCTATTTCGCTAAATATCTACCTAGATAAATAACTGGGTGATACTAGAAAATCTATGCACTTATAATTCATGTTTATTTTATCATGATATTAACATATCTTCTTATTTATACTTTCCATGTTATGAGATTGTAGTTTTATTTATGGTGAAACTATCATGGCAGATTTCATATGCCATGATTACTAAGAATATAAGCTTAGGGACATATGGATTGTTCCAAGGCTTAATCCTCAATCTTACACGATACATACCAATTCTAGGACTTTGGGATAACGCATACCATGTCTGCAATATGTATTAGCATTACCTTGTAATATTATACAATTTGTTGTTAAGCTTTGGGGGTGGCAAATATAACATAAGGTTGAACCATATGTCAACAGGGTTTAATATTTTGCATGGTAAATGGAGGTCACGATTTATGCAACAAATCTTAACTTGTTAGATTTTTATCATTCAAGCTAGCATTATCTTAGGATATTTAGCTGAGAGAATAAAAAGAACAACAATCAAACACAAGAGTCAATGGAGACAAATATTTTCCTTGGGGAAACCATAAAGGAGAAAACCCCGCAACTTCCTCAAATATAGAATCAACACCAAAAAGTAAAACCCAAAAACATAAATATGATCTCCCAACAGTTGTAGTCTCTCTCTCTGATCCCAACTTCTTCTCTCTCACTCATGCGCCCTAGTGAGTGAGTCTGTGTGTGTTAAATAGAGAGGCTCACTCTTTATTTATATTCTTTCGCTCACTTGATGTCCACTCCATCATGTCAGCCTAAATTAACAATTACTTTATTAGAGACAACATCTCTAGGAGAGTCTAATAACCCTAGTGCCCCACAACTTGTGGGGACTTTTCCCCTCCGATCAATAGGGAGGGTTAACCTTAACACAATGGTGGCTATTGCCCCAACTTACAACAAATCACCTAGGGCCGACTTCTCTAGGATATTCTAATAACCCTAGGACCCCACAACTGTTAGGAGGGTTACCCATGATGACTTGATATGACTTGTTTACATTATTGAATCTTCTGATAGGCACATCGAGGCATGACATGACTTCAATACATTACAAACACTTCCCAGAATAAACATCGGGGTACAATATATAAGATATACAAGTGAATACATTCCAAAGTTATAATTGCATCAACACTCCCTATTAACTAGGAAGGTATTCTCTCGACACAATTTATTAGCCCAAGTCTTTTTCTTTATATCATATGTTTCATCATCGAGTCCTCGTCATCTTCATCTAGATCTAGATCATCACTCGATTTGGATCATCATCACTGGATCTGGATCATCACTGCTAGATCAACATCAATAGATCTAGATCATCACTCGATCTGGATCAACATCACTAGATCTTCATCATCATTGCTGGATCAACATCATTGGATATGGATCATCACTGGGTCATCATTACTAGTGCTATCTCATGATTCTTCTCATCATAGGAATTTCTACAGAGCCAACCCTTTTTCATGCTAGTTGTAGGCCTAGCCTCCATGTAGGTCTCCTTCAATGGTTATACCTGACTCTAAGTCAGAATGGCCTGCCCAGCACTTACATCTGGCCATGAGACAAATAAATCCAACACCATGTCAAAAAGGCATGCCCAACACTCACATCTAACCATGCGGGAACACATCCAATAACCCTGTCAAAAAGGCCCAACACTCACATCTGACCATGCGGGAACAAATCCCACATCCCTATCAGAAAGGCCCAGCACTCACATTCGATCATACAGGAACACATCCCACAAACCTATCGGAAAGGCTTAGCACTCACATCTGATCATGCGGGAACACATCCCACAACCCTATCAGAAAGACTCAGCAGTTATATCTAGCCATGTGGGAACACATCTTGCAACCATGCTATAAGGGCTTAGCACTTATATCCATCCATGTGGGAATACTTCCTACAACCATTCTATAAGGGCTTAGTACTTATATATGATCATGTGGGAACACATCCCACAGGCTCCTTAGAAAGGCTCTGCACTTACATTTTATAATGTGGGAACACATCCCATAGTCCCCTCAGAATGGACCTGCACTTAAATCTGATCATGTGGGAACACATCCCACAGTCACATCAGAATGGCCCTCAGCCCTAGGATAAGTATTCATGGTAACTGACCAAGTGCCTCCATTCAGAGAATGGAATTCAGCACTTATATCTGATCATGTAGGAACCAATCCTACCATCACATTAGAATGGCTCAGTACTCACATCTAACATGGAAAGAACCAATCCTATCACCATGACAGAATGAATTGGCCCTTACATTTGACAATGGAAGGAACCAATCCTCTCGCCATGTCAGAATGGATCACAGACTCATCACTTCCCCTTGGAGGGAACCTCGATCTGGAGAACACCAAGCTTCTCCCTAAAGTACTCAAACTTCACTCTAGATAATGGCTTCATCAACACATCATCTTTCTATTCATTCGTCACAACATACCAGAGATTCACTGCTCCTCTCTGCACCATATCCTTGATATAGTAATATTTGATCTCGATATGATTTGACTTGTCATGGAACACCAGGTTCTAATACAACTTCACACAACTCTGGTTGTCGCAATAGTATACAAGTAGCATCAAAATGGACATCAAATAAATCAGACAGTAGCTTTCTTGGCCATCCTACCTCACAACTAGATGAACAAGCTACAATGTACTCTGTTTCAGCTGTACTTAGTGCAACACAAGACTGCTTCCTGCTAAACCAAGAGATCACACCTGATCCCATACTAAATAAACACCCTAAAGTGCTCTTCCTATCGATGGGATTTCCTACCCAATATGAATCAACATAACCTTCTAGGTTAATGTTTTGATTCACCTTATACTTGAGCCCATAATCAACTGTACGCTTCAGGTACCTCAGAATATGCTTTGCAACAATCAAGTGAACATGTCTCGGATTTGTTAGGAACTGGCTCAAGGTGTTCACAGCAAAGCAAATATCTAGTCTCGTACTCATCAGGTACATCAAGGACCCAATCATCTAATGATACATCATGGCATCAATAGCTTCTGATGAAGCAACACTCAATAACTTCAGATTTGATGCCATAGGTGTGGTCAAGGCCTTACATTCCATCATTCTGAACGTCTTCAGGATCTCTACTACATACTTCCCTTATCCTAGGGATATTTTACCACACCTCCATGCCATCATATCCAAGTCCTTCATCTCGAACTCGGTAGCAAGTATCCTTATTGCAACTTTAATGAGTTCCTCGTTTCTGTCAGGAACAATTCATCGACATATAATAGGATCATCACTGGGATTCCACCTTCAACCTTTAAGCAAAGGTAAATCTTGGAGTCATCAGTAATCTATCTATCATGTCGTACCATGTCAAGCCTTGGTATCTTCTGCAGTCACTCCCTCTGAAGAGGAGCATCATCCTCCCTCTGTCTTTCATACTCTATGCACTGAAAACATTTTGTATCGGAGTTACAAGTAGCTTCCTCTGCTAATAATATTCTATGTATCCATTTAAGATCACTGGATACCAAGTTCCTCTATCTTGAACTTTTTCAAGAGTTCTTCTCGCACCCATCTGTGAGCTTGTCATCCTCTATAGATTTTGATCTTCAACCTTGTAGAAAAGGTTCAGATCTTCATCAAGCTTCTCATGTACATGTTATCCCATGGGTGTCTTCTGAGCTTGTACAAGGAATTTTTTCATTTGCACACATGATTTTGCGTGTCATGTGTCTCAAATCCCACTAGATGCAAATGTCTCTTCATAGTCTATGCCTTCTTTTCATGAGAAGACTTGTTCTACAAATATTTCCTTGTATCCCATGATGTTTCCATCTACTGCATGATGGAACTACGAACTTCCCTTCATGTGTCGATACTGCATCCTAGACATCATTATTCATGAAGTGGTCTTCCATTTCTTCTTGGTTACTTCTTCATGGCTAGAATCTTCTGCATCAATGATGTCACTACATTCATCATATTATTCTTCATCTTGAACTGTCATCACTTGTTCTTCGGAACAAGTCTCATCCTTCTTTGCTTGTAGGTGAGTTTACGTGATCTTTCCTACAAGTCAAATGCATTAGTTCTATGGTTATAAACATTTCATAAGGTATATTCATAATGAAAAATTCTTTTTCATTGAGATATATGATTATGCAACTATTTTAGCCAATATAATATTCATTCATATCTCACAGAAAATTTCTAGATGCCTTCCATTTCTACCAGCACAACATTGACATTGTGCACTAATCCAATATCTCATCAAAGAGGTTTCATTCTAGATAAGTAGCAATGGGGAGTTGTATAGAACCATGAGCTACTTACCCATCACATGCATATTAGCAGTATACTTTCATTAATGCAAACATTATATCATGCATAATACATCAACTGAATATAAACAAATGCATAACAAAAACAATATCATGAAATGACAATTGAATACTTATCTCTATTTGTTTCGTGGGTAGACTCCTTCTTGAGCCTTCAGCTTCATCATCTTTTTCATTCATCATTTCTTATCCAAATGCTAATATGGATAAGAGTTTATTCAATAGTTGAGTCCTTCATATTCCTCATCGCTTGAGGGATCTTCTTTGGATGGTGATATCTTGATCTTCAATTTCTCCCATCTTCTCTTCTCTTATTATGAGTCGAGCTTCTTCTTCTTTCCAGAGTCTGCTAAAAGTAATCACTTTCTTCTGGAACACGTTACTAAAATGAATGAATCCCATGATCCTGGGATTTCATTCAAGGTATGTATCACCACTTCTACATTCTTCACTTCTTCTTCTGCTGCTACAAGTTGTTCTTTGATTTGAGAGACCCTTGTAAAGTATGACTGTATGGTCTCTGCATTATGGTTCTTCACATTCTTCAACTGTTTTCTCAAAGTCAAATTCTGATTTATGTTCTTCCCTTCAAATAGCTTGGTCAAGGAATCAAACATCTCTTTTGGTGACTTTAGGGAAGCCACTCGTGGTATAAGGTGATCCATGATTGAATCAGCAATGATCTTCTTGGCCTTGACCAAGTTCTTATGGTGTAAGGATTTTAGCCTTATTTCCCTCTGGAACTAGAACCTCTCTACTTATGTAGGTGTCCAATTCATTTTATTCAGAGAGATCATCTACTTCCCTACTTGGAATTTTTCAACTTCAATAATATTATCATCAAGCTGAGGTTCTCACTTTGAAATGAGAACCTCAAATGAAAATAGCAAAAGATTAGATCTTACCGATTTGAGGTATACGTCCTGGTTTCGGAGCTGGCTGATCTAGGGTTTCTCAGAGAAACCCTAATTTCAAAACTTGGAATATTTAATATATTATTGGATAGAAATATATACCTCTTCAAGGTGAGCTGTCCAAGGTACTCATTTTCTAAAAACAGTGGAGGGAAGCTCCCGGAATAGGAAGCCCTAGTTTTCCAATCTCTCTTGCAGAAATGCCTCATACTATTTCTGCGGTATCTCCAAAATTAATACTAAGGTGTGTCTGAACCTTCCTATTGAGGTAGCCTCACCTGTCCCTATTCCAGCAACATAGGTTTTATCAGAATTGGTATCACCAATTGGGACGTACGATCATTTTCCCAAGGTGACCTATTTCAGGACTGTTCAGCATAGCAAAGTTGTATGGACTTCCACGTGTCACTGTTTCATATTTTGGGTCTTACATTTGGACCAAAAAATTTAAATCCAGTTCCCTTTATATAACATCTTCATAAATTTCATTTGGACCTTCATAGCCCAAGATATAGCAATTCGCCCCAGGTGTCCTGTTTGGGGATGAATCTCTGGAGAGGCTAGAACCCTAACATGAAGGAATCATATATCTTATAATATTGTGAATATGGGGCCTAAATTTGGACACGGTGTAAATTGGGATTATATATTTGTCTTGTGAAATTTTCAACAACTCATCCTTCTCCAATCCAGATATATAGCGAATGTACCAAAACGTATCAGTTTTAGTATTTTAGGGTTTTTCTAGCTTGGGGTCAAACTAGGGTTTGAATTTACCAGAGTTATACCCAACCAAAAATCATGAAACATGTCTCTAAAATTTTACTCTGATGATGACAGAAATCCTATGCTGGGATCACTAAAAAATTCCTCTTTTATAAGAAGCCCTAATTTCCCGCACCAAAAACTGAAAATGCTCGGAGTTGAATTTGGCTTTGACAGAAAGATGCTCCCTTCAATGGAGAGTCAACCTAGCATACTTTTGCTGATGGATTGTGGATAGAGACCTAAAAATTAAGAATCCATAGCTTCTATAGCTGCACAATGTCTTCTTCTCATGTTAGCTCTAATACCATGTTAGATTTTTATCTTTCAAGCTAGCATTACCTTAGGATCTTTAACTGATAGAATAACAAGCACAACAATCAAACACAAGAGAGTGTGTGAGTGTGTGTGTGTGTGTTAAATAGAGAGGCTCACTCATGCGCCCTAGTGAGTGAGTGTGTGTGTGTGTGTTAAATATAGAGGCTCACTCTCTATTTATATTCTTTTGTTAACTTGATGTCCACTCCATCATGTCAGCCTAACTTAACAATTACTTTAATAGAGCCAACATCTATAGGAGAGTCTAATAACTGTAGTGCTCCACAACATGTGGGAACTTTGCCCCTCCGATCAACAAGGAGGGTTAAACTTAACACAATGGTGGGGACTATTTCCTCGATTTACAATAACTCACCTAGGGCCGACTTCTCTACGATAGTCTAATATCCCTAGGGCCCAACAACTGTGGGGACTTTAACCCTTGAACAATAAGAGGGTTGCCCATGATGACTTGACATGACTTGTTTACATTATTTAATCTCCTGATAGGCACATCGGGGCATGACATCACTTCAATACATTACAAACACTTCCCAAAATAAACATTCGGGTACAATACATAAGATATACAAGTGAATACATTCCGAAGTTACAATTACATCAACATAACTATGGAGAGTGGGTTTGGTATTTTGATAATGGTCACTAGCTGGCACATTTAATGTTCTTGGTAATCATGGTATCCCCAAGCTTAGGGCTTGGCTCAAGATGGATTTCTCATTTTCTTTAATCGATTTGGGGTTTGGTCTTGCTCTGTGCAAGGGAAAATTTAGGCGACCTCCATGTCCACGAAGGTAAGAACTCATTTGGCTTCATAGTAATTCGATGGTTTAACACTGATGAATTTAAACCTGGTCATACTTCTACCCTATTTTGTGGGTGGTTACAGGTGTTGGGGTCTGTAGAGAGTATCATGGTTTGTAGCTCATCGCTAGTTCCTGCGTGATGTCAATGGGGTAAGGTAAGCTTCCCAACAAGATAGTGCTTGTTATTTCTCGGCCTGACTAAGTGATGTCTTCATCGTTTGGTTTTTGGGTTTCACTCTGGGATTTGCATTCGCCTTCGGGCATGTAATCTTCAGACTTGACTTTTTAATTAAATGTTTTAGTAGCTTTGGCCATGGAGTAAAATCACATTTTTTTTGGCTCTGTGTATAAATTTTGGGTTTGTAAATCATAGATGGATTCGGGATTTTGAGCCATGGGATGCAAAATTGCTTGCAATGGTGCCATAGCCCATTGGCATGCATGTGTGGACTTCGTTTTAGCTTCTAAATGGGCTATGTGGAGATACTGAGATTGTCAATACTATGTATAAATGTAGATACTCTGTGTTTTAATGAAATGGACATCATTTTCAGAATTACTGTGTATGTATGGAATTTATACTATGTTAATGGTTTGTTAACAGGGTTTTATAATGGCATACGCCTTCGTTGGTCTGTGTGTTGAGTATTTTATAATTTGTTATAATGGTGAACAATGTGGGTTGAAAGACCTAGATGTAAGTGGCTTAATTCTTGTCCTTGATGGCTGTGATAGCTCCAATGTAATTCGTTGTTGTTTGCATTTCATTTATTAGCTTAAGAGGTGAATCGTTAACATATTAGTTTTAATATTAAAACCATATGGTGTATTTATAATGGCCAGGCCGTGGCTTGGGTGAATGATACACATGGTTTTTAAATGGTTGATTTCTATTATGAATTTGAGGTTTAGCATATACTGTGGATTTGGTAAAAGCAAGCAGTTGTAGCCCACGATGGCCTTCGTCACTATTGTTTTAGACTATTAAATGGACTTTGTATCTTAACTATTGGCCAAGACTGTGCTTGTAGCGTAATCACAGTCCTTATTAAGAACATGGTGCTGATTTATAATTGTTTCCAGTATACATAACATCTATAGCGTGGCCTTTGGTTATAATAGAGACTACCTACATGGTCAATCCCTGGGTGTTTACTATATGTAACAAATTATGGATTATTTAAAGGATTGACTCTTGTGTGTTACACATTTTATGACTTTTATTTATGTAATGGTTATTTGATTTGATTTATGGGTATGTATATCAGCTATGGCTATTATTTACTGCTTTCTCCTTGGGTTTGGACATCCATAGGAATCAATGTCGTGACCTCTGTTGGCATTTAAATGTTTTAATTACTAGTTGTTTAATATATGTGATGGTTATGCATAATAGTTAGATGTGAAAGATTGATTCTTATGAAATGTGATTATGATAGTTTAATTAGTACTGTGGATTTTATATGTGTGAACAAGGTTTAGATATGGGACCACATGGATGGTCATGATGCCTCCTCTGTTCATTTGATTACTATGATGTTTAAATGGGAATGTTTTAGTATTAGTTTATATTTAATAAGTCAGATGTTGGAAGGTCTCTAATGCCTCAAGTTTATTGTATTTATAATAGATCATCCGATTAGTTCTTTAGAATTATATCTAGTGTATTAAATAGATTTATCTTATAGAACTAATTTAATAACTATTTACATATTTTGATATACATGTAAATATTATAACAAAAACTAAAACAAGCCTCTCCTCATAAATGAAGTATGTCAGCATAGTAATAAATCCTAGAGAATGTTGATCTAATTACTCAGAACAAAACCTAGTTTATGCTTGACCGAGTAAATCAACATAGGAATTAAAAAACTAGATGTAGAACCCTTGCTAAACATTTATGAATAAATAAAACCTGCTCAAGAAATCTGGAAAATACACCCTAGGTAAATATGATTTAGGAAAACAACTTACAGCTTAGGGTTAGTATTAAAATAAAGATCCTAGAATAATTTAACCAACAAATCATTCACATAGGGTTAGGAAATGCATTATAGTTATTTACCTAGCATATTCAATAGTTTATCTAGGAAATAGAATAGACACTCTAGGGTTACAATTTAAGAAATAAAAATGCTAGGAGATATAGTCAGAACCAACATTTCTAGGGTTAGAAATATATAATAAAAATTTATATAAAGCAGCGAGCATTTATACTAGAAATGAACTTGACATACTAAGAACTAATACCTGTAATTTTTTGAATCTCCTTTAGTGGTTGAACCTACACACTTTTTAATTAGCCAGCATTAACAATTTAAGGCAGATCTCACTTGTGATTTTGATGACCAAATCATTTGGTAAATATGACATTCCATCCAACCATGACCCAGAACCGTTCCTGGGTTAAACCCAGATCCCCTCGAGCTTGAATCCAACATGGAAGTAGCTTAGATCTTCTAAGGTATGGTTTCCTAACTGGTGTATCAAATATGAATCAATTCTCCTTTTTTTTCCCTCGAGGAAATGTTTCTTCAATAATTTACTTCAGAGAAAATAGGCAGAAAAAAGACTGCTCTAATTATATATCAGAACCCCTAATCCTTTCCTTGGCTTTATTCTTTATAGACAGACTTTTCAGTCAAAGAGATAGTTAAATCAAGAAAACTCCGTTTCTTGATTTAACCCTTTTCAATTACTTTGGGTGATTATTAATATTTTAACTTAGGAAATTTCTACTAGTTCCTAGTTGGAATTTTATAGACATTATACTATTTATTAGTCTTTAATAATAAATAATAGTTCATGGAGCTTCTCTTCTTTCTTTCATTTATTTATACTATTATATATTTAATTCTTTATAGATACCATGTATAAAGTACATAATAATATAACACTTTGTTAAGATTTGTCTTTGGGCATCATATACCATGATCCCTAGACTTAATGACACTTCTTCATTAAGGTCGAGTAGGTAGATGGTTTAGGTCTACTAGGATAGGAAACTCTAAACATCCTTGCATGTTGGATTTCCCTCGTATAACGTGGTATTTTTTTAGTACTTTGATGAGAATACAGAAATTTGAAATTTTATTTAATCACTTATAAATAAGTATGATGAGGTCAATAGTTTTCTCGAGTCGTTTTCACTCAAAATTTATTAAATTGTTTTCAGTAAGCACTAGCGCTTACCAGATCCCATACTCAATGCTTTAACAGGGAGTTGTGATTCAATGCAAATCCATATCTCCTCACTCAACACTAGTGCTAGGATGTACTTGCATGACACACCTAGGGATACAATGGCCAAGGATCCGATGATCCAAAGCTTATGCTCAACATCAACATGGAAGGATCCAAGGATTATTCCCAACACATTCAATTATATTTTCATGTGTTCCAGAGGTTCTTTCTCAACACAAAGGTAAGTACTAATGTGCTCCATAGCTTCTCGCTCAACATGAAAAATCAATCACTCAACTACTCCAGAGCTCCTCTCTCAACACAAAGCATCTCATCAATCATGTGTTTCATGGACCATGCCCAACACAAACAAGAATATACATACATCATCAATAATTGGCTTACTCCTGATATATAAAACAAATCACCACGTTCACATGAAGCGGGGTCTTCGACGCAATATAAAAATAAACATCAAGATAATCATCATAATTAATAGACACATGACTATAAGTGTTAGGTCCAAAATTTGGGATATTACATCCCTCCCCTCTTAGAATAACACCATCCCTTGTGTTCTAGGGACTCAGAATGATATCATGGTGGCCTCGTTCTCCCAATTAGCCCCATTAGCCTCAAAGTGATTTTACTACACTTTCAATTGGACCACAGTGCACTTCCGAAGATGAACCTCTGTCTTGTCTAGTATGTGAGTAGGATCAGGGGAAAACTCCCCTTCAGTTTCCAACTATAATAGGGACCAATCAACAACATGTTTAGTATCATAAAAATATTTCTTTAACAAAGATGCATGTAAAACATTATGGAATTTTACATGCATGGGAAATGCTAGTTCATAAGACACTGGCCCTTTCTTGGCCAGTATTTCAAAAGGTCTTCAAAATCTAGGTGCTAACTTACCGCACCTACCCAAGCTCAACGAGCTTGATTTGGATTTTACTTTCAAGTAAACATGATCGCCTATTTGAGAGTCCTTATCCTTTCTTTTTCGATCAGCGTAACTTTTCTTGCGGTCTTGTGCTTCTTTAAGGTTCACTTGGACCTTGCTAACCAACTGTTCCAAGTTCATCAACAAATCAGACCCTAACATTATATGATCCATCGGGCTATCCCAAGTAATTGGTGTTTTACACTTCCATCCATAGAGTACGTCAAAGTGACTCATATTGGTGGAAGTATGATAACCATTGTTATACACAAACTCTGTGAGGTGCCGGTAATCTTCCCACTTCATGGGATTATTCATGACATACATTCAGAGCATGTCCTCAAAAATTTGGTTTATTCTCTCAGTCTTCCCGTCTTTTTGCGGTTTATATGCAGTGGTAAAGTTTAACTGCGTCTCCAATAGGGAGAATACATATCTCCAAAATTTTCATGTAAAATTAACATCTCAATCCGAGATAATTTCCTTGGGTATCCCATGCAATCTAATTCTCTCTTTCAAGAAGATATCAGCAATGTTCATGGCCTTGTAGGTCGACTTCACCGGAATGAAGTCTGCTAATTTCGACAACTTGTCGATGAGCACAAAAATAGAATCATTATGCTTCTTAATTTTTGGTAAAACAGTGATAAATTCCATACTAATGAGCCCCCACTTCCATTCCAGAATGTGTAATGGCTACAATAATCCCACAAGATGTTGATGCTCAGCTTTGAATAGTTGACATTGTTGACATTTCGTAATAAACATTGCAATTTCAGCCTTTAACTTAGGCTAGAAAAAGTGTTTCTTGACGGCGGATATCATCTTTTGATATCTCGGGTGCCAGAAGTAGGGTGTTCGGTGAAATTTCATGAGGATGCTGGACTGAAGGTCCCCTCCTTCTGGAACATACAACCAATCCTTGGACCATAGTAGTCCGGATTCATCTACCTTGTATTCCTTTTGTTGTTTAAACAACCTGTCCTCTTGGACCCAATATAAAAATAACCATAAAGATAATCATCATAATCAATAGGCACATGCCTATAAGTGTTAGGTCCAAAATTTGGGATATTACAAGTTCTCTCCTTCCTTCTCCTCCAAGGCATGTGGTATTAAAATAACCTTATATTTATCCCACGACCTCACATTAAGCGTGAATAATTTTGTACTTAGAAAATTCTTTAAAGTTTGACAGTAATGTTTATTACTCACCACATTGAATACTTTGAATAAAACCATTAACCATTAAGCAATGGCATTATGCACCTTTAACATTTAATTATTCTACTCCAAATATTATTTAATATTATTTACCTTTAAAGGTTATTTATTCTTCTTTAAAGATACAGTTCCTTTACTATTTACAAAGGAAATATCTCATTAAAATATTCTATCTATCTATCTATCTATCTATCTATCTACCTATCTATCTATCTATATATATATATATATATACATATATACATATATATATATATATATATATATATATATATAAATATAAATCTAAGCCCACAGGGGTGTAGGCTGACTGGTAAATGCCGTGTAAATGAAGGAATGCTGTAAAGGAGGTCTCAAGTTCAAATCTCACCCCGACTTATCCGTTCCCCATGCTTGCGGGCTGTGTGCACGCACCTAGGGTTATAGTGGTAGCTAACAGGAATGGACCCCGTGTCACGTGAGTACCAGAACCGCCCAGTTACTAATTCCCCCAGTACAAATATATATATAAGGATAGAGAGAGAGATATTTTATTTTAAATCCGTCTTTCTTCTATATATAATAAATTATTTATTATTATTGGCTTAATGGGGTGCCGTAAGTTTAAAACGATATATACCACTCACAAAAGAAACTAAGGAGTTGTCTTGAACTGTTCAATGGCCAACCAAGGAGCGTGTATCTACTACTAAATAATTTAAGTCATAAGTTGAGGATTTTGTAATTGGCCTTTCGTTTTGGTATGGCACCAAAACTGTGATGACTCTTGTTTATCTCCCTTGGATGCCCAAGAATTTAACTATCTTTTTCCCTTATCCCCTAGTGGATTTGTCCGCAATCGTTTTCGTCATTTCATGCTTTCAATATCCTAACTCTATCAATCTCATCCACAATTTTGATGCAAGTTAGAGTCAGTACTTACAGTTATTTTCACTTATACTTCATGTTTTCGGGTCAATGTAGAGTGGGGATGTTATAGAATGCATGCTTTAGATTGATTTCATTTGCTTACATATGAAACTCATCCTCTAATGTCTTGGATTATTTCTAGGGTTAATTTTTATGTTTTTTGTTGTTGCATTTGTTTAATCTTAAAAATTAGCCTTTAGATTCTTAGGTAGGTTTTAAAGTTGAAATTTCTCTGAGCATTATATTTAAATAATTTTTAGAAGATTGATGTCAATAGTTTAAATTAAATTTAAACCCTAGTTTGTATATAAACAAATCATGAGAGGTGTGTGAACATTTTTACTAAAACAAAAACCCTAAGTGTATTTTCATAAAGAACTTGCATAGGTCTATGAATTTTTTATAAATTAAAATAGAGCTTAAAAAAATTAAAACTTTTCAAACCTATGATAAAGAAAACAAATTTGAAAATACGTTCCAATGTTAATATAATTATTATATAAATAAATTATAAACATTGAGTTCATGGATCAAGTGCCTTTGTATTACAAACTAAAAACTAAACTAAATGAAGTGCTGGCATATAACATTTTCTAGTGAAAATGTAGACGTAGTTTTCCAAATATCCTATCTATATAACAAACATTTAAACTATTAAAATCAAACAAACAAAACATTATATTTATGCTACAAATAAATCTACAAAATAATTACCAAAATTATCAGGTTACCATAATGTGTGAAGGTCGAGAGCCTATCCACATTTTCAAGCTATGCTACTTAAATAAAATCCAAAACCAAACAAACTTCCATTCCCATGTGCATGGCATTGATGCAATTAAAGAAATAACACAATAATCACCACATAAAAACACATTAACAAAATGAGGGATTAAAATTTTTAACACAGTGAAAGTATCCACATGACCCAAGGTCTAATCAACTAAAACGCAAACTATATAATCACGACGTGCTAAAACAAATCAAACTACAAAAAATTAGGCCAGTAACACAGCCAAGCATTCGACCCAATTTCAAATTTCCTAAGAACTCAGTTGGGAGATTTTGAACCAAACCATACAGACCAAGGATTGAATCCTGTAAGTAAAAACTAAAATATTGTACACATTATACAAGTTGGGTTATTCATGTAGGGTTTATCTGTTACGAATGCTCATAAATTTATCATTTCTCCACATCTAAACTTACAGACCTAGCTAGGCTCTTTCACATCAAAAGCAAATCCTTTAATTTAACTGAGCTACATGCTTATCAACCGACGCACCAACTAAAACCACATTTACAAGGTATTCTATCAATTAAATGAAACCATGGCATCATAAGTGCCATTGTAGAGCAATGACACTATTAGGATTTTGAAACACATGAAAAATTTATAGATTCATTTAAAAGCCAATGAAAACCCGTTAAGATTTATTTAAAACCAAAATCCATTTCATAGTTAAATGGTAAACTCAACACATAGAGTTGAGTATCTATTAACATTCAAAACATCACAATTACATTACAGATCAATGCAAAGGCATTTACATAGCTGCATTTAAACAATACCCAAACGATTTGAACAACCCGCAAAATCCAACCAAACAATGAATAGCTTAAACACTACAACAATACATCCCCTAAGACCTAGAATCGAAACCATATGATAACAAAGAAAGTTCATCATTGGGTACATTCCCTTTTCTATTCTATGGGGATTACCTGCGATGGTTGAGCAGGAAACCCAAATCTCTTCCTTGTAAACGTAAAGTACCCACAATATCCTTACCTGAAAAACAACAAAAACAAAGCTTGGTTTAGAAGTATGCATTGACTAAAAAACCAAACCAAAGTCAAAGGTTCTTTCATGAAAAATAATGGCATACCTTCCAAAATTCTCAAGAGAAACCTGTCTTCTATTCATGGTATGTGAAACTACCACATGGAGCATGGGACCTCCTTCCAAAACCAAACAAAGAGTAAAGGAATGACCGTCGAAACCCTAATGAGGTTCATAATCCATGCATCCTACAAAATATGAGGTGCATTCGATGTGACAAACTGGCCTCCACCTTCATGTAAATCAAAACCCACAGGCCTAAAGTTTGACTCCACACTCTTTGTCGCCATTTTATTTCCCTTTTGCATAGTATTAAACAATCCTATATTGAGATTTGCATAGGTATATGACATATTTTTCGATAGCATAAACCCTCCACATTAAAATTTAAACATCAAATATTTACAAACACCATTTTAAACCTTCATCACCATGGGTTTGTTAGAATAATCAAGCCATAGTTAGCTACCTTAGACATTAATTAATCCAATTTTTGTCTTATTTGCCTAGTTTCCATATTCCACCTTATGCAAGTTGTCCTCCACACATTTAGATTGGTAAAACTTGCTAAATTTGAGTCATGGAGCGCTTGGGAAACCACTTGCAATCAAATCTGCTTTATTCCTGGCCTTCCTAGCACATGTCTGTTTTTTTTGCTTTATTGCTTGTTTTTTTTTAGTTTTAAGGCAATTGGGAAAGTTTGACTAGGTGAAGTTAACTCATTTTTTGTCCTCGTCATCCTCCACTCTTTTCTCCTAAGAAAAGCATGTGTGAGTTTTCCTTCCATCATCTATTAGCTTTCCTAATTGATTTTTCCAATTCATGAGCTCCTAGATAGTTTTGGAAACTGCTTTATACACCTATGGGGGGTTTGCTTAGATTTAGTAAGCCTGCTTTTGACCAAATTCGAATGGCATGCTTATGCATTCAAATATCTCATGTAATTATTTATTGTGGCAGCCTATGAATTCAAAGGGTTGGCTATTGTACACTTATTCAATACAAATTACTATTCTGCTCCATATTCAGTCTCCTTTGTGAGTAATTTGCATGTGTAATTGGAAATTGTTGTGAGTGTAATTGTTCTAACACCTGGGTTCAATTTACACATGGTATTAGAGCCTTTGTATATCGATTTCTCTCCTTCCAGTTTTTTATTTCAGGTTTGACATCATTGACTAGGAGCATTCTGCTGACTGAAGGGACAATTTCTGAGCTATGGATCAATCTTAGAAGATCATCTTGAGTGCATTTAACTTCTTTGAATGGAAAGAAGAGATGGAGATACTGTTGAGAGAAAAAGGCCTCTACAGAGTGACTATGGTAATAGAAGCAGATCCCAATGCAGCTGTAGAGAAGATTAAATGACACAACAGTAGGGATGAGGCCTATGGTCTCCTATGTCTGAGCATATCTAGAGACCTCGTTTTCCATATTGATGGATTAACATCACCAAATAAAGTATGGGAGAATCTTGTTGAACTTTTTGGTAAGATAGATGAGATGAGGGGACATCAAATTGAAAATGAATTGATCTCCCTGAGTCCCAATAGCCTTGACTCCCTGCAACTCTATTTTTCCAAGTTCAAAGCCCTTATTTTGCAGCTAAAACAATGTGGGATCGAAAAGAAGGATGAGAAACTGGTTTTGGCCATACTCTCAAATCTTGACCATGCCTATTCAGTGTTTGTATTGACATTCTATGCCATAAAGTTGATGGCTTGAGCCTGGAAAATGCCTAGCCTTGCAGATTTCATGGAATCTCTCACACAAGAACAAGATAAATTGGTAATGATGGGCACCATAAAACCTTCCAAATACCATGCTTTGGTTGCTGGAGATTTGAGGGTGGACTCAAAAGTCAATAAGAAATCTAAGAATCCACCTAAGCAAAAGAGAGACAAGAACAAGTCTCCAGAGGAGCCTTAAGGTTCCAAGAAGAAATTCCAGAAGAAGAATAACAAAGGAGAAATGAGCAAGTGCACATACTGCAGTAAGGGCAATCATTCTGAAAGATCCTGCATGAAGAAGAAAATAGAAATGCTGACCCAAATCCTAGAGAAGAATGGCATCTCCCTTCCTGACAGCTCAAAGAAGAGGGAAGGAGGATCAAATTCAGAAGACAGAGAGAGAGTTCATGCATTGGTTGCTGACACATCAAGCTCACCTATTTTCATCATTGATTCTGGAGCTTCAAGACATATTGTTTTGACCAAGGAGGAATTCACCTCACTTGACATGTCGAAAGGTACACCAATGCTACTGGGAGATGAATCTCTCACTGAAATTTTGGGCAAAGGGAGGATTTATATTGACCATGGTAAGTTCAGCAATGTATTGTATGTTCCGGGTCTTACCTCTAACCTCTTATCAGTGTATCAGATGACCCACACAGGGTCTCCAAAGAAGGTCATATTCTTCCCTGATGAACTTGAGATCATAGAGATCTCAAGTGGTAAATTCATTGCAAAAGGAATTGCAAATCACACTTCAAAGGTATACATTTTCTCACACTTTCTACCCTACTCAAACCCCTCTGCTCTTCTAATTCATGCTAATGAGGAAAAAAAGATTTGGCATGAAAGATTTGTCCACCTTAATTACAAGTATATTTCTGATCTTAGTGAAAAATAAATGGTCATAGGGTTACCAAAGATTAAGTTTTCCAAAGGATTCTGTCAAGGTTGCATCTTAGGAAAACACCCAGAGCATAAATTTGAGAAAGATAGTCATGAGAGAACCTCTGCACCTCTTGAGTTGATCCACAATGATGTTGCTGGCCCATTTACTCATATTTCAATGAGTCAAGACAAATATGCATTGACATTCATAGATGAATTTTCTAGGTACTATTGGGTTTACTTCCTGAAACACAAGTCTGAAGTTTATGGCCTCTTCAAAGTCTTGAAGGATTTGGTTGAAAACTAGTATGGGAGGAAACTCAAGGTCCTTAGATATGACAATGGTGGTGAGTATGTCAAGTATAAATTCATTCAATATTGTGTAGATGCAAGTATTCATATGTAGCATTCTATCCCTTACACACCACAACAGAATGGTGTTGCTGAGAGGAAGAATAGATCACTGAAAGAGATGGCAATATGCATGATGGAGGCTAAGACTTTGCCACCAAAGTTTTGGGCCGAAGCTATAAAATATGCAGCATATATCCAGAATAGGGTGCCTCATAAATATCTTGATGGTATGACTCCTTTCGAATCATGGAGTGGGCACAAGCCAGATGTGACCCATTTCAGGATTTTTGCCTCAAGGGCTTGGGCTAGAATTCCAACAGAAAAGAGGAAGGCTTTGCAGCCCCAAAGCCAAGAGTGTCTATTTGTTGGGTACTATGAATATTAAAAAGGGCACAATCTGATCAATTTGAGCACAAACAAATCCTTCATTGAAAAGAGTGTTCAGTTCCAAGAAGAGCCTTTAGGAGCAGTGGAAGTTGGAGAATCCTCTTCACCACCAGAACCTTTGAATGTTAGTGAAGAGATAGTTGAAATTGCTAATTCTGATATCTATGATAATGATGATTTAATTTTAGATCTTGACATTCCTACAAGACCAAAATTGGTATCAAATACCATTCATGCAGCTGGAGAACTAGCTGGAAGTCCTAATGATCCTAGGAGGACTAGATCTCAGTTTGAGAGTGCTCTGTGCAGGAAAGATCCTATGTTTGCAGAGAAATGCTATCTGATGGTTGAATCAGACTGACAGACATATGAATATGCAAAAAATTATCCAATATGGAAAACATCCATGAAATAGGAGTTCAGCTCACTCCAGAAGAACAACACTTGGGAGCTGGTTGATCTTCCCCCAGGGAGGAAGCTAGTTCAGTGTAAGTGAGTTTACAAACCAAATTTGCTGCTGATGGTTCACCTCTAAAATACAAGGCCATATTTTTAGCTAAGGGCTACTCACAATTACATGGCATGGATTACAATGAGACCTTTGCACCAGTGGCAAAGATGAACTCCATCAGGCTAGCCTTAGCCATTACAGCTTCGAAGCAATGGGAAGTACATCACATGGATGTGAAGTGTGCCTTCCTGAATGGAGATATCATTGAAGATATTTATATGCATCAGCCTCAAGGATTTTCTACTAATCCATATCTTGTGTCCAGGCTAAAGAATTCATTGTATGGGCTTAAGAAATCCCCTAGGGCTTGGTATGCCAAGATTGATAGCTTTCTTCTATCACTGAATTTTGTTTGATGCAAGTGAGATCCAAATGTCTATTTGAAGCTGATACATGGTTCATTAATGATTATTTTCTTGTATGCTAATGACCTTCTCATTACAGGAAGCTCAAAAGATGAAATTTCCTCCTTGAAGGATGCAGTGAACCATGCCTTCTCCATGACTGATTTGGGGCTATTGAGCCAATTCTTGGGGCTCGAGATTGCTCAAAAAAAAGATGGAATAAAAGTACATCATTCCAAGTATGCCTTGTATTTTTTTAACAAATTCAACATGAAGGATTGCAAACCA
Organism: Pseudotsuga menziesii; assembly: GCA_001517045.1. NCBI lineage: Eukaryota > Viridiplantae > Streptophyta > Pinopsida > Pinales > Pinaceae > Pseudotsuga > Pseudotsuga menziesii. The sequence goes on from LPNX010798254.1 coordinate 23,139, forward strand.
AGCAAGACTCCTTTCCTTTCAGTAGTTAAGCTTGAAGAACTTGATTCTTCACCTATGGTAAACAATACACTGTATAGGCAATTGATTGGATGTTTGCTGTATCTTACACATACTCGACCTGATATGTATTATGTAGTAAGTGTGGCTTCAATATACATGGATTAACCTCATGAGATCCATTGGAGAGCAGCCAAAAGGATCCTTAACTTTGTTCAGGGAACAAGGACTCATGGGATCTTCTACAAACTAAATCTGATCTTGATTTGATTGGGTTTACTAATAGTGATTGGGAAGGTAACAACATAGATCGAAATTCAACATCAAGATATATGTTCATGCTTTTTGAAGGGCCAATCAGTTGTTCAAGCAAGAAACAGAGTGTCATTGCACTCTCATCTACAAAAGTAGAGTACAGAGGAGTTGTAAATGCAACAACTCAATGTTTATGGTTACTAAGGTTACTTGGTGAGTGTGGCTTTGAATCAGAATACTCAACTACTATCTATTGTGACAATCAGAGTACCATTTGAATATTTGATGATCCAGTTCAGAAATAGAGAACCAAACACATTGAGATCCATATGCACTACATCAGATAGCGTGTGCATGATGGCACCATTCACCTACTCTTATGTCCATCTTCAGAACAAGTAGCAGATATATTCACCAAAGTTTTTTGTGAGAAGACATTCAACAATCTCAAATCACTATTGGGGATTTCTGATCATGCTATGAAGCATAAGTGATGACAATATTTCCAAATTTTGTTTTACTGTCCATGTTTAAGGGAGTATTTTTCCTACTGGGTTTTTGCCTCTTTCCTTGGTTAAATGGACATGTAGTATGTAAAGGGTGACGAAGCCTTGTTGCTGGGCCCTATAATTTTATGATATTTTACTCATAAGTCAGGCTGAAGGGAAGGTGTTAGAATAATCAACCCATAGTTAGCTACCTTAGACATTAATTAATCCAATTTTTGTCTTATTTTCCTAGTTTCCATATTCCACCTTATGCAAGTTGTCCTCCACACATCCAGAGTGGTCAAACTTGAGAAATTTGAGTCATGGAGCACTTGGGAAACCACTTGGAATCAAATCTGCTTTATTCCTAGCCTTCCTAGCACATGTCTTCTTTTTTTTCTTTATTGCCTGCTTTTTTTGAGTTTTAAGGCAATTGGGAAAGTTTGACTAGGTGAAATTAACTTGTTTTTTGTCCTCATCATCCTCCACTCTTTTCTCCTAAGAAAAGAATGTATGAGTTGTCCTTCCATCATCTATTAGCTTTCCTAATTGATTTTTCCAATTTGTGAGCTCCTAGATAGTTTTGGAAACTACTTTATGCACATATGGGGGATTTGCTTAGATTTAGTAAGCCTGTTTTGACCAAATTTGAATGGTATCCTTATGGATTCAAATATCTCATGTAATTATTTATTGTGGTAGCCTATGACTTCACAAATTTGGCTATTGTAAACTTATTCAATACAGATTAGTGTCCTGCTCCATACTCAGTCTGCTTTGTGAGTAATTTGCATCTATAATCGGAAATTGTTGTGAGTGTAATTGTTCTAACACCTGGGTTCAATTTCCACAGGTTTTCACAAACATGCATACATATAGTATTATCCAAGTTATAACCCCCTATACCATAGTTACAAAGTATGATTGAGGACTAGGACCCATTTTTTTCTCTTACATGCTTGAACATATGAATAGCATTGTTTAGGTCCCAATAGTTGTAGATGCTAGGACTTGGTTCTGTCATGTTTGTAAGCCTAGTTTTAGGGCAAAGTCACCTGTAGAAGAATAGGAACACATGCATTAGTTCAAAATGAACTAACTAAACCCCTTAGCATAGGAACCTTACCTTTTCGAGTCGAACTTTAAGGGACGAAACCCCACCACTCCACCCCTTGACATACAGAGCTAAGTGAGCCTCTCCATAATGAACAATAAATAATTAAATACACATAAAATGAAATTAATACCTAAAATAGAGTAAGTATCGACAATGTCAATAAATAATATAGACATGAAAAGTAAATTACAAGCACATCGAAGTGTAGAGTAGTAATATCTAGACATCATCATCATACAAGAAGTGGAGTGGAATTCTATTTATATTTTCTCAATAGCTAGGCTTGTAATAAGTCTAAGGAGTGGATTTTTTCTAACTCTTGTGCATCTTGCAATTATTTACTTGATATATATATGTATAAAGAAATAAAGGTAACTAAAATAATAAGTGAGAGTTTATGTAGATATTATATCGTAAAGTAAAATATCTAAATAAATATTCTATTATAAAGCTCAAGTAAGAACTATTAAAAGTTCTTAGTTAAATAAAATAACTATTAATTTCATATAAAATCAAATTAAAGATTATTTTTAAGAAATTAATGAATTGTTCATTCAACTAAAGTTTAAACCAACCGCCCTTTCCTACAATATTATCTATCAGAGAAAAGCCAAGTTAATGCTTGGGGATCCGGTTTATTCCTAGAGTGATTTGGAGATCATTTTCCAAAAGAAAGCATTCTTATACAGAGGTTGATTTTCCAAACAATAGTAGAATCACCTTTAGGAGTTCTAGATCACTTTCATGTTGGAGGAGCAGTTTTGGGTAATGGTTGGGAGGAATGTGGTAGTTCCATAGTTATCAAATAATCATTCCTAAGGCCAGTGATAGGAAGTATAGGTAAGATATTTCTACATTTCCAAGCTATTATCTATGTTTTTATTATGCTTTCACGTTGTGATTACAACCATCATGTTTTGTATTAAAATTTTAAATTTTATTCTTAATGAGTTTGAATAAATGTTTTAGGTTGTTGTATTAGATAAGATAGAATCTCACTTTAAATTATTTTAATAGAAATATAGGATAAATTTCTTATGAGGATTATGTTAAAACTAGTCATTAAAGGTTTCTGTTTATGTTAGGGTTAAGCCTAGACTTAAACATTTAGTTCTGATACAAACCTTTCACAATTACAGAAAACAATATTAAAACTATAAACCCAAAAACACATTACATGTATGAATTTATAAAACTAAGTAAAACTAAATCCATTAAGTATAAAATTACAGAGCATTGGCAAGGGATCACAACCTTAATACATTAATAAAACCTCATTTAATAAAATAACTATTAAACAAACTATTAAGAGAGAGTCGTCGATCACGGATCAAGTCCCTTGGAAATAAGACTCATTGTATTATTAATATTACAAACACCATTATCGTACTATATAAAATATATGCAACATTCATTGCTTATTAATATTTAAAGGAAGTGATAAACAATGGACATGCCATCCAACAAAAAAAACTAAACAAATAAATAACGAAATTATAGTGATCCACGATATCATTTATTTACCCATTTATAAACTAAACGATTATACATAGTTGTGAACCACAAATCGAATCCCATGGTGACCAAACCAGATAAAGGATGCGCATTAGTGGTTGCATTAAACATTAAAAATTAATCTCAGTAAAAAAATTCAAGTCACCCACGAATCACAAATCTCTATCCATCTTGTAAAAAGGATAGACTAACCTAAATATAAATTCACATATTAACATTTGCGAGCAAAGATATATATATATATATATAAACCATGTAAGCTATAAAAAGATAAATAACTCACAATAGAACCATCATTGCTCTAAATAAGGCTGAAATCTTTTTAAACATATTAAGGGGAAATATTTTACAATATAAAACAAAACTTTAAACACGATAAAAAATATAAACAACATTCATCCTCCCACTATAGAATCTCATAATCTAGGACTCACAGCATTTAAATATTTTAAAGAAATATTCAAACATAACAATAAAATCAAGCCACTTGGGAGAATGAAGCCACAATGAGAAAGGCTTACCCTGCCTTGTTTCATGATGTCATTTAGAGTCCCTAGAATACCAGGTATAGTGTTGGTCTAAGCGGGGAGGGATGTAATATCGATAATTTCGGACCTAAAACTTATAGGCATGTTCCTATTAATTATGATTATTATCTTGATGTTTTATTTATATATATATATATTGGGTTGAAGACCCCACTGCATATGAACATGATGATTTTTTTTATATATTGGGCATAAGCCAATTATTGATGATAATATATATGCTTATTGTGTTGGGTGTGGACCCTGAAGCACATGATTGATGAGATGTTTTGTGTTGAGAGGGAAGCTTTGGAGCACATTAGTGACTGATGATATGTGTTGAGAAAGAAGCTCTAGAGAACATGAGTACTTACCTTTGTGTTGAGTGAGAAGCTCTAGGGCACACAAAAAGATAATTGAAAGTGTTGGGCATAAGCCCTGGAGCTTCAATGTTGGTGTTGAGCATAAGCTCTGGAGCATTGGATCCTTGGCCATTGTATCCCTAGGTGTATCATATAAGCACATCCTAGCATTAGTGTTGAGCGAAGAGATTTGGAATTGCACTAGGTTGTAACTCCTTGTTAAAGTGTTAAGTATGGGCTCTAGTAAGCGCTAAGGGTTACTGAAAATAATTTAATAACTTCCAAGTTAAAATGAATCAAGGAAAATATTAATCTCATCATACTTATTAATAAGTGATTAAATGAAATTTCCAATTTCTGTATTCTCATCAAGTACTAAAGAACTACCACGTTATACGAGGGAAACCCAACATGCAAGGATGTTTAGAGTTTCCTATCTTAGTAGACCTAGACCATATACATACTTGAACTTAATGAAGAAGTTCCATTAAGTGTAGGGATCATGGTATATGATTCCCAAAGACAAATGTTAACAAAGTGTTATATTATTATGTACTTTATACATTTTATTTATACAGAATTAAATATATTAATAATATAAATGAATAAATAAAAGAATAGAAGCTTGATCAATTATTATTTATTACTAAAGGATTACTAAATAACATAATTCCTATGAAAGTCTAGCTAGGAACTAGTTAAAAGTTCCTAATTTAAAATGTTGAAAATTGCTAAGTAATTAAAAAGGGTTAAATCAAGAAATCAAGGATTTCTTGATTTAACTATCCCTTTGACTGAAAAGTATGTCTATAAAGTATGTCTATAAAGACTCAAGCCAAGGAAAGAATTGGGGTTCTAATATATCATTAGAGGAGTCATTATTTGCTTGTTTTCTCTCAAGTAATTCTTGGAGAACATTTTCTTGGAATGAAAAAGGAGAACTGATCCACATCTGATATACCAGATAGGAAAGCCTACCTCAGGATCTGTAATCTACTTGCATGTTGGATTCCAAATTGGGGGATTCAAATTAAAAATAGTAATGATTTCGGGTCATGGTTGGGTGGAACGTGGTAGTTCCCAAGTGATTTGGTCATCAAAATAGAGGTTAGATCTTCCTTTGAATTGTTAATGTTGGTTATTTAAAGTGTACATGTTCAGCCATTAAACAAGCCTCAGAAAATTATAGGTATGATATTCTAGTATGTTTATTTCATTTCTAGCATAGATGTTGGCTGCTGTAGGTAAAGGTTCATGTTGTATTTTCTAACCCTATAAATGGTTGTTTTGTCTATATCTGCTAGGGTTTACTTTTCTTAAAGTATAACTGTTGGATTTAAATTACATTTCATTCTGTATTCACTAAGGTTTGTTCAATTGAGTTTGTTTTTGTATTTATCTTCATTAATTAAACTGTGTTTAATGTAAACTAAGTTTTTTTTTGGGTTACTATATAGATGTTCCTTTAGCATTGCTTACCATTACAGGAAATTTGGGGTCTAAAATGCAGATTATAAGAAAATGTATCAACAATAAATTTAGTGAGTTGGAATTCAAGAACCAATGGAATTTCAATAAAATGAGTCAACCATAATGGTTGAATTGACATATTTGTCATAAAAGAAAACTACTTTTTTGTTCGTATTTTCGACATATCGCCCTGTGTTTTTACTCAAATTTTAAGTGAGGGAACTCGTTGGATGTAGAATTTAATTTTGCATCTAACAAGTACCCACAACACATACTTTTGATGTACCCTTCTACCCCAAAAATAAGAAATACCTGAAAAAATATGATGATGATGTCATCATCACATTTTTTTGGTATTTCTTGTTTACGGGGTAGTGGGGTCCATCAAAGGTATGCAGTGTGGGTACTCTTTGGACGAAAAATTAAATTTCACATCCAAAGATCTCTCCCACTCAGAATTGGAGTAAAAACATAGGGAGAAATGTAAAAAATACGAGCTCTCCCATTCCTCCAAAATTAATAACTATTATTTTATTATTTTCCTTAGGAGGCCCATTTTTTACCTCAAATTTACTCTAATTACTACTGACATATTCCATTTGTTAGTAGAGGCATGTTTATATTTAAATAGATTAATCTTAGAAGTAGGTTCTAAATACATATATGTATAAACTTACAACGTAGATAAACCAAGTTCTGATCTACAAACTGAACTATGATATTATATACAAATATATATAGTCATCAATCATAAACAAATCAATTACTATCTATAAATATAAATTAACAATTATAGAATGTAAATTATGAATCTAACCATCCAATGATAGACTATAATTATTCCACATTAAAATCTAAGATAAATAAACCATTAAAGACCTTTCAAGGTCTGCATAGTAAATACCTGTTAACTACTACATCATTCCATTAAATGACATCATCTTAAACAAATAAACAAGAAGTATCGTGACCATTCTTTTGGTCCAAGATTTACATATCTCTTCCTACATTAAATTCATAGTTCTAATATTTTAAATAAACAACATCATAATTGCATGCATAAATATTTTAAAGGTCCCATCTAAAATCGCTCATAACTATTACTTATTAATTAACAAAGTAAAACATTCAAAACAAATTAAGGAACTCTGTAATTTTAAACGGAGGTCATGACATCGACTCCTATGGGTATTTGAACCCCATTCGTAGGCTGTAATAATCACCATAACATAAATACTTCAACAATAATTAGTTACATAACTCTCTGGTCATTCCATATAACAAATTTAAATACAATATAATTTCATACACAACAATAGTTTTCTATTTATAAAACATATCAAAATCTCATTAAAAGTCCAATTACAATAGTGAACAAGAATCGAACCCTATGGGTATACGAGCTCCAATTCATATCCACATCAAAATTAAAACTTGTTACATCAAATCACGAACAGAGTTGAACCCCGAGGGTTTCGTTTACAATAACTTATGACTGCTCTATACATACAGCATATGTGGGCTACATATTATAATAACAACAACACTTTTAATAACAAACCATTATGCTACATCTATGTTGTAATACTTAATCTCTGTGTTTGCGCAGTAATGATGGCCTCCACCAAAATAAATATCAAACAGTCCCTTTTCAAAGTAAACACACATTGATGAAGGTTATTCGGGGCTATACCCAAGTTCTTTCACAGTCCACATTACACCATAATAGAACAATAATAGTCAATTAAACAACCCCTTAATCTATGCGTAACATCTACATAAGACACAACATATAAAATAAAATACACAGTATTTATATAAACAAACAAACTAGCACTATCAACGATTTCATAGCAACCCTTGGAAGAGCCAATTCCATGCATGACATGACCTCACCCTTTTGCTGTCAAAATATTGCAGTCAAGATCAAAATAAATCATTTATACATAGTCCATCAACTAAGGCGATTTCCTCTTTTAACCCACAGTAAATAGCGAAGCATAAATTCCACCCACATACAGTAATGTATTATCCATTGCAAAAAAAAAAATACATGAGTATAATATTTACGCAGTATATCCATTATCGTAAGTCAAGTTTTACACAGTCGCGCCATGGCCTTTAGAAACATTGCAAGAAATGGTTCTTCCCAGGCATAAAATCCCCAATCCAAAATACAAGTTTGATAACATAATTCATACACAGAGCCTGAAGGGCACCACAATTCACATCCACGGCTTAAAAGCCTTAAATTATATAAAAACCCAAGACTATTTACACAAGACCGAAGGTTCATCGAAACGACATAGAGAAGCCCCCAACCAAACAATGAGAATGAAACTGAGACAAGCCAATAGGTGGAAATCTTAGGCTTAGTAAAAGTCTTACCTTGCACCATATGACATTATCCTTTCCCATACAGTGAATCTTGTCGAGTTATCCTGACTTGCGCCAACCCGGGTACATGCAAACATACCAACGTGATGAGGATTAGAAGTATGGCAATGAAGGAACTAGAAAACAAAAATTAATCATAGGTATGAAATCCAAACGAAGCTTACCTTCGATTCCCTATAGGTCACCTCCATTTCCCGTGTGTAGAGCCAAGACCAAAATCCAATCAAGCAAGTGAAATGACAAATCCATCGTGAGTCAATCCCTAAGCTTGGGCTGCCATGAAAACCAAGGTGCATCAATGGAATCAGATGGTATCCATTATGAAGGTCAAAACCCACTTTTCCATAGTTTAGTTTCATTGCAATAATAGTGGTCTCCATTTCCATGGAATTATTAAACCCCGTTAGCATATGGTTCAACCATACGTTATATTCACCACCCCAATACTTAAACATAGGTCTTAAAATATTCCCAAAGTGTCGTTTAAATGCATAATCCATACATTGCATGCACTACTCCAAAGTCAAAGCCACAAGGGATAAATAATATATGTAACATGTAAACCATAGGTTTAAAGCTTAATACTTTGTCTCACCTTTGTCATAAGCATCAAGCTTAAGAACCATGGCATACAAAGTATGCCATGGTAATATCTTTTGCCTATAATAAAATCCAAGTCTGATCTCGATCCAAGTTATAACTTGCAAATAGAAACAATTGGTTATGTTAATGTTTTAAATAAAGTTTACATGAACTATGCCATGGTAATATATTTTTCCTATAATAAAATCCAAGTCTAATCTCGAGCCAAGTCATAACCTGCAAATAGAAACAATAAATTATGTTAATGTTTTTAATAAAGTTTACATGAACTATAAATATAATGATTAGTAGAGATAACATAGATAGATTATGCAAGTTAAATAAATAAATGGAAATAAAGTTTACCTTGCTAATAAAGAGTGTTGGTAAAGGACCCTATTAACAAATGGTAGGTATGCTAATAACCACAATGCTTAGTGCTCTTTAAGCCTACGTTGTTAAGTATAATCTACATATGAGATAAAATAGGTACCTTAGTTCGAAGAACTAGGTAAGCTTGCTAGTCAAGTGAAAACTTTTACCTTTTATACTGTCATGGGAGAACGAGTCCTGCCACTCCACCCAATTTCTTTCCACAAACAAAGTTAAGTTACAACTTTATAAATAATGAGTAAGACTATGCCAAAATAACGAATAATATAAACAAGTATCGACACCTACACGACAAATGTATAATCATTATAACTAAGCAGTAAACAGTAAAACAACATCCTAATTAAAATATAGAAATAAGTATAACTAAAAGAATAATGACATAACATAAGAACCAGTTACGACAAATCAGTGGTTCAACTACTATACTTTATATTCTGCAAGTGTAATAATGTTTCGTTTAGGTAGTTTTTACTAGCCTATAATTTTTTGTTAAATTTTGGGGGACATTACAAGTGGTATCAGAGCCGATTTTCAATACTAAGAGAGATATGGGCGCACCGAGCGTTCACTGATCGGAAAATAAAGTATGGTATTCAATTTGTTACTAAGAGGAAATTTTGTTGTTATTTGAAATTGTTCAAATTTCAGGAAACTTTTACTGAACATTTCACTTTATGAACACTGAGGAAGATAACAGCCAGCAAGGAAGGATGAACACCCCCATCCGAGAAGTAGAACTGGTGGTGGAGAAAAATTCTAATGTTTTAAAGACTAAATAATATACACAATATTCAAGCAGAATTGTGAAGTCTCAGAGAAAATTTTCTGAATGAAAGAAAATAACAACAAGCTATAAATGAAGCATTACTAAGAAATATGATGGGAGGAAGCACATCGGGTAAACCTACCCATTCCACAAACCAATTCAAAAGAGAACCTTACCATAAATGGGCCATCATCCCAAGAGAAGAAGAAAAAGAGGAATGTACCCCTGAAGCACCGAAAGGAGATCATCATAGTCCTTCTAGTAATGACTCTCTTTCTCCCTGAAGAAAGAAACAAACAAGAAAAAACAATCTTCAGGGGGAGTTTAGAAAAATAAGAGCCCCGACCTATGAAGGTGAAGTAAACACTGGGGAGAAATCTGAAGAGTGGCTGCTGGGCATCAACAAATACTTTTAGGTTCATAAATACTCAAGTGAGATGAAGGATTGTCCTTCCATCTATAACTTGAATGGAAAGAAAGCAAGGTGGTAGAGAGATTTAAAACACACCAAGAAATATGAGCTAAGAGAAATACATTGGGATACCTTTTGAAAAAATTTCCAAGAAAAATATATGTAGGAAAGGTTCTTTGACAGGAAATTGAAAGAGTTTCATGAACTACGCATGGGATCCATGAATATGGATGTGTTTATTAACAGATTTCTAGATCTGTTGCATTATGTACCATACATCAAAAAAGAAAAGGTAACAATTCAGTAGTTCCTAGGATGTCTCCCTCCATGTTTTCGGGACAGGATTGAATTGGACATGCCTAATACCTTGGATACCACACTACACAAATCTAGTCTCTGTTATGAGAACCAATATCTAAGGAAGGAGAACATGAACTGAAACTGAGACAATTCTAAGAACTTCTTGGATAACTACAAACTTGGGTCTAAGCCACAACCATACAGAAAGCATAATAGCAACTTTAAAGAAAACATGAACTTAAATAGATATGGTATGAAGTATTATGTACCAACTGCTAATGCTAACAAGCCAGTAGAAAGTGGAGCCAATGCTACCCAACTATATATCAAGTGTTGGAAATGAAGCGGGCCTCATTATGCCCGAGATTGTAAGAACAATACCAGTGGGGCCTTGCACAACATACAAGTAGAATCAACTGTTGAGGACATAGCTGGAGCACCGTAGATCTATGCAGCATTGCATATCTAATAGATAGATCATTAAGATACAATGGTTAATATTGAAGGTAATATCTTGAACACTTCTATTTCAATACTTATTGTTCCCAATGCTTCCCAAAGCTATGTTTCACCTAAAATAATTAATGAATGCAAAATAGGAAAAGTAAAACATGATAAACCTTGGCTGGCTCAGTTATCCACTGGTACAAAACATACAGTTTCAAAGATTATTAGAGAATGTGAGGTAAAACTGAATGGTTTTTCTATGAAAGTAAAGCAGAACACCCTACCTTTAGGATTGTACGATGTACTTATCGGCATGGAATGGAAGGAACAATACCATGCCATGCTCGATTTCTTACAAAAGTCTATCTTGTGTACCGATATTTAAGGTAACCATGTGAAGGTTCAAGGGATTCCAAAGAATATTTTTGTAAGGAAAATATCTTCCTTACAAGAAAAGAGAGGCATCAGGAAGGGCTGCAAGTTGTTTGCAGTGAACATCTGAGACATAGAGTTTGATAGAGAGCAACGTATATAATATTTCCCCGTTCTTGAATAATTTGAGGATGTGTTTCTCAAGGAAATTCCAAGATTACCTCTGAAATGAGACCTAGACTTTTCCATCAAACTGACCCCCAGATCTATTTCGGATTTTAAAGATCCTTATTGCATGAGTGTACCTAAGTTGGTGGAACTCAAAATGCAGCTACAGGAATTGATAGAGAAAGGGTATATCCAACCCAATGTGTCTCCTTCGGGAGCACTGATATTATTTGTAAAGAAAAGTGACGGTATGATGTGAATGTGCATCGATTATCATCAGTTGAACAAAATGACTATCAAGAACCATTATCCACTTCCTAGGATCGATGACTTGTTCAATAAGGTGGGAGGAGCTAGAATGTTTTCAAAGATTGACCTCCAATCTAGGCACCATGAAGTTCAGGTACAGATTCATGACGAGGATATTCACAAAAATGCTATTTGGACAAGGTACATAAACTATGAGTTTCTAGCGATGTCGTTCAGGTTGACCATTGCACCCACAATATTTATGTGTATGATGAAAAACATATTCAGTAGTTATCTAGATAAGTTCAGCTTGGTATTTATGAATGACGTACTAGTTTATTTGAAGAATAAATAAGAACATGAAGAACACCTTCACATAGTACTACAATTGTTGATAAAACACCATCTTTACACTAAGTTTACTAAATATGAATTTTACAAACCACAGATACTGTATTTATGTCACATTATCTCCAAGACAGGGATAGCTGTGGACCCAAAAAATATTAAATCCATAAAGGATTGGCCTACCCCTACTAGTTTCACTCACATTAGTTCCTTTTTGGGATTAACCAAATATTATCTAAAGTTCATTGAGAACTTCTCTAGAATCGCTTTCCCAATGATGGCTTTGCAGAAGAAAGCGAGTAATTTCTTATGGACCGCTACGTGTGAAGAAAGTTTTCAAAATATTATGGACATTTTGATGATCGCATTGTTGTTACGAATTGCGGATCTTGATGGGGATTTTGTTGTTTGCATGGATGCAATCAAGGAAGGAATTGGAGGAGGATGAGGTAGTGCCTCCACATCCTCAAAGCATGGATTATGTAAGCTAACTCAAGATCATGCCTAGGGTAATTTTTCTCAAGTTATTTTAACTTCTGTGATTTATAACAGATCATGTAATCATTTTGCAAGAGGAGATACAGGTGGTTGGATTTCCTTAGTGAGTACCATTTTGAGACAAAGCACATTAAGGGAAAAGAGAATAAGGCTGACAATGCTTTGAGCCGGTGAACTCATACAATATATGAGGTGACCTTAAGTCAAACATATGCATATTTGAATGAGAGGATTAGAGAAGCCAATAGAGTTGACCCCTTCTATGTGGAAATCCTCAAGAAATTTCAAGAGGACAGGTTGTGTCAACAACAAAAATAATACAAGGTAGACGAATTCAGACTGCTATGGTGCAGGGATCGTTTGTATGTTCCAAAAGGAGGGTACATTTGCTTCAACATCCTACACTAGGCACCTAAGCTATTAAAAAAATGATATCCATTGTCAAGAGACACTTTTTCTGGCCTAAGTTAAAGGCCGACATTGGAATGCTTATTGCAAAATGTTAGGAATGTCATCTAGTCAAAGCTGAGCATCAGCATCCTGCAGGATTGTTGCAGATGTTACCCATTCTGGAGTGGAAGTAGGAGGTCATTAGTATGGATTTCATCACCATCTTACCGAAAAGTAAGAATCAAAATGATTCTATTGTGTGATCACCGACAAGTTGTCGAAAGCATCGCACTTCATTGCTATGAAGTTGACCTACAAAGTAGTGAACATTGTTGATATATTATTGAAGAAGATATTTAGATTGCATGGGATACCCAAGAAAATCATATAGGATCAATATGTTAAGTTTATAGGAATCTTTTAGAGGTATTTATTCTCTGGATTGGAGATGCAGTTGAAATTTAGCACTACATATCATCCGCAGACAGACAGACAAACAAAAAGAGTAAACCAAATTGTTGAACAAACCCATGAAGTGGGAATATTACCTGCATCTTGCAAAGTTTGCGTATAAAAATCATTATCAGAATTAAACCAAGATGAGTCCCTTTAAGGTACTCTATGCACAGAAGTTTAGAACACTGGTTACTTGGGATATCCCAGCGGATCGGCTCATGTTAGGGCATGATTTGTTGATGGACTTTGAACAGTTGGTTACCAAGTTCCAGGTGAACTTTAAAGAAGCACAAGACCGCCAAAAATGTTACGCGGAGAAAAAAAGAAAAGATAAAGATTTTCAAATAGGATATCATGTCTACTTGAAAGTAAAATCCAAACAAATATTGTTGAGCTTGGGTAGGTGCAGTAAGTGAGCACCTATTTTTTTTGTACCTTTTGAAATACTAGCCAAGAAAGGGCCAGTGAGATATGAACTAGCATTACCCGCGCATGTAAGAATCAATAACATTTCCATGTATCTTTGTTAAATAAATATGTTTACAAGACTAAACATGTTGTTGATTGGTCCCTATTAGAGGTGGAACCTAAAGAGGAGTTTTCCCCTGAGCCTGTTCATATACTGGACAAGAGAGAGGTGCAGGTTCAGAAGTGCATCGTAGTCCAGCTGAAAGTGCAATGGAAACACTTTGAGGGTGATGAGGCTACTTGGGAGAATGAAGCCACCATGAGAAACGCTTACCCCATCTTTTTTCATGATGTCATTTAGAGTCCGTAGAACACTAGGTGTGGTGTATTTCTAAGCGAGGAGGGATGTGATATCCCAAATTTTGGACCTAACACATATAGGCATGTTCCTATTGATTATGATGATTAGCTTGATGTTTTATTTATATATATATATATATATATATTGGGTCGAGGACCCCACTGCATATGAACATGATTTTTTTTTTATATATTGGGCGTAATCCAATTATTGATATCATATATATATATATATATATATTCTTGTTTTGTTGTGTGTGGAACCTAAAGCACATGATTGTTGAGATGTTTTGTGTTGAACGGGAAGCTTTGGAGCACATGAGTGACTAGTGATTTGTGTTGAGCAAGAAGCTCTTGAGCACATGAGTACTTACCCTTATGTTAAGTGAGAAGCTCTGGAACACATCAAAATATAATTGGAAGTGTTGGGAATAATCCTTGGAGCCTTCCATGTTAGTGTTGAACATAAGCTCTGGAGCATCCGATCCTTGGCCATTGTATCCCTAGGTGTATCGTCCAATTACATACTAGCATTAGTGTTGAGCAAAGAGCCCTTAAATTGCACTAGGTTGTAACTCCCTATTAAAGCATTGGGTATGGGCTCAGTAAGTGCTAGGGGTTACCGAAAATAATTTAATAACTTTCGAGTGAAAATAACTCAAGGAAAATATTGATCTCATCATGCTTATTTATAAGTGATTAAATGAAATTTCAAATTTTTGTATTCTCATCAAGTACTGAATAACCACCATGTTATACGAGGGAAATCCAACATGCAAGGATGTTTAGAGTTTCCTAGCCTAGTATACCTAAACCATCTCCCTACTTGACCTTAATGAACAAATGTCATTAATTCTAGGGATCATGGTATATGATTCCCAAAGACAAATGTTAACAAAGTGTTATATTATTATGTACTTTATACATGGTATGTATAAAGAATTAAATATATTAATAATATAAATAAATAAAATAAAGAAGAGAAACTCCATCAATTAGTATTTATTATTAAATGACTAATAAATAGTATAATCCCTATGAAAGTATAACTAAGAACTAGTTAAAATTTCCTAAGTTAAAATTTTGAAAATTACCCAAGTAATTAAAAAGGGTTAAATCAATAAATCAAAGATTTATTGATTGAACTGTACCTTTGACTAAAAATTCTACCTATAAAGACTCAAGCCAAGGAAAGGCTTGGGGTTCTGATCTATCATTAGAGGAGTCATTTTATTCCTGTTTGCTCTTAAGTAATTCTAGGAGAACATTTTCATGGAAGGAAAAAGGATAACTCATCCAGATATGATATACTAGATGGGAAACCCTACCTTATGAGCTCTAAGCTACTTGCATGTTGGAGTCGAGCTCGGGGGGATTTGGATTAAAACTAGGAACGGTTCTGGGTCGTGGTTAGGTGGAATGTGGTAGTTCCCAAGTGATTGGGTCATCAAAACTTAGGTTAGATCTTCCATTGAATTCTTAATGTTGTCTGTTACCAACTTTTTTATAATATAGTTGGGTTACCTAAGGAGCCCCTGGGTTGACAGACTTCTTCAAAGACTGATTCCAGTGTATCAGTTGATCCGTCTGCTTGTCTAGCCAATATTGGGTAGTCACTTTTTTATTTGAATAATTTTGACCATGGCCCCACGGAGTTTGTAATAAAATGTGCTAGTAGGATATTTTTGAGTGGTTCGGTCTCCTGAGACGTAGAATCTCAAATAGGGTATTCTAGGGAGTTTTTTGCCACTGACAATTATGCTTTTCCTTCAGCTGAGTATAATTGACGAGGTTTTCTCCCACTTCCTCCAAAGCTGGAATGCCCGATGTTGAATTCTGGGCCTTGGGGGGTTATTGGAGCCCAACTAAGTGTTATAAGCCTACTAGACATTATTTATATAGATCATGGTCATGTCCTAAGTCATCTGGACACATACAAAAATTTTGAAAAAATCTTTCTTCGAACAGTGAAATTTTTTTTTTTTAATTTTTAAATTTTTAATTACTTAAGTTTTTTGGGTTAATTTTTCCATAAATTAAATGGAAAAAACCCGTTCATGATCTGGACTCAGAATTCAATGATTGAAAGCTCTAACCTTAAGCCAAAAGTCATTCTTGATCATCCAGCCAGTCAGAACCAACTTCCAGATCAGCAATCGGACACATAATGCCTTTTTACTCAAAAAAGTCAGTTTTGAGTAAAAACTGATTTTTAGTAAAAAAATGATTTTTATTAAAAAATGATTTTTATTAAAAAAATGATTATTTTGGAAGAAACTAGAATTATCCAAATTAATCCAAGTTTAGTAAAATAAAAGGCTAAATGACATCTCATGGAACACTTATGATGATTGGAGTTATCATAACTCAGCTTCGTTCATCTTTAAGAGAGCAATAAATTTATTATCAGTTATCAGACATGTCATCTCCAGCTAAGGATGAGATGGAGAGCTCTCATTGGTCCGATGATTTGATCAAGGTGAAGAATGAAGCTTACACCATCAGTGGGCTTCCCAAACCTAGCTCAGGCTCCTACTAGACCTAAAGGATGATCTTACCTACATCCAGACTCACACATGTGGCCTCATCCTTGGCTTGTTTTCAGTGCATAGGTTTGGAGTGGGGGCGCCTTGCCTGGGTGGAGGCCTCCCCTCACTCTCAGCTCTTCGGTTTAGGTTTGGGCTCTTTTTTAGGTGGCTAAGCTGGTTAGGGTTGGTTTTTTGGTTTTAGGGTTTTAGCACTCTCTCATTTGTTAAAAAGAGGCTCTTTCAGCTCTATTTGCATGGAGATTTTGGGTATGAACACTCTGCCAAAATTATTGTAATATTTGTTTAAAGATTGGAATACAGTTGTGACTTTGGAGGTCTATGTATGAGCTATTGGAATTGTGGATTCGCACTGGCTTTTGGTGATATCTCTCTTACCCTTCTCTTTTTCAATTATTAAATCATTATTCAATATATACTCTTGAAGGGATAACAATCTAGTTTATGAGTATTTTGTTCGGATTTAATTTTGTTTTCAAGGGTTTTGTAGAGATCATGAAAGGTGAAGGACAAGCTTAAAGATCAAGATCTTCTTCATCAACTGGTGGTTATTTTCATCTAATTCCTTCATTTTGCAGGTTCTCCTAAGTGCTTCTCAATCCAAGAAAGAAATACAACAGTCAGGGTTTCTCCTTCCTTCCATCAACAAAGATTAAACAATACACCTGGTTACTAAACTTCCTTCCTCTTGTTCTCTTTTTTCTCTTTGACCTCCTTTCGTTTCCTTGCTTGCTAGTCCCTTTCCTTTTTGCTTTGTTTGTCTTTGTTCACTCTTTCTTCTTCGCTGCCCATTTTTTTCCTTAGTTCACCACTCCTTTTCTTTCTTTTGGACAGCCCTAGTGTACCCTAGTTTATGCCCCCCCTTTTGCCTCTTTTTGCCCTAGTTTTTGGGCCTTCTTCCATCTTGTTTTTGACCTTTTCTTCCCCTTTTTGTTCACTGTCCTGTTTTATTTTTATTTTTATGACAGCCATCTTCCTTCTTCATCACTGCACCATTTTATTATTTTTACCACTCCTTTTCTTCTTTTTGGACAGCCCTAGTGTGCCCTAGTTTATGCCCCTTTTTTTCCTCTTTTTGCCCTAGTTTTTGGGCCTTCTTCCATCTTGTTTTTGGCCTTTTCCTCCCCTTTTTGTTTGCTGTCCTTATTTTTTATTTTTATGACAGCCATCTTCCTTCTTCATCGATGCCCCATTTTCATCATTGTTTATACTCCTTTGGCCTCATAGTTGGCTGCCCTATTCCTCCATTTTCTTGTCTTTAACCTTCTCTTTGTTTTCCTTCCTTCTTCCTATCCTTTCCTTCTTATTTTCATCCTTCCTTTATCTTGTTCTTTTGTTTTCATTCAAGCTTTTTCTTTTCCCTTTTCACAAAGTTTGAAAAAAATTTCAAGAAAAGTTTCAAGTAAAGAAAAAGCACTCTTCTTTTCACAAGTTTTAATAATTGTAGAGTTACTTTGTTTTCATTGGAAAAGTTCTTTCAAGGATTAAAATCTTTAAGGCATATTGCAATAAAGTTTAATAAAGATCTTGTGCTTGAGTGGGGTTTTTAAGTCCCCACTCTCATCCTCCCCCATTTGGGGAGGATTGTGTTGTGTTTACTTGTTCATGCTTAAATTAGATTTTCTTATTAATCTTAGAATACCAATTGTCAATTCATCACTTTTTAATTAAGTTGATTACTCAGTTCTTTTAATTGTTTATCTTTCTAAGTAAATCAACTGTGCAAATCTCTTGAATCACACCATAAGGTGGATCAAGAGTTCTCTCTATTGGAGAGTCCAATCAACTAATTTCATCTTGTGCTTGTTTAATTAATTAATCCTCATAAGTAAGACTCTTGAACTTGCAGAAACACAAGTCAAGAGCACTCTCTGTCAGGTTTGCATAACCCCTACATTAGTTTCATCTAGATTAGCTAAGTCTCTTGAGCCACTGTCATAAGACAAGGTCAAGAGCGCTCTCTGTCAGAGAGTTTTAATTAATTAACTTTATAAAATTTGCAACTCACACCCTTTTAATTAATTAACCCCCTTTCCTCCTTTCCGGAGTATGCTCTGACTGATCTTTGATCAGAATACCCAAAAACGGAATTGGAAGTCTAATCCCCACAATAGGAACCTAACTAAAACTTTTCCCCATAACCAACGCACCGGAGTTGTTCGATAAATACCGAGGCATGTGGGAAAATTCCAAGTGTGGGCGCTGGGATACCTAATCTAGGCACTGGTAGTTAAGTTATTGAACACTTACCTTTGACCCTAGATAGGTCCGTCATGTCTTTGAATGGAGCCACTGAAGGTATTACTGGTTAGGACATCCAGCCACCATAAGTGAAGATCACAAACATAAAACTATTAAAATCTACCAAGAGCACTTGCAAAACCTAATACTCACTAGATTAATTCCTAGACTTTATTTCACACGCTTATTTGACTCCATAAGGCAATGGTCCTTTGTTATATTTGATTAATTTTCTATCTTGATCAACTGTCTATGGTCCATTTCAATTGATTATATTTGAATGCTTAAGTTATAAGTCTGGAATCTTTGCTTATATGTGTGATCTCTTGCTAGCAACTTGGATTGCTTTAATTAATCATCATCCTCCTAATATTAATAATTTTAAATTATAATAACTCCTAAACAACACCCATCTGCATCCAAAACATCCAAAAATTAACTTAAACATTGAGCCATAGAAAACTCTTTGTTAGAGACTACCCCCCTTGGCTTCGTTGGGATTTAGCCTAAATGGAGGAGCTAGGAGTAGGTGGCAGTACCTAGCTCTATGCTTTCCCCCAAGGTCACACCTCTCCCACTTTCTCAAGTGAGCAGACAACTTTCGGAAGATTTCTACTGCTGGTGTGCAATCGACGGACAACATCTATTGGCGCCATTGTTGAGGACAAATCTTTTTGTTCCTAGACGACCTTTGTTTCTTTTAGTTTTTTACCTTCTTATCATTTTTGGTAGATTTTAGTCCAATCACTCTCTGAAATTAGACTTAAGTCCACCTGGTGAATCCATTGTCAGTTAACACCTCAAGGTATTCTACTAGAAGAAACTCTGTAGGTTTGGTTGATTTCATCCCGGACCCCGAAAAGGTCTTCAGGAGGAGATTAAACAAACTATCTTCTTGCAGGATCCTTGCAGAACTTGGATCTGAGTCTGTTTCAGACATCCATCTTTTATTACTAGAAAACGTAGAAAATCTGCAAAATAATAACTGTTTCCTTAATCCAATGGGTGAGTTTTTTACTCAACTTAAATTTGCTCAGATAGCAGGTCATCCTCATAATATCCCTGACAAGGCTATCGACAAGCTTACGACATATAATGGCACTGATGCCTCCCTCTCTGGTGAGCATCATATCAGGAATTTCACCAGATACTGTGGCGCCCATGTCAGGGGTACTGATAGGCATGAAGATGTTTACATGACCTTGTTTGCCTTGTCTTTGGATGGAAAGGATGGCAACTAGTACGATAATTTGCTTGACAATTATTTTGCCACCTTAGCAGACTTCAAGGCTGCTTTCGTTGGAAAGTCTGGTAGCAGAAAGGAGCCTAGAAATCTAGTAGCGTCTTTAACCAGCATAAAGAAGTCTAAAACTGAAACAATTGACAAATTCAACAACAGGTTCAATGAATTAGAAAATTCCATCCCTGCCACTTACTCTCCTCCAGCAGCTTCTGTTTTGGACTATTACATCAAAGCTTTGAGTGGAAAAATCCAATACCAAATTAGAGATAAGGAGCCAGCTACTTTACTTCTAGCTCAGGGTTTGGCTATCAAAATTGATAAGAATATGTAGTCATGTGGTGATTCTAACCTCCATGTTTATTCAATGTCTTCCACCCCTTTTAAAATTAGTGAGCCCAAAGACAAGGATCCTTTATCAGCTATGAAGGATGCCTATGAAAAACAGATGATCGATATGAAAAGGGAGATGAAGAAGAATATGGAGGAGGTAGAACAAAAAAATTTAGTGCAGTTAAAGGAAATTTAGAATAGGGTAATAACAATGGAAAGAACTCAAACTCATCCTACTCCTATAGATTTTCCTACCAAGTCAACAAGGCAAAGAAAGAATCTGAACCATGAGCAGAGGCCTCCTCATCAGCTAGAGGCCACGAATGTGGTTGAACCTTCCAAACCATTTTGTAGGGAATGCATAGATTTCCATGAGGAATCTAGCAGCCATTATGCATGTTATGTCCAGGAGCATGGTTATCCCAAGGGGTGTGGTCCTAGTATGTCTGCAGTGAGCCTGAATTCATTCACAATGTCGGAGACATCTATGTTGACCACAAGGATAGTTGGAATCAAGCTAACATGTTTCATCAACGGGTTGATTACTTAACTAAGTATTACAGGGAAATGACTTTGAATAGTAACAATGTTCAAAATTTCAAAGGCATAACATATCAAAGAAGACCTAGGGAAGGACCATATACCCAAACTTCTCCAATGGTAACAATTTCTGACATCCCTCCTGAAATAGATGATAAGTCAGATTCTGTTGCTCTAACTTTTGATTTATGTAGTTGGTTAGCAAACTCTAAAGTCCCAGTTCCCGTGCTTGAATTATGTAAATTTCCTGGTCAAAAGGAGAAATTGTTGAAAATTCTTGAGCCTCAAATTAACAATGATCCTCCTCCTACCTCAAAAATAGTTGCACTTGAACAAACTAAAGCTCCAAAGAAAGTAACTTTTGCCAACACTATAGAACAGCCTCCTTCTAGTCAAGAAAATGTTTGTGGAGATCTTCCTATAATCTTGCATACTAGGGAACCAAGAAAAGAAGATCACCTACCCTTCTACATGTCATTGGTGATAGGTGAATTTCTCCTGCACAACTATATGCTAGATTCAGGATCGAGATCAAATATTATGACCAAGAAAGTCATGCAACAACTTGGCCTTAGAACCACTCGCCCTTACCAAAATGTGTGTGCCATGGATTCTAGACCCGTCAAAGTTGAAGGTATGATCAAAAAGCAAAATGTGAGATTAGCAAAGTATACCAACATCCATGTTACCATGGATATTCTCGTCATAGATGTACCGGATAAATGGGGCATGCTCTTGTCTAGAAAATTCGGTGCAACTTTAGGGGGATCCATCCAAATGGATTGGACTTACGCCACTATACCTGCATTAGAAGACTCATTAGTTAAGTTACATACGGAGAAAGAATGAAGACATCATGTAGAAAACCTGGGGAATCCATCAAATGAGTATGTCAACTACTCAGGTGAACTAGGGATGTACCAGATTAACTCCACTTTCTTACAGCCTATCTGTGAAGAAATAAAAAATGAAAAGATTAATGAATTATGGAGGATGAACTTTGATGGAGCCTATTCTAGAGTAGGGAAGGGTGCTGGGATAGTCATTATGTCACCTGAAGGTAAAGTTTTCAACTTTTCTTTCAGATTAGAATTTGAGGCAACAAACAATGTAGCAGAATATGAGGCACTTCTACTGGGCATTGAGATTGCCAAGGACATGGGGATTAAGTTGCTTGATATTAAAGGGGACTCTAATTTGATTGTCCAACAAGTTAAGGGTCAGTTTGCATGTAAGTGTCAAAGACTTAGGAAATATAGAAATGCAATCTAGGGTAGAATGGAATTATTTGATGCCCTTAACTTAGAAGCAGTCCCTAGAGATCAGAATAGTGCCTCCGACAAGCTTGCAGTTTCAGCGTCAACTCTTCATCCATCAGATGAGATGTTAAAGGGGGATTGTCCTATAGAGATTAAATTCAGACCTTCTATTCCTGATAATCTTGAACATTGGCATGTTTTCCAAGATGATGCACAAATATGAAATTCATTAATCATCTTGATGAATTTTCTAATTATAAAGCCAGTCAACGTGAGGAAGGTAAAGAATATAAGGATGAGGGTAACCGTTTCAATCCTGTAACATGTGTCTTTTTTCCCTTAGAAAACATCTTTGATAGACAATATATAAGAAAGAACAATTTTGAGCAAATGAAGCTGGATGGTTACATTGAAATCAACATTGGGACGGAAACAAAACCGAAAACCATAAAAATTGGAAAAAATACTTCTGAAAAAGAAAGGAACAGCCTCATCAATCTGGTCAAAGAGTATATGGATGTGTTTGCCTTTACTTATGATGAGGTCAAAGCCTATAGGGAATATGTATTTCAACATACTATTCCCTTAAAGCTAGAATGTCAAAAAGGCAAGCCTTTCAGACACAAAATTAGGCAAATAAACCCTAAGTTAGCACCAATCATCAAGAAGGAGTTAGAGAAAATGATAGCAGCATGAATAATAGCTCCCACTAGACATTCAACATGGTTCTCTAACTTAGTAGTTGTTAGGAAGAAGAACGGGAGCATAAGGATATGTACAGATTTCAGGAATCTAAACATATCATGTCAGAAGGACAATTACACCCTCCCCAACATGGAGACCCTCCTCCAACGGGTCACTGGATCGAGCATGATGTCAATGCTAGATGGTTTTTCAGGCTACAACCAGGTTGTCATTCAAGAGGAAGATAGACATAAGACCACCTTCACAACTCCTTGGGGCACTTTTGAATATCTGAGAATGCCCTTTGGCCTTTTAAACGCAGGAGCTACTTTCTAAAGGGCCATGGATTATGCCTTCAAGGAGTTGATTGGAAAAATCATTGAGATCTACCAAGATGATCTCACTATTTTTTCGAAGGAGAGATCCAGCCATGTTGGTTATCTCAGGAAGATTTTTGAACGGTGTAGAAAGTAAGGCATTTCTTTAAATCCAGCTAAGTCAGTCTTAGGTATTGAAGAAGGAAAGCTTTTAGGTCACATTATCAACAAATATGGGGTCAAAGTTGATCCTGAAAGGATAGAAGCTATACAAAAAATTCCTCTTCCCAGAAATGTTAAAGGTATCCAATCATTTAATGGTTACATTAACTTCATCAGGAGATTCATTCCCAACCTGGTAGAACTCATGAAGCCTATGCAAACCCTCCTAAAGAAATATGTCAAATTCATATGGACTAATGAAGGAAGGAATGCTTTTGAAACTATTAAATATGCCATTTCCAAGTATCTGGTCTTAGTCAGCCCTAACTACACTAAGGATTTCATGATCTTCTCATTTGCTTCCAAAGACACTATTGCGGTTGTGTTGCTCCAAAAGAACATTGAAGGCTTTGAGCAACCCATAGCATTCATGAGTAGAGCCTTGCAGAATTCCAAGCTAAAATATACCATCATGGAAAAGTAATCCTATGCCTTGTTCAAATCATTAAAACATTTTTGAGGACTTATATCGGGCATTCCAAGTTTATCGGATATGTTCCCCACACTGCGGTCAAGGATTTCCTTTCTCAGAACGATTTTTTAGGAATAAGGGGTACATGGGTATCCAAGATTTGGGAATATGACCTTGAGACAAATCCCACTAAATTAATCAAGGGACAGGGCCTCGCAAAAATGCTTACTCAGAAGAATGAAGAAGCCATTGAAATGATTGCAGAAAATGATATCCCGCAGCCTACCATGACTCCTGCCCTTCAGAACCTTGACAACCATTGGTATTCAGACATCATTTTATTTCTTCTCCATCTCACTTTCCCTGATCACCTTAAGGGACACAAGCATAGGGCTTTGAGACTTAAGACCGCTAGGTATTGCCTTACCCAAGAGGGTTTGGGTTTGAGGAACCTAGATGGTATTATACTTAGGTGCATCAACGAACATGATTCTAAGAAGATATTAGCAGAGTTTCACTAAGGATTTTGTGGAGGCCATTATGCAGGGAATACAACTTCCCACAAAATATTGAGAGCTGGTTACTATTGGCCAACAATTTTTGTAGATGCTCACAACCATATCAAGTATTTCTAAGAGTGCTAGCTGTTCACTGGGAAGCAGAAATTGGCAGCTCTTCCCCTTACTCCGGTTGTTTTCCTTGCCCCTTTTCAGTAGTGGGGGCTTGATTTTATTGGAAAATTCAAGGATAACTCCAGCAATGGTTTTTGTTGGATTCTCACAGCAACCGATTATTTCACCAAGTGGGTAGAGGCTATACCTACTAAGACTACCACTGAGAAGGTCGTTATAGACTTCATCAAGGAAAGAATCATCACTAGATTCAGGACTCCCTTAAAAATAACAACCGATAATACCAAGGCCTTCAGTTCCGAAAAAATGAATGACTTATGTTTTAAGTATCGCATTATCCTATCCCACTCATCTGATTATTACCCACAGGGAAATGGACTTGCTGATTCCACCAATAAAAATT
The DNA here is from genome assembly GCA_001517045.1 of Pseudotsuga menziesii. Lineage (NCBI taxonomy): Eukaryota > Viridiplantae > Streptophyta > Pinopsida > Pinales > Pinaceae > Pseudotsuga > Pseudotsuga menziesii. The sequence goes on from LPNX010798254.1 coordinate 48,248, forward strand.
TAATGTCAATCCTCAAGAAGACTGTGGGGGATAATAAGAGATCATGGGATAGTAAAATTAAGTATGTTGTGTGGGCGGATAGAATCACTAAGAAGAACTCAACTGGTAAATGACCTTTTAAGCTGGTGTATGGACTCATAGCCACCCTTCTGGTTAGTATGCAGATTTTGATCTTTGGGATGCTAAGTGAGTATGGCATAGTGATAGGTAATAACTCCTGATTCTTTATATTACATAGCCAAAAGCATTTATTTATACATTTGAAATGCTGGTTCAGTTTCATCTTCTGCCCAGCCTTTTAAGCTCCCTACATTTTCTTTTATTTATTTACAAAATATAATCCCGACGGATTATATTCCAACAATCCTCCCCTTAATCCGAAGGGGTGTTAGTAAGTCCGAGCATGTTTCTGAATCTTTCAAACTTTTCTCGTCCAAGCACTTTGGTGAAGATGTCTGCAACTTGATCATTTGTGGAACAATGTTGAAGATGGACTGTCTTGGCCTCTACATGATGTCAAATCAAATGATACTTTGTGTTGATGTGTTTGGTTCGATCATGGAATCTAGGATTCTTAGCCAGCTTGATTGCAGAAGTATTGTCAACCAATAATGGAGTGGAGTTCTCTTGTTTTTCTTGCAAATCTTCAAGTATCTTCTTGAGCCATACTATTTCTTTCATTGCTTCAGTTGCAGCCACATATTCTGCTTCTATTGTTGAATCTGCCGGAACTGACTGTTTGCGTGATCTCCATGAGACAGCTGCTGATCCAAGACTCATAGTGTATCCAGAAGTTGATACTCTTGTCTCCTTATCGCCATCAAAATCTGAATCTGAGTACCCAATAAGTTTGAAGTCATCCACCTTAGAGTACTTGAGTCCAACATCTTGAGTCCCCTTCAAGTATCTTAGAACTCTTTTTGCAGCTGACCAGTGTCCTTCACAAGGTTTATGCATGAACCTTGAAATTATGCCAACAACATAAGAAATATCTGGTCTAGTTGTTGTAAGGTAGATAAGACTTCCTAGAATTTGTTGATACTTGGTCGCATCCTCAAATTCTTTTCCTTCGCTTGATGTGAGCTTCATTTTCTGTTCCATTGGAGTAGAGATAGGGTTGCATTCTGTCATGCAAAATTTGTTAAGTAGTTCTCCAACATATTTTTTCTGAGATAGGAATATGTACTTAGGATTTTGAGTTACTTCAATTCCTAAGTAATAGTGGAGATGTCCCATATCTGTCATTTCAAAGATCTTTTTCAAATCTTTTTTTATAGATGCTATATAGCTCTCATTGTTCCCTGTCATCAAAAGATCATCTACGTACACCACAAGATACACAACTAATCTTCCTACTTTCTTTATAAACAGTGTTGCATCATCAAGATCAAAATGTTAGAAATTTAACTTCAAAATATGCTCGGTTAACTTTTCATACCATGTGCGAGGCGCTTGTTTTAGGCCATACAAGGATTTGACAAGCTTGCATACCTTTTGTTCTTTTCCTTTCACAACAAAGCCTTCTGGCTGAGACATGAAGACATTCTCTTTCAAGTCTCCATTCAAGAAAGTAGTCTTCACATCCATCTGATGAACTTTCCACCCTTTCTGAGCAGCTAAAGAGAGTAAGGTACGGATGGTAGCCCATTTTGTTGTAGGAGAAATTGTTTCTTCATATTCAATTCCTTCCTTCTGTGCATAGCCTTTTGCTACAAGCCTCGCTTTGTGCTTGTCAAGTGAGCCATCTGATTTGTATTTGTTCTTGTACACCCACTTGCAGCCAATTCGTTTGGTTCCAACTGGAGGGTCAACCAACTTCCAAGTTCCATTCTTCATGAGTGCATCATACTCATTCTACATAGTTTCTTTCCACTCAGCTCGAGTAGAAGCTTCTTCAAAGGAAGTTGGTTCAAAGTTAGCAGATAAATTAAATTCACAATCAAATGATACATCCATGTCATCACCTGAATTATCTGCTTCTCCTCCATGTCTTTTCAAACTTCTCGTTCCCGTCTTTCCAACTTCATCTTGATGGACAATTTCAAGTGTCCTTGTGGCCCATTTAGGAATCTTCCGTGATGGTCCCGGTTGATCAGTTGGTGGTGCTTCATCATTGATTGAGATTCTTTCAATTCTCTCAATCACATCATCCAGTTAAACCTCTTGTTCAGGTGAAGTAGCAGGAACTTCTTCATGTGGGGGAGTTGGTGCTTCATATGGAAATTCAGAATATGTCTTTGGATGAGGATAACTTTCCAAATGATCAAGTTGTCTCTCAATGGACTGGTCATTTTTATTAGTCTCAAGAAAAATGACATCTTTGTAAATAACAAATTTCTTGTTTACCTCATCATACAGATGGTATGCCTTGGAGTATTCTTCATACCCCAGGAAAATGCATTTTCTACTTCGAGCACCAAGCTTGTTTCTTTGCTCCTTTGGAATCAAGGCATAATAGGTGGAACCAAAAACTCTGGGATGCCTGACCGAAGGGAGATGGCCAAACCACATTTCATGTGGAGTCGTGTTATCAAGAGAATTTGAGGGACTTCTGTTTCTCAAATAGGCTGGACATTTTACTGCATCACCCCAAAACATTAGTTTTACATTCATGAAAAACATCATTGAGTGAACCATATTCATTATGGTTCTGTTCATTCTTTCTGCTACACCGTTTTGTTGAGGATTGTAGGGAACTGTAGTCTGATGTGCAATTCCATGTTGGTGAACATAATCTTCAAAAGCATTTGAAGTGTATTCTTTCCCATTATCAGTACGAAGTGTACCAATTTTTGATTGTGCTTGTTTTTCTATCAATGCATGAAAGTCTTTGAATGTTTGAAATGCTTCTGATTTTGTCTTTAAACAGTAAATATAGCACATTCTTGAGTAGTCATCAACAAATGTCATAAAAGACTTATTCCCATTTGCAGAAGGAGTTGGCATTGGGCCACATAAATCAGAATGCACTAATTCTAATTTCCTACTTGCTCTGAAATTAGATTCATGGAATGATAGCTTACTATGTTTCCCTAATATACATGCATCACATTTTTTCTTCTCTTTGGGAATGGTGGGCAAACCAAATACACCATTCTTTCTCAACAAATGAAGACTGTTATAATTTAGATGACCAAATCTTGCATGCCACAATGAACTAGATGAAAAATTACCTTCTCCATGCTGAGAGAGGTAGGCATAGTTCTGAATTCTTGCAGATGAACCCTTTAGCTTCAGCAGCTTCCCATCTTCATATCCAGTCATGATGACTTGGTTGTTAGAGGACTTTCTTATTTCTACGATTCCATCAAACATGTGGATCGAATGGCCTCGCTGTCGAATCTCTACCAAGGACAGCAGGCTTCTCTGCAACTCTGGAAGATAAAGAACATTCTTCAACAAGAAATCAGGGAATCCAGGCATCTTCAGTCGAATGGTGCCCATTCCCTTTGGTTTAAGACTTGACTTATCTGCAAAGTACACTATGCCATTTATTGTTTCATTAAGTTCTTCAAAACAGTCTTTTCTAAAAGTCATGTGTGATGTTGCACTGAGTATCAAGTAGCCAACAATATTTGTAAGATGAAAGTGAAGTCATTTCATTAATTCCAAGATTACAATGTGCAACAATACAATGAGCAGAATCAGAAGATTTACTAGCATCTTGGTTTTTATTGTCATCTTTCTTCTGGTTATGTATGTCTTTGATGGAGTCCCATGAATCCCAACACTGATCTGATGTGTGCCCAATATTTCCACAATGCTTGCACTGCAAATTTGATCTTTTGTTTCTGCCCCCTCTGCCTCTGAAGTTTCTTCTTCCTCTGCCTCTCTTGCTGCTTTCTCCTTTGGGATGATCTTTGCCAGAGAGAGTGGCACCAACTATTGATGCCAAAGATTGCATCTTTTGCAACTATTAGTGTAATTTACAATAATGAACTTAATATGACAAAGAGAATGAGATAATAGAAAAAAACAATAACCTTGCATGTCTACAGTCCTTGCCAAGGTGAATACAATGCAAGTTTATAGCATACACAGGCTTCTTCAACACAATATATCAGTCTTAGTATCAGAATTTTTGAATATTGAGATCGGTCTTCAAGTAGGTCTTCAACAGGCTATAGCAACACAGGCTCGCTTGATTTCTCAATATGTAGGAAGCTCCATAGGTTTAGTCTCATATATCCAAAATGCACCTTGCAGCATTTCAGGAAGTAGACAGCAGCATGTATACACCAGCAACATAAAAAAGTTTCCAAACTCCACGCAGTATACCACAATCATAGGCTGCAACGTATATTTATTTCTCCACACTAATCATAACTCATACTCAACAATCTCAGGCTCATACAGCAAGAATATTTAAAATACTTCTTACAGCCTTCTCCATGCAATATATATGATCAGTCTTCACTGAGTCTTCAATCTTCAAACAATCTTCACAGTCGGAGCTCATACAACAGCCTCATCATAAATATGAAAATATTTGTAGATAATTCCAGAAAGAATCCACGCAAAATTCTCAGTCAGTTTAATGCATATAGAAAGCTGACACAACAGACTCATTCTCCACGCAGCATATATACATCTCATACAATAGACTCACTCTATTTAGGCTCATACATTAGCCGTATCACCTCTTTTACTGCATATGAAAAACATTCACAAACTTTCCAGTTAAACTTCGATGCAAATAGCTAGGGTAGAGATTAGGGTTTGTGTATTCCCAAAACACATTATCTCTAACCCAGGCAGCTAGCTCAACCAATGCAGGTAGCTAGCTCAACCAATGCAGCTATTTCCAATGCAGGAAGGCAGCTAGCTCAACGCAGCTATCTCCAACACAGGATATCTCCAACGTAGGATGTAGTCCACGCTCAATATATGTAGGATATATATCAGTCTTCAATACCCACAAAAAATCAGTCAGCCTTCACAAGGAATTCGTAGTTCGCAGCACAGGTCACAGCTTCACAAGGAATTCGTAGCATATCACGTGGTTGTGGACAGTCTTCAGAAATCACAGCATCTCACAAGGAATTCGTAGCAATTAATACACTCATCAAGAATTAGGTCAAGTAGCAAGAGATATCAATGTAGATATCAAGAGATATCAACGCAGTCACACGCAGTATTATTTCTCCAATACTACAGTCTTCAAATTATAAACTCCCTTATGAAATCGCAGCTCTGATAGGTATTATAACTCCCTCATGAAATCACAGCATCTCACAAGGAAACATAACAGTCTTCACGGACTATGAGAAATTTTGCAGACGGTCTTCAAAGAACTCGCAGCAACAACAATATGCAAGAGGAGGAGGGTGACTCATTCATCTCAAGAAATTAGGGTTGACAAGAGAGCAGTATAGAAAATGAGGCAAATGAGAAGAGAATAATGCATACAAATGAATGCGCACAGGCTGGCAAAGAGAAACACATGCAAATGGAAGACTGACGGAGCAGGCAGTCTGGCAATGGACTGGCAAGCAGAATGTCGGGACTGAAATGCAACAGGCAAGAGTTATGGAAAATAGCCAAGCTCTGATACCACTGATAGGTAATAACTCCCGATTCTTTATATTACATAGCCAAAAGCATTTATTTATACATTTGAAATGCTGGTTCAGTTTCATCTTCTGCCCAGCCTTTTCAGCTTCCTACATTTTCTTTTATTTATTTACAAAATATAATCCCGACGGATTATATTCCAACACACAGAACAGGCAGAAATGGAGCAGAGAATAAACCAGATTATAGAATTGGATGAATCCCGAAGAGCTGCCCTTGATCAGTCACTCAGACATCAGGAAAGTATGAAGGGCACTTCTGATAAGTCAGCCAGGTCGAGAGCTTTCCAAATCGGAGATACTGTTCTCTTATGGGATAAGAGAAGGGAGAAGCCTGGAAAGCATGGGAAATTTGATAGCCTTTGGAAAGGCCTATTTATCATCCGTGACATAGCTGGAACAAATTCTTTTTTCCTTAACACTATAGACGGAGAAATTTTAAACCTGCCCATGAATGGCGAACATTTGAAGCCTTTTTATCGAAACAACCTCCAAGATGACCAAGGTGTCATCACAGGGCTTTTCTAAACCCATCCTTGTTATATTTCTATGTACTTTACTTTTGTATCATATTTTATGTATCATAATTGTGTAGAATGCTGCATTAAACCTCTTTCTTTCGTATATTAGCATTTGTATCATATTTCATTCTATATATGCCGAAAAAGAAGAACTTTATTTCCATGTACTTTATTTCGAAAAAAACAAGAAATATTTTTTGGTATTTCATCATGGCATATTTTGATCATATACATGGACCTGAGACACTTCTATTTACATGCAGGTACCAGAGATTCCTGGATTCTCGGGCACTCCTTTTGATCAATAGATCATGCAAGTACCTATCCCACAGTTGGAGCTAGATGTTACCAACTTTTTTGTACCATAGTTAGGTTACCTGAGGAGCCGCCGGTTGACAGACTTGTTCAAAGTCTGATTCCAGTGTATCAGTTGATCCGTCTGCTTGTCTAGCCAATATTGGCTAGTCACTTTTTTATTTGAATAATTTTGACCATGGCCCCACAGGGTTTGTAATAAAATGTGCTAGTAGATATTTTTGAGTTGTTCGGTCTCCTGAGATGTAGAATCTCAAATAGGGTATTCCAGGGAGTTTTTTGCCTCTGACAGTTATGCTTTGCCTTCAGCCGAGTATAATTGACGAGGTTTTCTCCCACTTCCTCCAAAGCTAGACTGCCCAATGTTGAATTTTGGGCCTTGGGGGGTTATTAGAGCCCAACTAAGTGTTATAATCCTACTAGACATTATTTATATAGATCATGGTCATGTCCTAAGTCATCTCGACACATAAAAAAAATTCGAAAAAATCTTTTTTCGAATAGTGGAAATTTATTTTTAAAATTTTTAAATTTTTAATTACTTTTCCTAAGTTTTTTGGGTTAATTTTTCCATAAATTGAATGGAAAAAACTTGTTCGTGATCCGGACTCAGAATTCAATGATTGAAGGCTCTAACCTTAAGCCAAAAACCATTATTGATCAGCCAGCAATTCAGAACCAACTTTCATATTAGCAATCGGACACATAATGCCCTTTTACTCAAAAAAGTCAGTTTTGAGTAAAAACTGATTTTTAGTAAAAAAATGATTTTTATTAAAAAATTATTTTTAATAAAAAAAAATGATTATTTTGGAGAAAACTAAAACTCTCCAAATTGATCCAAATTGAGTAAAATAAAAGGCTAAATGACATCTCATGGAACACTTATGATGATTGGAGTTATCATAACTCAGCTTCAATCATCATTAAGAGAGCAATTAATTTATTATCATTTATCAGATATTCCATCTCCAGCTAAAGATGTGACGAAGAGCTCTCATTGGTCTGATGATTTGATCGAGGTGAAGACTGAAGCTTACACCATCAGTGGGCTTCCCAAACCTAGCTCAGGCTCCTGCCAGACCTAAAGGATGAGCTTACCTACATCCAGACTCACACATGTGGCCTCATCCTTGGCTTGTTTTTAGTGGAAAGGTTTGGAGTGGGGGCCCCTTGCCTGGGTGGAGGCCTCCCCTCACTCCCGGCTCTCTTGTTTAGGTCTGGGCTCTTTGTTAGGTGGCTAATCTGGTTAGGGTTGGTTTTTTGGTTTTAGGGTTTTAGCACTCTCTCATTTGTTAAAAATAGGCTCTTTCAGCTCTATTTGCATGGATATTTTGGGTATGAACACTCTGCCAAAATTATTGTAATATTTGTTTAAAGATTGGAATAAAGTTGTGACTTTGGAGGTCTATGTATGAGCTATTGGAATTGTGGATTCACACCGTCTTTTGGTGATATCTCTCTTACCCTTCTCTTTTTCAATTATTAAATCATTATTCAATATATACTCTTGAAGGGATAACAATCTAGTTTATGAGTATTTTGTTCGGATTAAATTTTGTTTTCAAGGGTTTTGCAGAGATCATCAAAGGTGAAGGACAAGCTTAAAGATCAAGCTTTTCTTCATGAACCGGTGGTTATTTTCATCTAATTCCTTCGTTTTGCAGGTTCTCTTAAGTGCTTCTTAATCCAAGAAAGAAATACAACAGTCAGGGTTTCTCCTTCCTTCCATCAACAAACATTAAACAATACACCTGGTTACCGAACTTCCTTCCTCTTGTTCTCTTTTTTCTCTTTGACCTCCTTTCGTTTCCTTGCTTGCTAACCCCTTTCCTTTTTGCTTTGTTTGTCTTTTTTCACTCTTTCTTCTTCGCTGCCCGTTTTTTGCCTTAGTTCACCACTCCTTTTCTTTCTTTTGGACAGCCCTAGTGTACCCTAGTTTATGCCCCCTTTTTTGCCTCTTTTTGCCCTGGTTTTTGGGCCTTCTTTCATCTTGTTTTTGACCTTTTCTTCCCCTTTTTGTTCACTATCCTGTTTCTTTGATTTTTATGAAAGCCATCTTCCTTATTCATTGCTACCCCATTTTATTATTTCTACCACTCCTTTTCTTGTTTTTGGACAACCCTAGTGTGCCCTAGTTTATGCCCCTTTTTTGCCTCTTTTTGCCCTAGTTTATGCCCCCTTTTTGCCTATTTATGCCCTAGTTTTTTAGCCTTCTTCCATCTTGTTTTTTTCCTTTTCCTCCCCTTTTTGTTTGCTTTCCTGTTTTTTATTTTTATGACAGCCATCTTCCTTCTTCATCGCTGCCCCGTTTTCATCATTTTTTATACTCCTTTGGCCTCCTAGTTGTCTTCCCTATTCCTCCCTTTTCTTGTCTTTGACCTTCTCTTTGTTTTCCTTCCTTATTCCTATCCTTTCCTTCTTATTTTCAGCCTTCCTTTATCTTGTTCTTTTGTTTTCATTCAAGCTTTTTCTTTTCCCTTTTCACAAAGTTCGAGAAAAATTTCAAGAAAAGTTTCAAGTAAAGAAAAAGCACTATTCTTTTCACAAGTTTTAATAATTGTAGAGTTACTTTGTTTTCATTGGAAAAGTCCTTTCAAGGATTAAAATCCTTAAGGAATATTGCAATAAAGTTTAATAAAGATCTTGTGCTTGAGTGGGGTTTTTAAGTCCCCACTCTCATCCTCCCCCATTTGGGGAGGATTGTGTTGTGTTTACTTGTTCATGCTTAAATTAGATTTGCTTATTAATCTTAGAATACTAATTGTCAATTCATCACTTTTTAATTAAGTTGATTACTCGGTTCTTTTAATTGTTTATCTTTCTAAGTAAATCAACTGTGTAAATCTCTTGAATCACACCATAAGGTGGATCAAGAGTGCTCTCTGTCGGAGAGTCCAATCAACTAATTTCATCTTGTGCTTGTTTAGTCAATTAATCCTCATAAGTAAGACTCTTGAACTTGCAGAAACACTGTTGCTAGGGTCAAGACCGGGCATTTCGATGTGGTGCTCTATAATGGCAGGGTCAAGACCATGTGTCGATGTGGTGCTCTATAATGGCAGGGTCAAGACCGGGCATTTCGGTATAGGACCAGGCAAAGACATCACGGAATTCTATGAAGAGTTTGTTGTATTCCTCAATTTCTTGCTTACTGCAAGAGGCTCCTAAAGTGATGAGTTCGGGGGTGCCTCCTGTGGTAGCGATGTCAATTTGGATGACAGGTGAGATGTTGGCCATGTTACCCGCTTCGAAGGCATCAGGAGCAGGAATAGGGTCCTTGAACAAGTCGACCTTGGGGGGAAGGAAGTATTTGGATTCAACTGCAAATTAGGTAGTAGTGTTAGAGGAAGATTCATCTGGGAGGAAGTGGGAACGATGGTGCATGTCATCCCAAGGATAATCTGGGGCAGTGAGAGCCTCGAGAATCTCCTCATCCGTACGGAATGTTTGTGTCGTCAAATCGGTGGATGAAGGAGTAGTGGTGGAAGAGATCATATAAATGGTATTAACCTCGTCGAAAGAGGAAGAGTCCGGGGGGTGGATTTCCACAATGGTGGGTGGTGCCGTCTCAAGATCCAGATTGTTCATCTCAAAAAGAGTGGTATTGACCTCTCCGGAAGGGGAAGAGACTGGGGAATGGATTTCCACAATGGTGGGTGGTGCCGTCTCAAGATCTGGATTGTTCATCTCAAAGAGAGCTATTCTGTACTCGGGGAGATCGGGACAGTGATGGGAGTAATGCCCGTAAACATCGCATAAGGCACAGGAGTGGTTAGTGCACAGGGATTTGTCGCGAGGCGTAGGGCTTGGATCTAGATGGACAATCGGGATGGTGGGGTCGTCGTCGAGCATTTGCATGTACTCCTTTAATGCTGGTAACTGAGGACATAGGTGAGTCGCATGGCCCAACTCATCGCATAGCGTGCATTTGGGAGGAGCACGAAACAAAGGGGGGTTTTTTACTGTCTTAGCAGGTGGGACAGCAGTGTAAGGTTGGGGGCCTCTGCCCCCAGTGGGTTTGGTAAGAGGAGGGGGAGGTTTTACGGAGGGTGATGGGGTAGTGACACCGGGAGGTGGTTGACTAGTAGTGATGATGGGTTACACCGGTTGCAGGACGACATCTGGTGTCGGGGGACGAACGGGAGGTGAAAGATACCAAACGGGTAATCCTAAGGTTAAACCAGGGAGGTTGAGGGTAGCCATGACCGGGGCGCTAGCCACTCCTGAGGGAGGGAAGAGGAAAGGAATGGTATGAATGGGTGTAGCACCAATGTGACTAAGTACCAAAGGGGGTTTAGGCAACAAAGTTGTTTGATTAGTAGGAGTCTGCGTGATGTGGGACAGGGTATATAGGTCGGACACTTCAGTGGTAGGAGACAGGGGTGGAATAGATGGGAAGGTTGAGATCATTGGTGCATAGAAGTAAACGCCAGGACCCACTGAAGACACGAATGAGGTGGTGGCATCCGAAATAGGTTGTTTAACCATGGGGAGCATGGGCCCTATAGAAGAAACAACTGTGTTGGTGGCACCTAAGATAGGTTGTTCCACCATGGGGAGAACATTTTCGGGTGCCACAGGGGCATTGGGATTGTGGTAAGTAAGTTGGTCAACCATGACCACACGTCCCTCATGGGGGAACATCATGATACGAAAAACGGTAGAAGCGACTGCCCGCATGGCATACATGTAGCTGCGGCCAAGTAAAAGGTTATAATCAATCTGGGCATTGATAACCTTGATGTTGATTAGGACGGTTTTACCAGCCAGCTGGACGGGGACATTGGTCAATAGGCCTTGTGGTTGAGCTGAACGGCTGTCATAGGCTCGCAATGTAGTAGAGGACTGCTGGAGAGGGGGGGATCCCATTTTCTGCCAGATGGAGATGGGCATGACACATGTAGAGGCACCTTCATCAATAATGCATCGATGGACGACAAAATTCCGAATGGAGATAGAAACTTGGAATGATAAATTGGAAGGCAGGCGGGGTTCGGATTGGTCCAAATCAAATGCCATTAACTGTAAATCATTTGGATCGATAGCTCCAATGGCTGAGAGTAAAGTCTTACGTTGCGAAGGGCAGTTTTTCAAGACTTCCAACGCAGACATGGCTGCGGGGGATTGGGCTAAATCATCGATAATGTTGTAGTTAGACGCAGCCCGCGCATTGGGGTTGTTGTTGATACGGCGAAGTGGGAAACGGGCTGTTTTGGGAGCTCCATCTAGTGGAGGTGGAGGTATACATAACGCTTGATCAGGGGGATGAGCGTTAGCGGGGTTATTGGCAGGAGGGGCTTCCGGGGGGGAGCCATATTGGTTCTGCCGAGTCTGGAGGGTGACCTCATCGGAGGACATCATCAACAGATGGTGGGTACCTGAGTCAAATATGGGTTGATTAGGAGCCGCGTAAGTGATTTGTTGGATGGGCGCATTAGCTGGAGGTGGAGCCAATGGTTCAGTGTTCACTAAGCCTTGGTTTGGTAAGGGGTTTTGTAGCACCAAAGGTGGCTGCTGAGGTTGTGGGGGATTGGGTGGTGCTTGAGGAGCCGCCTATCCTTGGTGTAGTCTATCAGTAGCCAAATGTTGTTGAACTCGCTCCATAAGTGGACAAAAATGTGTGTAGTGGCCATAGACCCCGAAAACAGAACAAGGATAGTTCATTCGCAAATTAGGGTTTTTAGCCTGCTTGGCCGGGCGATCAGGGTTTTGGTTGGTAGGGGCCGCGTTATTATTAGCGGGGGGATTAGGGTGTTGACTAGCTTGCTCGGTCTATTGGTTTTTCCCACGATTGCGGCCTCTGCCGCGGTTTTGTTGGCCCTGGTTGCGTTGGTTGTTCTGGTTTAGCGGCGGGTTTTCTTGGGCGTAAACCTGCCCTTGGGTAGTAGGTGGATTCTGAGTTTGCGCAGGTGCGGGAGAGGGCTGCGGTGGATAATATGGAGGTGGAGGCTGCACTGGTGTAGCTACTTGAGGGGGTTGTTGATAGTGTTGTGGAGCGGGTTGTGGTTTGCCGCAGGGGCTGGTTGTGGCTGATAATAATGAGGTTGGGCTTGTGGTGGCACAAGAGCTGGTGCAGCATACTGATGATAGTAGGGATGAGGTGCGATCGGAGGGGCGTAAGCGGAAGTCATATGGCCGAAACCCTGAGGTGGACAGGAGGTTCCATGTGAATGGTGTTGTTGTGGCATTTGAGCATACGAGTTGGTTGCTCTGGACTGTGATGTAGCCCACGAAGGTTCAGGGCCAGGGGGGGGATGGGCTATGGAAAATGGCTGAGGCTGTGAAGAGAGACGGCCAATGATGCCGTTGACAGCGTGGGATGCCCTCGGTGCATCGTGCTGGGAGGGATCGCCGCGAGGGGCGTCAGGTATCATGGTATAAAGATAACCCGACTGGGCGTAAATGAGATCGAACTGCTGGGCTTTAAGGATAGCCTCTTCCTCCGACTGGGGTCTTTCGGCTGCCACATCCTTAGCAATCAGCGGAAGGAGGGATTTGAGGAACCAATCTAGGAAGATTGGGTCATCTAACTTGATTTTGCATAGGCTACGGCGTCGCCGCCATTCGTGAATGTGGTCTGTGATGTGGGTTGCCGTGTTCTGTCTGCAAGAGAGGAGGATCTCAACGCCCACGTCATAGCGGATAGGTAACTGGAAGAACTATAGGAAGGTCGAGGCAAGGGACATAAAGGTGACATGGGTTCCATGGGGTTGCTCGATACCACTTGGCAGCAGAGCCAGTGAAAGTGCGCTGTAATAAACGGAGGCGAATGGAGTCGTCTACTATGGAATTTGAGGAATACCATAGATGGAAGGACATGATATGGTTCTGTGGGTCCTCACCTGCCTTACCCTCGAACTTAGGGATGTCAGAGGGGAGCTTGGTAGGCATGTGGGGCCACGCAGGGTCGTGTCGGATGGGGTCGTTGGTTAATCTGGCTAGGTCAGGTAGGTTGAGGCTAGCCATGTATGGCAAACTGGACGAAGGGTGTGACACGGTTGTGGGTTGGATCAAGTTGGGGCCCATGCCCCCAAGTGGAGGGGTCATGTGAGGGAGGTTACCCCCAAGTGGGGGAACTAAGGTGGTATGGAACGGTCCTGCACCAACATGGGTAGTATGAACCACTAATGGAGTGGGAATAGGTATTCCCGCCGTGGGAATAGGTATGGTGAGGGGAATGGTAGATGGGCCTCCCGTGGAGGGCATACCCATGATAGGTGTGATAACTGGTGTAGTAGTGGATGTGCCACCAACGGTCCCTCCCATTAAGGGAGTGGGATTCACGCCAGCCATGGGGCTAGTAGGGGCGGTGTAAAGGGTGTTCTCAGATTCAGGCTCTGAGTCTGAGGTAAAATAAGGGGCGTCAGAATCTGGTGACGGAGTCCTATGCCGCTGACGAGTGGAGTCAAGTGACAAGGCCCGAGATCTACGATGAGTGGTATTAAGTGATCCGTGCTGTGGGGGCTCGCCTCTGAGGCACCGAGAATGTCTCAGGGAAGCAATGGTGATAAAGGATGTCAAATCTCTGTGGGTTGAGGGAACTATAAACCAGCTCAAAAAACCCTAATGCAACCGAGCGTGCAGAAGGAGAGCTCAAAAAATACGGCGCTCAGGCCAAAAAACTAACTCAAAAACACCCACTGTAACAGCGTGCTATAATAGGCGGAGCGTCAACAAAAGTGGTCGGAATACCAATAAGCAATAGGTTTCCTAAAAAAAAAAAAAAAACGGTGGACTCACTAGACCAAAAGGAGGTAAGGGAGCCTGCAAACACCGAGCTAAAAGTATTATGACTCAACTAAGCATATCCTCTGCAAGGTGATGAAATCCAAGTCAGACAATATAAATAGGAAAGTCAAATGGCTAAAGTATCCCCCTACCGGGAGGGAGACCGGGTACTCAAACCTAGAAGTATGGCAACTAGGATACCCCGTTCATGACACGTTCAGAAAGGTAAATCTGCCGCTTGGTCCTTTAACCGCAATATTCCCTATACATGGATATTCTAAGAAATGTGAAAGGTAGCCCTTCAGTTACTGAATGGAGTTCGGTATTCCACTTAGACCTTTGGAACCAATCTCACGACTTCAACCCTCCTAAGGGAGAGGCCTTCTGATAATCTGGTTTTGACCGTGTCAAAAAATACTAGGGGATTTTGGTTCCCTAAAGGACAACAACTATGTCTCAAGTGTAAATAACCAAGGGGTGTTATTGGAAGCCTGTCCCCTTGATCCTACGTAACTACAAAAATTCTTTTATGTTCCCCAAGTGGGGTTAGAAGGTTGGTTGAGTTAAGTATTTTTTAAGTCTCACTTGATTTAGGTGATAGATTGTGTGCTTGTGAGGTTATGAACCCAAAAGAGAAGTGCCAAGGAAACTTCCGAAATAATAATATAATTGAATGAAGAAATTTATACCATGCAAAATTTATCTGAATAAACAATTCTGAAATAATGCTGAATAAACAATGCTAATTTTTTTTTAAACAATTCTGTAAACATGGGACAGAAAGGCTGTAGGGATGTAGGTGGGACAGATGGCTGTGCAAGTGCAGGAAATATGGAATCAAAGTGACTGGGTTCTGGCGCGGCAACAAGTGCAAAAATCAGATCGCGGATCGCAGGTATGGGGCGAAATCGCGCGGTCGGACCACAGGTTAGAAGGCAACAGTCGCATGCAGGTCGCAGGTTTCTGGCTAACAGCGGTGCTCGGACCGCGAGTTTGAAGTAAACAGGTGCGGTTGGGATGCAGGTTTCTAGCTAACAGCGGTGGTCGGACCGCGGGTTTGAAGTAAACAGGTGCGGTCGGGACGCAGATTTCTAGCTAACAGCAGTGGTCGGACCACGGGTTTGAAGGAAACAGTCGTGCGCAGGTCACAGGTTTCTAGCTAACAGCCGCGCTCGGACCGCGGGTTTGAAGTAAACAGGTGCGGGCGGGCCGCGGCTAAGGGCTGAAAAGGCGCGGTCGGGACGCGACTGTGGAGAGAAAAATAGCGATGTACGGAGGCCGAAAACGACAGCTGAAAGTACAAAATGGAAAATGACAAATAAAAATTAAAAAGCCAGCGGAGTCGCCAAAACTATTGCTAGGGTTTTACACTTAGCTTGTACGAATGAGTACCTACTAAGGACAATGGATTCCTTAGTAGCAGTTCAATGTTGTGTGAATTAAAAGCTATAACTGAAGTAAAAAATTAAATCCAAACATGTATGAAGCAAAAATAAGTAAAAGGTAAAGAATTATTTTATTGATCTTACCTCCAATGTGGAGGTTGGTGAATCCCTTTGCGGTGATCCGAGTTGGTGGCTCCGAGCTTCAAGCTGCTTCTTCTCTTTCTCCAATGGTGGAAATGGGCCAAAAGGGGCTCTCAATGGTGAAAGTAGCTCAATGGTGAGCTAGGGTTTCACGAGCAATTTTGGTAGAGGCAGGATACTGTGATTGTGGATATGAAATGAGGGGTCTCCATCACTTATTTATAGTGGTGGAGTACTGGTTTTAGGGTTAGGGTTTCAACTGTTTAGGCTTTCAGCTGTTTAGGGTTTTTTCCTCCTTTTCCTCATTATTTTATATTTTTTCTTCCTTTTTGGAGACTTTTGGATATTTTTTGGAGGAAAAGAGGGTTTTATGGCCTTTTGGAGGCATTTTAAGCCTTTTGGAGGCTTTTCAGATGGTTTTATGGACAAATGAGCCATGTAATGGGGTAGATGAGGTAGTGAACCTTTTTTGGGTGTTAACAAACACAAGTCAAGAGCACTCTCTATTGGAGAGCATCTTAGGTTTGCATAACCCCTACATTAGTTTCATCTAGATTAGCTAAGTCTCTTGAACCACTGTCATAAGACAAGGTCAAGAGCGCTCTTTGTCGGAGAGTTTTAATTAATTAACTTAATAAAATTCGTAACTCACACTCCTTTAATTAATTAACCCCCTTCCCTCCTTGCTGGAGTATGCTCTGACCGATCTTCGATCAGAATACCCAGAAACGACATTGGATCTCTAAACCACACAAGAGGAAATTAACTAAAACTTTTCCCCATAACCAACGCACCGGCGTTGTTCGATAAATACCGAGGCATGTGGGGAAATTCAAAGTTTAGGCGTTGGGCTACCTAATCTGGGCACTAGTAGTTAAGTTGTTGAACACTTACCTTTAACCCCAGATGGGTCTGTCATGTCTTTGAACGGAGCCACTGAAGGTATTATTGGTTAGGACATCCAGCCACCATAAGTGAATATCACAAACAAAAAACTCTTAAAATATACCAAGAGCACTTGCAAAACCTAATAGTCACTAGCTTAATTCCTAGACTTTATTTCACATGCTTATTTGACTTCATAAGGCACTGGTCCTTTGTTATATTTGATTAATTTTCTATCTTGATCAACTGTCTATGGTCCATTTCAATTGATTATATTTGAATGCTTAAGTTATATGTCTAGAATTTTTGCTTATATGTGTGATCTCTTGCTAGCAACGTGGATTGCTTTAATTAATCATCATCCCCTCAATATTAATCATTTTAAATGACAAAAACTCCTAAACAACACCCATCCACATCCAAAACATCCAAAACTTAACTTAAACATTGAGCCATAGAAAACTCTTTGTTAGGGACTACCCCCCTTGGCTTCGTTGGGAGTTAGCCAAAACGAAGGAGCTAGGAGTAGGTGACAGTACCTAGCTCTATGCTTGCCCCCAAGGTCACACCTCTCCCAATTTCTCAAGTGAGGAGACAACTTTCGGTATATTTTTGCTACTGGTGTGCAATCGGCAAACAACATTGGTTATTTATAGTGTACAGGTTCATCCATTAAAGGAGCTTCAGAAAATTAAAGGTATGAAATCCTAGTATGTCTATCTCATTTCTAGCATAGATGTTGGATGTTGTAGGTAAAGGTTCACATTGTATTTTCTAACCCTATAAATGGTTGTTCTATCTATATATTCTAGGGTTTACATTTCTTAAAGTATAACCCTAGGTTGCAAATTATATCTCATGCTATATTCACCAGGGTTTGTTCAATTGAGTTTGTTTCTGTATTTATCTTAATTAATTAAACACTGTTTAATGTAAACTAGGTTTTGTTTGAGGTTACTATATAGATGTTCTTTTAGCCTTTCTTACACTAGTGACATATTACATTTGTCACTAGAGACATTTTTAGATTTAAATAGATTAATCTTAGAATTAGGTTCGAAATACATCTATGTATAAACTTACAACCTAGATAAACAAAGTTATGGTCTACACAATGAACTATTATATTATATATAAATATATATCATCATCAACAATAAACAAATCAATTACTATCTATAAATATACATTAACAATTATAGAATGTAAATTATGAGTCTAACTAATCAGTTACAGACTATAATTATTCCACATTTAAATCTAACATAAATAAACCATTAAAGACCTTTCAAGGTGTGCATATTAAATACATGTTAAATACTACATCATTCGATTAAATAACATCATCTTAAACGAATAAACAAGAAGTATTGTGACCATTTTTTTGGTCTAAGATTTACATCTCTGTTCCTACACTAAGTTCACAGTTCTAATATTTTAAATAAACAACATCATAATTGAATGAATAAATATTTTAAAGGTCCTATCTAAAATCACTCATAACTATTACTTATAAATTAACCAAGTAAAACATTATAAACAAATTAAATAACTATGTAATTTTAAACAGAGGTCACAACATCGACCCCTGTGGGTATTCGAACCCCAGTCATAGGCTGTAATAATCAGCATAACATAAATACTCAAACAATAATTAATTACATAACTCTATGGTCATTTAATATAACAAATTTAAACATAACATAATTCCATACACATGAATAGTTTTCCATCTAAACCATATCGAAATCTCATTAAAAGTCCAAAGTAATTACAATAGTGAACAAGAATCGAACTCTGTGAGCATACAAGCACCAATTCACATTCACATTAGAATTACAATGCAGTACATCAAAACAAGAACATATTTTAACCTTGAGGGTTTCGTTTACAATAACTTACGGCCACGCTATACATACATCATATGCGGGCTACATATTATAACAACAACAATACTTTTAATAACAAACCATTATGTTACAGCTAAGTCGTAAGACTTAATCTCTGCCTTTGTGTAATAATCACATTCTCAGCCAAAATAACTATCACACAGTCCTTTTTCAAAGTCAACATACAATGATGAAGTCCATTTGGGGTTATACCCACATTCTTTCACCATCCACATTACACCATAAGAAAACAATAATAGTAAATTAAACAACCCTTTAAGCTATGCGCATCATTTACATAAGCCACGACTCACAAAATAAAATACACAGTATTTACATAAACAAACAAACTAGCACTGTCAATGATTTTGAAACAACCCTGGGAAGAGCCAATGCCATACACGACATGACCTCACCCTTTCGGTGTCAAAATATGATAGTCAAGATTTAAATAAATCATTTATACATAGTGCATCACCGAAGGCGATTGCCTCTTTTAACCCACAATAAAAAAACTAAGCATAAATTCCACCCACACACAGTAATTTATTATCCATTTCCAAAAAAAAACATAGGAGTATAATATTTACATAGTATATCCATATCGTAAGTTAAGTTTTACACAGTCACGCAATGGGCTTTGGCACCATTGCAAGCAATATTGTTTCCCAAGAGTAAATGCCCCAATCCAAAATGCAAGTTCAATAACATAATTTATAAACATTTCCTGAAGGGCACCACGATTCACATACACGGATTAAAAGCCTTAAATTATATAAAAACCCAAGGTTGTTTACACAGGCTTGAAGGATCATCAAAACCCCATAGAGAAGCCCCCAACCAAACAACAAAAATGAAATGCAGACAGGTTAAGAGGTGGCAAGAGTAATCTTGGTAACATGATTACCTTGCACCATATGACATTATCCTTCCCTGAACAATGAAGCTTGTTGAGTTATCCTACCTTGCACCAACCCGGGTACATGCAAACACACTAATGTGACGAGGATGAGAAGTATCAAAACGAAGGAACCAAAAAACAAAAATGAATCGCAGGCATGAAATCCAAATGAAGCTTACATTCGATGCCCTCGAGGTCGCCTCCATTTCCTTTGTGTAGAGCCAAGACCAAACCCCAAACAACCAAGTGAAATGACAAATCCATCATGAGCCAAGCCCTAAGCTTGGGATTCCATGAAAAACAACGTGCATTAATGGCACACGCTGGTATCCATTATCAAGGCCAAAACCCACTTTTCCACGGTTTAGTTTCCTTGCAAAAACAATGGTCTCTATTTCCGTGCAAGGGTTAAACCCCATTAGCATATGGTCAACCATACATTATATTCGCCAACCCAATACTTAAACAGAGGTCTTCAAATATTCCCAAAGTTTCGTTTAAATGCATAGTCCATACATGGAATGTGCTACTCTAGAGTTAAAGACAAAAGGAATAAGTAATATAGGTAACATGTAAACCATAGGTTTAAAGCTTTAGAGTTTGTCTCCCGTTTGTCATAAGCATTGAGCTTAAGAACCAAGGCATTCGAAGTATGCTATGGTAATATATTTTGCCGATAATAAAATCCAAGTTTGATCTCGAGCCAAGTTATAACCTGCAAATAGAAACAATAGGTTATGTTAATGTTTTTAATAAAGTTAACATTAACTATAAATATAATGATTAGTAGAGATAACATAGATAAATTATCTAAGTTAAATAAATAAATGGAAATAAAGTTTACCTTGCTAACAAATAGTGTTGGTAAAGGACCCTATTAACAAACAATAGGTATGCTAATAACCACAATGTTTAGCTCTCTTAAACCTCCGTCGCTAAGTATAATATGCATACGAGATAAAAGAGGTGCCTTACTTCAAAGAACTAAGTAAGCCTGCTAGTCAAGTGAATAATTTTACATTTCAAACCATCATGGGAGAACGAGTCCCGCCACTCCGCCCACTTTTTTTCTACAAACAAAGTTAAGTGAGGACTTAATAATTAATGAGTAAGACTATGTAGAAAGAACTAAGCATATCAACAAATATCAACACCTACGCCACAAATGTAAACAAATATTCCGCAAGTGTAATAATGTTTTGTTTAGGTAGTTTTTACCAAGCTTTAATTTTTCTTTTCAATTTTTGGGGACATTACAATAATCATAAGAAGCATAAAACTCATCTAAATATACAAGGAAACCAAACTTAGCATACATTCTATATCTTCGTTTTTACAAAAACTAAAAATAAAACAAAAAGACTTTTGCAATCGTGCCATTGTTGGAAATGGCACAGCTAAGCGCATGACACCTCCTTCACAAACACAATTTTCTTTTATACTATTAAAGGTTTGTACAGACCTTAAACCAAAAACATGTTTTTTATAACTTTAAGCAATATACAGAGTGCATAAATAGAGTAATAGTACCATTATCGAAAATGAGACATAGGGATTAACATTCACCATAGTAAAACTTACATTTTACATTTAAAAATGCCCACATACACCATGCCACACAAAATCCCCAAACCTACGATTAATCTTGAGTTTGTTACTATTTTCGCAAACCATGGCAAATCCCAAATAGAAATTCTTTTACAAATTACATACAAAGAACCCATGAAAACCCCATAACGACCAAGCATATAGGTGAACTCCCTCTTTGTGTGGGCTTACCTAGCATACACTATCAGCCCTTCTCCTCGCCACAGTCATCAAGATTCGCCGTGCTCCTCCAACCTACAAAGCATCAAAAGTATGCAATACCAAATATCAAAATGAATGTGTAAACAATGTAAACCACACATCCGTCAGTGAATCCCCAACCATGGAGCTCCCTCCCCCTTCACCAAATATAAAAACACTATCAAAAGGATGGTATGAAACCCTATAATGGGTTTTATTTCCCATGGCATCCTCTATGAGCCACACATCCTTAAAATTGAAACAAAATCCACTTAATGTTCCATCTCTTCATTATCATATTCAATCCTCGTCCAATGCTAGCCTCCTACTTACTTAGTGATGGACGTACTATTATATAGTATTTTTCTTAAGACTTAGCCATTTATGAGTGTATGCTATTCTATGCTATTACATCATTGTTTCCATTTCAAAAATCAAATTCTACATTAGAATTCATCATTCTTATTAAATATTTGTGATCCAAGAAGAAGTTTAGTCTAGATTTGATTGTAACCCTGTATTTGACTCAACAATATCTGTAAACAACATGCTAGGTAAAAATCAATAGCGTTGACACCATGTATAAAAAACTCTCATACCATTATGTAGAATTTATTTTCACGAGAAAATTATTTCCAAAAAAATATACTATGTGAAAACTCTCCTCTACTAAATATAGGACAAAAATGAAAAAAAAAGGGAATGACATGAAATCTGAACTTGTAGAGTCGAAGATGAAAATGAATTATACTATTATCAATCGCATGAAAAAAGGAACTCTTTATGTGGATATAATTTTTTAAAATAAAATTATTAACATGAATTATTTAACATGTGATTCATTAATTAATGATAGAATAAAGAAAATATAGATATCATTGCCAATAACTACTCAGTAATAACTCTGGAAATATTAATAAGTTGACTTACAATGGTGATGGATTGTTATATAAACTAATAATGCATTTGAATCCTTTTAACGCAATTGAAAGTACAAGGATGTTGATATGGTGATGGAAGTATCTTTTCTTGTATTATAATTTAGCTTTTACAAAATACAGTTGCCTTGGAAAAAACGTTGGATACACTCTAAGAACTTTGGTAAATATTTAACAATCAGAAATTTAGAAGTTATGCAGAATAATTTGACAATTGGTGATCCAATCCCATATAGTAATTAAGGAGTAGTGTCACCTATGTTGTTGCGATCGCATTCTTTAGGCAGAAGTCAAGGATTTTGAAGAGGGATTTCTCCTGAGAGTCATTTCCCTACGACGACTTTATTGGAATGGCATTTTCCGGGTGGAGATGATATGAGTAAGGGCGGTCATCTACAAATATAACAGTTTTGAGATCCCTTTCGAGCAAAGACATGTCCTTCACCTCACCATTGCCTCCAACTTTCTTTCAATGGCTTCTGGATAGGCGATGGCTGGGTCGAATTATATCTCAGTTTTTATGAATGTCACTATTGTCACTAGTGGTAGGAAATGAATCTAATAGTCTATCCACCACATCGTCTGCATATTCTTTGTTTGTTGTTGTGAACACTGCAATTTTGTAGAACCCCGTGTTTCCCAATTGCTACAACAATTCGTCCACCCCGGCCTTTTCAACACGTAATATTGTTTCTGGAAAGACGTAATATTTATGATAAAATGATGGCCAAATGACATGGGCATCTAGCTCGAATGCACCTGCATTCTTCCTAAATATAACACCAGTGTTTTTCTATTTTAATTCAATCCCACCATGGGAGGTAAAACGCCATTTTGGTTTCTTTCTTCTTCTCGAACGCATATTCCATTGCATTGCAATCACAGTGTAAAAGCTGCAATTCCACCACAACTGGGAATCCACAATGTCATTAATGTAAATCATCTGAAGTTGTTTGAGCCTCCCCTATTGAAGGAACTAGTCACCATTACCCATCCATCCGACAACATTTCAGACTTCCAACACCCCTTGTCCAAAGGCACTCTACTAGACACCCGAACCCATTCTAGAAGGAACCCAGTATACACTTCTTATCTGGCGGCCTACAAAATCGAGCTCAGGAAAATTGGATCAAAGATGAAGTCTTGCACAACATCTTTCCTCAAATTCTCATGGAATCTGGGATGCTTCCAGATTGAAACAAGGAGGAATTGGGCCAAGGAGGCCACCTAGGGGAACGCCCAACTTGGGCGCATAGTTCAACTAACTAGGCTCGACCCATTTCATGTTTTTATGCTTAATAGCTTATAATATGTAAATAAATGGTTCCCTCACTATATAAGAGGACCGAAACTCTAATGAAGGATGCCTACCTTTTCCAAGAGCTATTTGCTCCACTTGAATTTGTTGTCTGAACTTGTGTTTAGTGGTTTTGTTGTATTTTACCATTTAGGTCAAAATCAGAAATAGCGAGTGTGCCTTTTTTCATGTCTCCACCTCGACTGCTCCGTTTAACATGATTATGCATCTAAGAGTGAGATTAATTTATTATCTAACCAATATTCCAAGGGAAAAAATTATTTTTGCAAGTTTCATTTGGAAGACAAGATGGCCCACCAACCCGTGTTTTGTGCTCTTTTTGGGTTTTTCCACTGTCGGGATGAAGTAAGTGCGCCCTCTCCTATGGTTGCACAAAGATTCTCCCTATGCTTCCTAGGACCTCTACTAAAATAAGCTGATTCTCTTAGCTACTCTCAACATCATCTCGACATTGTATCTCCACTGTTTGATTTCCCAAAACTGATGGTACTACCCTACTCAGCTTTGTGCCTTTGTTGGGTTTTTGGTCAACTACCGGAAAATGGACTGTTTTGTCATGTTCTCCACTAGATATACTCCAAAGCTATACCATTAGATCTCTGGTTTGTTTGTTTTTAAATATGTAGTTACTAATTATTTTAATGTTATGAACAGAGTTTTAAAATGTATTTTGTTCATTATTAGGGTTTTTTTTATCTAGATTTGTTAAATCTATGGTTTAGTTTATAATAATGTTTGGGAAAATATCTCGTATCTAGTTTATCTAATAGCTAGGGTTTTGAATCTAAATTAATTTTTTGACATTCAAACTTTATAGAACTATTTAAATCAAAAGGTAAGAGAATTTGAACTTCAAAACCTATCTAGGAATTAAAGGTTGAGTTTAAGTTTGAACTAATTGATTAGCTTGCAACATAAAAATTAACCGTAGAGATTATCTAAAAAATTTCAACATAGTTTCATAATTTAGACCAATGGGAATGTATTTAGAGCATGTATTCAAATACCAAGATCTTCAATCAAGATCATAAATACTACAAGTAAAAATCTGTAAAAACTCGAGAAGATAAAAACCTCATACATGCAACTTTCAGTTTTTTAATGCCTAGGAACCATCCACACTTAAACACATAATTAATAAAAAAACTTATATAACTCTCACCTCACATATTTTACCAGATAACTTGGGAACTACCATGTTCCTCCTAGCCATGACTCAAAAATGTTCCTGGTTTTAGTTTGGATCACTTTGAGCTAGTTCCAACATGCAAGCCGTTAGAGATCCTAAAGGTGAGGCTTCTCTTATCTAGAATACTAGGTTCTGCATAAGATAGCTAGGAATAACAATCAGATGAGATTGGATCCTTAAGCCTTTCCTTGGCTTGGGTCTTTATAGAGAATCTTTAGGAAAAATGATAGTTAAACTTCCCTTAGATCAAGAATCCATAATCTTATTGAAAATAGTCTTTAATTCTTATATGTGAAGTTAATAATTTATTATACTTAACTTAAGAAATACTTTACTAGTTTCTAATTTGACTCTTTTAGGATTAAATACGTATATAATCATTTTTAGTAAATAATAACACTTAGATTCTTTATTAATCATAATAGTTATTATTGAACAATGTGCTTCCACCTACTGGAGAAGGGAGGAGGTGTAGGAGCTAGGGTTTGAATAAGTTTGGACTTCTGCTATAGGCCAGCCAGTGTTGCCTGGCTGCTGAGGCCATTGGGGTGCAAGGGTTTGCTATTTCATCAGGAGGTTTGGCTCCCTTGGGTAAATCCATGACGGAGACAAGCCCTTCGAGACCCGTTGTGAAAAATGAGTTTGCTTTAGCCACGATAGAACAATAGGAGGGTTCGTCCATCGGCTGGAAGCCCGGGGTGGGGGGTTGCTTGCTGAAAGCCCCATCATTCCAACAATCTATGTGATATTAGAGAAGGTAAGGGGCATGATTGCACTCTGGAAGGAGAAGGCATTGATTGGAAATTTTGTGGGGATTTAGCCCAAGGAGAAGGATGTGGTTAAATGGATCAGCAGTGTGTGGAACCCAAAAGGTCACTATGATCTGCCGCTCGGATCCAAAGGTTTTTTCACTATTCTCTTCTTTAAACATGAGGACCATGATCAAATATTGGAAGGTGGCCCCTATTTATTTTTCTTTGCGGGTCTTTATCTTCGCCCATGGAAGGAAATATTCAACCGTGAAACAGAAGACATGACTGTTGCCCCTATTTGGATTTGCCTCTTTTCTTTGTCAGGGGAATATTGGGATCTGGAAACCTTGAAGGAAATTGGAAATACTCTGGGGGAATTTATTAAGGTCATCAAGAAAACTAAGGTCTGGAGGTATACTTCTTTTTCCAGGATTTGTGTCTACCTGGATCTCTCGAAAGAGCTTCCAGAGGCCATTAACCTAAACTGGGAAGATGAAGAATGGATCCAACCCGTAGACTATGGGCAGATTCCCTTCAGGTGTACGCACTACCATGAATACAACCACTTGGGAAGGAATTGCCCCAGGATGGCTTCCAAGACTAACCCCGTTGATCATAGGTCGGAGGGAGCTGGGAATAATGATGGCTTCACGCAGGTGAAGAATCGCAAAATAAACAGGGGAGGTGGGGCATCAAAAGCCAAAAAATACATGGAGGTGAAGGATAATCGATCCAAAAATGATTCCGTGGTCCTCAGAGACACATTAGACGTTGTCAAGCCTAAGGACAAAGAGGAAAAGGAGCAACCCACCAAGGACACCAGTTCCCCGAAAAGGATGCAAACCCAATAGATGGAAATAGTTGAAGAAAAAGAGGATGAAGAAATGGAACTAGGTGAACTAGATCTGGATGCGATAGAAGCTAAATGTGGAAAAAAGGGGAAAGGCTATGTACCCAAAAGGCAAATTGAGATCCTCTAGGAAGGAATCATAAAGGATGGGGCTCATCTAAACCTAGGGATAGACCCAGACCCCCAAAAAGGAAATAAGAGGAAGTGTCCAGAGGAGGAACAACACAGAGGAAGGAAAACAAACAAGCAATGGATTGCAGAAGTAGGTCTTAAGCTCATAGAATCAAGCCAATACCCAACAATAAAAACGTCCTTCTTTGAAGTTTCCAAAATTATCCAATGAAGCCAATCTCTTAGAGTATCAGGGGGGTTCAGCAACCCTAGGAATTAGAGGACTCTCAACAAGAAAATTAAGCAGAAGAATCCAGATATTCTCTTTCTCTAGGAAACAGAATGTAGCTATGAAGGAATGGAAAAAATCAGAAGTAAAATTTGGAAAGGTAGCTAGGTCATGGCCTTGGATGCTATCGGACAATCAGGGGGAATTGCAATTTTTTTTCTCCCCTAGGTGGTAGATCTCACAAACTGGAGCACTAATAAGTTTTCCCTCATGGCTAACTTCCAACACCTTGATTCCAAGGTGAAGGGAACCCTTGTTAATATTTATGGCTCCAACAGCTTCCCTGAGAAGTAGGCCTTCATTGCTTTCCTTGACTAGACCAAACACCAAGAAGAGGGGGATCGGTGAGTGATGGGATGGGATTTCAACCTCATTGCCAACCTTAGTGAAAAAAAGGGAGGTAAGCAAACTCTGGACAAATACGAAGAGGATTTTGGTGTTTTCCAGACTCAAATCTCTTTCATGGATATGGAAAGAGTAAATGGTTGGTATACCTGGAATAAAAAATGCGGGGGTGAACACTTGGTTTCCTCTCTCTTAGATAGGTTTTTGGTTTCAGAGACTATAGTCCATAGTACAGGTGAAATCATGGATGACTTGCTCCCAGCAGCAGGCTCTGACCATTGGCCTATTAGCCTTAGCTAGGATTGGACATGCTCCACTCTAAGGAAACCTTTCAGATTTGAACAGTTCTGGATGGAGCATAAGGACTTCAAAGATCTTGTCCATCAGTGGTGGTAGGAGCTGGTCCCCTCCATGTCACATACCCCAATTTTGTAAAATTATGTAATTGTTTTATTTTATTTTCTGAGACATTATGTTAAACTTAATCCTAAGTAGGGATTGATGACTCAGCAGAGTCAACAGTTATGGACTGTAATTGAGAATATTTAATTAATAATAAGTAAATAATGGAGACAACAACATGGCAGAGCTGTTAAAAGAGGTTACTGGTCAAACTGGTTGTTGGAACTAGGTGGAGAGGCAAAGGACAAGTGGCAGCATCCTCAAGCACTTCCTAAGTTGCAGGTGGCAACTTCCCTATATTTGGGGTCATGATTCCCCAAGAAAGTGGAATGTGGGCAGGTGGCTCATTAAATGACAGTTATCCCAATTAAGACCTAGGCAATCTTTAAAAGTACTCAATGAAGAGAGCTCAGGCTGCTCAGTTTTTACTCCAGGAAGAATTCATTCAGCTGAATGTGATTCAGGAGTTTTCATTTGAGGAAAAGGGAAGATAGTAAGGAAGTAATTGTGAGTGAATGTTTGCAGGAACTTGAAGCTGAGTACAGCTAGTTGAGCTGTGGGAACTGTCTCAAAGATTCTGAGTTAATATAGAGTTGAAAGACTGTATATGTTTTGCTGCACCTAGTTCCAATCCAGGGAGACCAGAGCAAGCTCGGGGGTCCTGAGAAGTCGCTGTTTGAGCGCTCTCCAGGAA
>LPNX010798254.1:81222-122210 GCA_001517045.1 Pseudotsuga menziesii
GCAAATACTGTTGAAATTCCAGGATTACCTCCTCGGAGGGAACTGGATTTCACAATAGAGCTAGTACCAGGTACTGTACCTAGCTCGAAGGCTCCATACCGAATGAATATTCTAGAACTTAACGAATTAAAAACACAGTTAAAGGAATTAATCGATAAGAAATATATTAGACCTAGTGTTTCCCCTTGGGGAGCACCAGTAATTTTTGTTAAAAAGAAGGACGGGACTATGCGACTTTGCATAGATTACCGTCAGCTTAATAAAATGACAATTAAAAATAGGTATCCTTTTCCCCGCATAGACGATCTGTTTGATCAGCTGCGCGGAGCTACAATATTCTCTAAGATAGACCTGAGATTAGGCTATCATCAAGTGAGAATAAAGGAAGAAGACATATTTAAGACTGCATTCAGGATGAGATATGGACATTACGAGTTTGTCGTAATGCCATTCGGGCTTACTAATGCCCCAGCCGTATTTATGTGTCTAATGAACAACATAATGCATAAGTACTTAGACAAGTTTGTTGTTGTATTCATTGATGACATCTTGATCTACTCGAAAAATGAAGAAGAACATAAGGAGCATTTACGGATAGTCTTACAGGAACTACGAGAGCAACAACTCTATGCGAAGTTCAGTAAGTGTGATTTCTTCAAAGATGAAATCCAATACCTAGGTCACGTAGTGACTAAGGAGGGGATTTCAGTTGACCCTGAAAATATCAGGGCAATTGAAGACTGGCCAGTACCTAAAGACGTAACAGATGTTAGATCTTTCATGGGGATCACCGGTTATTACCGGAGATTCATAGAAGGTTTTTCTAAGATAGCCAACCCAATCACCTCTTTACAAAAGAAAGGTAAGAAGTTTGATTGGAACGTAAAATGTGAATAAAGTTTTAAGAAACTAAAAACTTTATTAACAACTGCGCCAATTTTAAAAATAGCGGATCCCAATAAGGATTTCGTGGTTTGCACAGATGCTTGTAATGACGGTCTAGGCGGAGTACTGACTCAGGATGGGCATGTCATTGCCTATGAGTCTAGGAAGTTAAAGACTCATGAAAATAATTACGCTACATATGACTTAGAGCTGGCTGCTGTTATTCATGCCTTAAAAATGTGGCGACACCACTTAATAGGCAGAAAGTTTACTTTAATGATTGATAACAAGGGATTAAAATATCTTTTGGACCAACCTAATTTAAATGCAAGGCAAGCCAGGTGGCTAGCCTTCCTAAGCGAATATGATTTCGAAATCCAACATATAAAAGGGAAGGAAAACAAAGTAGCTGATGCTTTAAGCAGAAATGCAAAATTGAATTTCGCAACAGCAATTAGTACATATAATTCTGATCTGAATGAACAGCTAATTGAAAGTATAAAATCTGATGAAAATTATCAAAAGTTACAAGATGTAGCTAAGGAAGAACCCATAGAAATTTTAACTAAAGGATATAGCTTAAATAAGGAAGGGTTTTTACTGTTTAAGGACAGACTTTACGTGCCAAATGTATCAAAGATTAAATTGCTGATTTTGGATGAAGTACATAAAACGCCTTATTCTGGGCATCCAGGTTATCAGAAAAGGGTTACTATGTTAAGAAAAGATTACTTTTGGCCTAACATGAAATCTAAAACAGCTGAGTATATAGCTAGATGTTTGGACTGTCAACAGGTAAAGACAGAACATCAACATCCAGCTGGGTTATTGCATCCCTTGCCTATTCCTAGCTGGAAGTGGGAAATAATCAGTTTAGATTTCATTACAGGATTACCCCGCAATCAAAATCAGAATGATTCAATTATGGTAGTAGTGGATAAATTAAGTAAGGAAGCACATTTTATTGCTGTTAAAACCACTTATAAGGCTGCAAATATAGCAGATATTTTCTTAAAACAGATTTTTTCGACTACATGGTATACCAAAAGTGATTATTTCAGACAGGGATCCTAAATTCACTGGGAATTTCTGGAAATCCCTGTTTAAAGGATTAAATACCACTCTAAATTTCAGCACCTCTTTCCATCCTCAGACGGACGGACAAACTGAAAGAGTTAATCAAGTGTTGGAAGATCTGTTGATGATGTATGTTAAGGACCAGCCTGGTAAATGGGAAGATTATTTACATTTAGCAGAATTTGCATATAATAACAGTTATCAATCTTCAGCTAAATTTAGACCTTTTGAAATTTTGTATGGACGAAAATGTAACACTCCTATCTCCTGGAATAATCCAGTAGATAGATTAGTATTGGGGCCTGAATTATTAAAAGAAATGGAGCAGATTGTAAAACAGGTGCAGGAGAATTTGAAAGTTGCCCAGGATCGGCAAAAGAGTCAAGCTGACCTGAAGAGAACTCCTAAAGAGTTTCAGGTAGGTGAACATGTGTTCATTAAGGTAAGACCAAAGAAAAGTTCCCTCAGACTGGGGAGTTGTGCGAAATTAGCACCACGTTACTGTGGTCCCTTTGAAATTTTATCTAGAGTTGGACAAGTTGCTTATCAGTTAGCGTTACCACCAAATTTAAAAGTGCGCAATGTTTTTCATATTTCTGTTTTAAAAAAATATGTACATGATGCTACTCATGTGATTGATTAGAACGTTGTACAGGTAGAACCAGAAGGGGAATTTCTGGTGGAACCGGATTGTATCCTCGGGAGGAGGGAAATTACTCTCCGGAACCGCATAATTGCACAGCTGAAGGTGCAATGGAAGCACCTTAGTCCTGAAGAAGCTACTTGGGAACTGGAAAGTAAGATGTGGGAAGAATACCCTAATCTTTTCCAGGAGATTCCTGAAGAAGAAGAATAAGTAACATCGAGGACGATGTTACATTTAAGGGGGTGTGTATGTCACATACCCCAATTTTGTAAAATTATGTAATTGTTTTATTTTATTTTCTGAGACATTATGTTAAACTTAATCCTAAGTAGGGATTGATGACTCAGCAGAGTCAACAGTTATGGAGTGTAATTGAGAATATTTAATTAATAATAAGTAAATAATGGATACAATAGCATGGGAGAGCTGTTAAAAGAGGTTACAGGTCAAACTGGTTGTTGGAACTAGGTGGAGAGGCAAAGGACAAGTGGCAGCATCCTCAAGCACTTCCTAAGTTGCAGGTGGCAACTTCCCTATATTTGGGGTCATTATTCCCCAAGAAAGTGGAATGTGGGCAGGTGGCTCATTAAATGACAGTTATCCCAATTAAGACCTAGGAAATCTTTAAAAGTACTCAATGACGAGAGCTCAGGCTGCTCAATTTTTACTCCAGGAAGAATTCATTCAGCTGAATGTGATTCAGGAGTTTTCATTTGAGGAAAAGGGAAGATAGTAAGGAAGTGATTGTGAGTGAATGTTTGCAGGAACTTGAAGCTGAGTACAGCTAGTTGAGCTGTGGGAACTGTCTCAAAGATTCTGAGTTAATATAGAGTTGAAATACTGTATATGTTTTGCTGCACCTAGTTCCAATCCAGGGAGACCAGA
The DNA here is from genome assembly GCA_001517045.1 of Pseudotsuga menziesii. NCBI lineage: Eukaryota > Viridiplantae > Streptophyta > Pinopsida > Pinales > Pinaceae > Pseudotsuga > Pseudotsuga menziesii. The sequence goes on from LPNX010798254.1 coordinate 84,716, forward strand.
GCAAGCTCGGGGGTCCTGAGAAGTCGTTGTTTGAGCGCTCTCCAGGAATTGGTAGGGAGGAACGGCCTCCCATTGCTGTTGTTGTCCACAGCAGTTTAACAGGTTTTTCATTCATATCTTTATATCTTTCTGTGCATAAATAGATAAATAGTATGATTGTTTAAATATCTGAAAAGAATTGTTAGTACTTTGAACTGTTAGTGTAAAAAATTGTCAGTATTACCGTGTTTTTCCACATCTGATATCATCAGATAGTACTCTAGCACGGTATCTCAAAGCTTAGAAGAAGTAATCTCCTAAACTGAGTTCCCTAGTTTATTTTAATTTTATTACAATTGTTTTACTATGTGTTTATCCTTTATTTAAGCTATCTCACTTGCAGTTTTTATTTAAATCTGAACTGTACTCTGTTCTTTGGAAAAGAATTAACTGTGCATGAAAAAGAAAGACTAAGTATGCTTGAAATATAAGTTATATTCATTATCTTCTGTTTAAAGTAAATACATTACAGATTAAAGATTTAGGTATTATCAGTAGGGTTTAGTATTTTGCATTGTAGTAAAAAGAACCAGAATTCTGCATACCAGTATTGTTATCAGAACAACAACATACTTTATGAATTGTCATCTTTAAAAATAGACCTTATTTTTATGTATAAGTGTTTATATTGTAATTATTCAGAGTTTACTTACATATTAAATAAAAATGAAAGAGACCTTAAATTCAAAGATCAGTAATAATACATTATATTAAACAATACTCTTATTTACATCTTTGAAATAATAATAATTTCTAAGTAACTGTGTTTCTAGGAATTACAATAAAACATGATGTTATATATATATGTAATAATTATATAGATAATTATTTATAAATAAATATCTATTATATTAACATACAAGAATAGCATGATAGAATGTTTTACATAATAATAATTACTATAGAATGCATCAGTAAATCCTAACTGTATATTTAGGATTTAAAACCCTAAACATTTTTAAACTATACAACTATAGTAAGGAAATCATAAAACTGGACATCATAACTCTGTTCTGTACATTATTTATATAATGTAGATTATAAATCACAATGTAAGTAAACAAAATCAAGACATAGTTAAATATATATATATATATATAATAGAATTTAGAATACAAAGTACACAGTGCTCCATCATGGAGCTTGAGTTTTATTACAAATTAAACAGAAGTAAAATTATAAATAAGACATTTAAAACATTACAGCTGGGTTATAAAAAGGAACCCAGTAAGTATTATCCTCTTAAACTTTTCTTTACCACAAAAGCATCCTTAAGAAAGAAAAAAAAAAAACAGATGCTCACATCATAAAATATTACTGAGCTCGATTAAACACTTGGAAAATAAGTACTGGAATCATTTAATAATCCTTCACTGCAAATGCAAGGCCGATGGCCTATAAAGATAAACATAACCAACTGTAAAATCAAGGCTTGAAGCCTGTTTGTAACTATTCACATTTAAAATAACGCAAAGGATTAAAGCCTGTAAACCCTGTTTTAAAAACCAAAACCTGCAGTAATTAAAAGTTTACATCCACGGCCGTAGCCGGTTAAGCTCTTAAAGAGCTAGGGTTTAACCCGAAAGCAAAACTTTACACCTATCAACCCTCGCCATACTAATCTACAAGTAAACCAATAAACACAGTCTCGGCCAGGAGCCATAAGCCTTTTTATCACAGGGATAAACCCTAGTGAAGCGTGGGAGTATTCTACAGCTAAGCGAAGAGCAGAGAAACCAAGAAACTGTTTATGCACCCTGTCAACATACAACATGGAGACGTACTTCGAAGAACCGGGCTTACCAGGGAGCGCCGAGCCATAATCCTTTTCGTTACAGCTACGAATTTGAAGGGCAAGTCTGCCATCGAAAGGCAGATGACATTGGAAGGCAAACCTGCCAAGCAAAAAGAAATCGTAAGTTGGTAACCCTAACAGTTTTATAAACAAACAAAACTTTAAATAATAATCACATTGTATTCACAATCACGTACCTGCGAAGGGTCAAGCAGTAAGCAGACTGGAACGAGGGTACTGGAACCCTTTCATCACCGGGGAAAATGGGCCGCGTAGAACCCAAAATCCCTTTCCCAAAGGAGACGCGAGTGTCAACCACCAGCATTCACAATGCTGTAAACCCTCAATACGCGAAGTATCAACAGTCACGAATGAGCACAGGTTTCATCACCGGGAGAATCGAACAGCACTTCGACAGAGCCCACAAAGTAACGATACAACACAGCCTGCAAAGAATCAACACAACTCAGCGCTCTAAGGAGCAACTCAACACAGCCCACGCAGGAGCACCACGAAGACGGGCTACACACCAGGCTGTCTCCAAGCAAAATCGACCAGCAAGAACCACTAGGGTTTGGCAGAGCAGAGCTCAAAGCCCACAGGCGAGAGGAGGACTGAATCGATTTGGAGGCAAGTCAACTTATATTGCCCAATGCATGGCGAGGAGGCAGCCACGTAAACCCTTAAATTATTATCAATGAGTGGGTCGGACTCTAATGTTTCGTATCATTGCATTGCCAACTTAATCATGGTGGAAAGTTACATATATTCACCTTTCGACCTGGACCTGCATAAGGTCAAATAACATAATGTTAATCATCAAATATAAAAACAAATATTACATTGCAACAGTATAAGCTATATCCAACTTATGTTAAACCTAGTGCATTGTAATAACATTCAACAATGACATTATAACTTTGGAATATTGGCATTGTAATGTTTAAGCTATTAATATTGGTTCCTCATACAAAAACCATGAACTACAAGAGACTTGTAATTTGTTAAGTCTAGTTCAAACATGTGAAATGTAAAAGTTATGGTTTGAGACCTCATATGAGGTTATCTCATTTGATTATAATATAATCAATGAACTCATGTTACAAGAACAATGAAATCTAAGTGTAGAGTTATAGTCGTATAAATTATACAGTATATACCTTGCGACCAATTACTTAATGTAATAATGTTAACAAGGAGTCTACTCTATATTATTTTACATGTCAAATGATCTCATTATTGTGAGTTATTTATCTCAAGAACTGACCATGTACAACATGGGACGTAGATCATTTATCATAACTGATATTATTATAAATGTCTATGTTCTTAATTATTCAAAGAACTCTGTTTAATTACATGAATTGAACTAATGATTTTAACCATTAAAAAGGGCGACGTTAGAAACCTGTAAGAGCCCCTTTTCAGCTTTTAATTTCGCTACTGAACATCACTTTTGTAGCCCTTACCTAGTGCTAGTAATTCAATAATTTTTTTTATAGGCAATATTGGAAAAGAAATCTATGTAAACTGCCATCCTTATCTCTGAATGTTCATTCAACTGAAAAGTTCATAGATATAACTGGAAATGACAATCTTTTTCTTTAGTGTCTTTTATCCTTTCTCATCATATTTTTCTTTATATCAAAAGTGAAATAAAGGAGGCTATACCTGTAGAAGCTGAATAGTCCGTTTAACATGCGATCTATTTACTTAGTTCTCTACTGAAAGCACTTGATAACAGCATATGGTTTATTTTACTCTAGAATGATCTGTTAGCAGCAATCCCAAAAACTTTACCTGTCGATCTGTAAGAGAAAGGAAAACTGTGTGCGTTAGCTTTACAGCTAAGTAAGCCCAGTCTAACATAGCATATCCACTTGCTGTTGCAAATAGAGAACAATCAGAAAACTGAAGAAAAAACTCAACTAGCATTCCAACCAAGTAAAGATCTTATAGTTACAAAATAAATAGCATTAACTAATCATTAATTAACGATTGTGTTAACATACATTTATGTTATTTAAAAGTTTTTAAATTTTTGAAATTTTTGGGGTTTTGACACTCCACAGGTACTTCCATGTACTACTTCTAGCAGAAACTCAAGCTGCTCAATTCCAAAATTCGTACTTGGAACAAAGAAGAGTTTGGTAACATTTTTGAGGACAAGAAAAGACTGATTTCTGAACTTGATCAACTCAGTCGAAAAGGAATGATGGATGGATGGGATGAGGACATACAGAAAAAGAGAAAGAATTATGGGAGCAACTAGAGGCAAGGGAAATATAGGAAGGAATCTATTAGAAACAAAAATCCAAGGTCAAATGGCTGTAGGATGGGGAAAAGAACACCAAGTTCTTTCATAATTTGGTGATTCAGAATAGGAACAACTCGAGAATCCAAAAAATCAAAAAAATGGACGGTAGTAGGATTGAAACCAGAGGCGAGATTGAAGTGGAACTCTCACACTATTTTTCAAAGATCCTCAATGAATATGTCCATGATAGGGAGAGATATATAGCTCAAATTACTCACTTAATCCCTCTAACTGTCATTAGGGAAGATAATGAGATGCTTGTGAAACCGGTAACTCTGCAGGAAGTTGAAGAAGCTGTCAATCAGATGGCTTTGGGAAAAGCCCCAGGTCCAGATGTTCACATATAATTTATTCCATCACTTCTAAGATATGGTGAAAGGAGAGGTAGTGGAAATAGTTGAAGAATCGAGGCTAAAGAAGGGGGTTTTAAAATCCTTCAATGCGACGTTCCTATCTCTCATCTCCAAGGAGATGGGTGCTGATAGTCTAGATAAGTTTAGGCCTATATCCCTCTGCAATGTGATCTACAAGATTATATCCAAAGTCATCACCAATCCTCTGAAGACTCTTCTCCCTTCCTTGATCTGGCTAGAACAATTTGGCTTCGTTGAAGGGCATCAGATCCTGGATGGGGTCATCCTCATTCATGAAGTTCTCCATTCCCTACAAAGCATGAGACAACCAGTTATGTTAATCAAACTTGATATAACGAAAACCTATGACAATTAAAATTGGTAATACATATGCAGAATGTTAGAAGCCTATGGTTTCTGCCAAGACTAGGTTGAATGGGTCATGGGACTTATATCCATTGCTTTTTTTAGCATTCTTCTGAATGGAGGCCTGAATTGTACCTTTCAACCATCTAGGAGTATTAGGAAAGGATATCCCCACTCTCCCTTCATCTTCATTCTATTGAGGGAGGGCCTGAGTCCTCTCCTCCAGACGAAGGCAGAAAACGGAGAACTGAGAGGTCTACGTCTTCTGGACAACAAGGACCCTTAGACTCATTAACAATTTGTTGATGACACCATGCTTATGGGGCACCCTTCAGTCCAAGAAGCGAGAAGCTTAAAAAAAATTCTGAATCTCTTTCCGAAGGCCTCAGGTCTTGTAGTAAGCCAGGCCAAGTCCCAAGTATTCTTCCTTAACACTGCCCCAACCACTCAAAGGAACATATTCTGTATCCTAGGTTTTTCAAAGGGTTATTTTCCTTCCAAATACATAGGTTTCCCCCTAGGTCTATGAAAACTGAAACGAACCTCTTGGCTTGAACTCCTTGAGAGAATGAAGCAGAAACTTGCAAACTGGACTCTAGGACCTCTAAATCTTCCTAAGAGGCTTGTCCTATTAAAATAAGTCTTACAAGTACTGCCCATATACATGTTCTCAATCCTCTCAGCTCCAAAGTCCATCCTCCATGAGATTCGAAGCATTCAGCATAATTTTCTGTGGGGTAGTCATGAGGATAAGGCCAAATTTTCCTTCGTTAGCTGGGACAATATTTTTCGTCCCAAGTTGTGGGGGGGGGGGGCTAGGGTTAAGAGACCCAAAAATTATGGTTGGAATCCAAGGAGCAAAAGTCTGGTGGCAGTGGGTCACCCACACATCCAAGACATGGGCCTAATTATGGCACCTCAAATATGGACATGACAGGACCTTATCTCAGTTAATTCGTTACAATGAAGAACAGCAGGGATCCCCCATAGGGATGAAGGCCAAAGGTGATAGATATCTAGTTCAACAACATAGCTTTTGGGAAATTTGGGATGGGAGGAATGCTAAGTTCTGGGAGGATTCGTGGAATCAACTTCCAAGGTTAGGTGATAACCCAAGATGGGATCCTATTCAGGAATTATCTAGGGCGACTGGCATGATACACCTTCACCACTTCTCGCATGAGCGGATAATTAAAGGGAGGAGGTGCTAGAACTTCCTTAACAAGCTAGACCAGATTGAGATGGAGGACTGGGAGGATTTCTACAAGGAAATTCACAATGAATGCATAAGGCCCACGGAGGGACAGGATGTGCTGATATGGATATATATATAGACAGAGGGATGTTTAACATCAAGGATTCCTACAACATTCGAATTGGGAATCGAGCAGAGGAAGAGGAAACATGGAAGAAAATATGGACCCTGAATTTATGGCCCAAGGTAAGTCTCTTTGCATGGTTGGTGGTTAGAGGACGTATCCTCACCTATGAAAATATTTGGAAGCATGGTATCCATGGTCCTTCCCAATGCTGCTTGTGTTCCCAGGATGAAGAAACCATAAGCCATATTCTAGATTGTTGCTCTTACACCGCAGCTATTTAGGATAAAGGGGCAATTGGTTTTCAAAGAAGCGATAGGAAGAGAGCTCAGCCAGCTAGAACTCTGATGGAATAGAATAAAAAAACCTTCCAAAACAGAATTATTAGAACCTTATGGAATTCTTTACATGGAATGATCATGTGGTGCATTTGGAAGGAGAGGAATGGGATAATCTTCCGTGACAAGCGCAATGGCATAGAGAAGGTCTGGAAGATGGTGAGGGACAACCTTCTCTCCTCCATCAGAAGTATGCAATGGCACAATGAGGACAAGCTCATTCTTGTAGATGAAGCGCACATTGGGGAATTTTGGGGTCTGGACAAAACCCAATTGGATGGGCTCCGTAAGTGCGACAAGATCCTTGAACCTTCCAGTCCTAACTCTTGGCCAGCACCAACTCCATAGGTGTTCAAGCTCAATTCTGAGGGGGCCTATAGGGGGAACCCAGGTGATGCAGGCCATGGGGGATTATGCAGAGACTCACAAAAAAGGGTAATTTTCATCTTTTGGGGGGCCATTGGTCGAGACACTAACAATTCCATAGAGCTCGACGATATGATTCAAGGATTGGATTGCCTAGTGTGCAGTAACAACTTCCTTGCTATAATGGAAGGATATTCCAGTATCATGATATAGGTAGTGAGGTGGTTAATGTATGGCCAAGTTAGCAGACAAGTCTCCACTAGCTAGAGGCTAGCTAGTTGCCTAGATGCTCTTCAAGGCATGCTCCACGCCCACTTGGCTATTTCATTTTTCCATGTAAGAAGGGACACTAACAAGGTAGCGGACCTTCTTGCGAATGCGGGGGTGGAGGGTGAGATGGCACACCAATGGGGTCCTCTCGAGAAATTTGAAGTTCATGAACAGGCTCATCATTGCTGACAGATGGTTGCGTATGATCTTGTGGGTGGGACACAGGTGGCATGCCCGAATGTTGTGGTGGTTGGAAGTGACAGACAACATGAGCATGCCATGACAGGATCTCATCAAGATGCCTCACAGTATTGATTTGGTAAGTGAGTGGATGCATTGGTTGTTGTCCTTGTCCATTATATTTTTCGTTGGAGCTGCACGTGAAAACATGGGCAGGATTGGGAGTGACGGCCTAAACGAATGAACATTCATTTCTTGCAATGGATCTACCATGGGAGAGGGTATGAGGGAGATTTTCTACATCATTTCCATGACGTTCTTGAGGTACATTCCAGGCCAGATAATTATGCTGCCTTTCCCTTTTTATTTTTTTCCCCTCGGCTCGACCCGTTTCGATCACTCAGACTTGCTCCTTGTTTCTTGGTTCCGCTAGTGCTCCCCATGGCCCTTCTTTATTTTTTGTGTGTGGCTCATTGTCTCCTATCTTTCTCATGCGTTAGCACCAATTCCCCTCATGTGGAAAATGGCCCCGACACGTCTGATGGTTAAGGGAAAATCCCTTGGTGAGTCCTCAGTTGAGAAGTGTGCTGTGAAGATCCCTCGTAGGGATATGCGGGCACAAATTCAAGCCCAAGAAGAAGCAAATTTTTTCAAAGACCATATTCCTCTGAGCCTACATCGGGAAGTCAAGGGCATGGTTGAATATATCTAGTATATGGTAAAAAAATTTGGAATATCTCCACCAAGAGGTGGCAGACTGGGTTTTGGACCCCGGTACCCTTGCAGGGCATGTAGCGACCTAGAATCATCTCCTTATGCAATACTGGGTTAATATGAAGATGGTGAGATAGTGATACATGGAACGGGAAGCGAAAATGGCTGGGGATGAGGAGCTAGTCAAATCCTAGAAGCATCATAATGGCGAATGTCATTTAATCCACCAGAAGGTGGATATCATTGCCGCAAGGCTCGGGGTCTCCTTCTACGCTGCTGGTAGGTCCTGAAGAAGTTGCGCGCCCACAGGATAACTATGGATAGTGTGGTAAAATGGAAAAATGGATCCTTTCTCCCTCTCATCCTGATGCGGTCTCCCCTGGAGCAGCCCCAGCCCCGGCTCATTCGATGGTGTCCAGCCTGCCCTCAGCCTTTAGGAAAATGGGTTGAAATCCTGTGTCTGGTTGTTCCTTCACAACTCTTTATTTCATCCTGTAAAGTTTAATTTTTCTTTCAGTATTGTCTCAGTATGTAATGTGGGCATCTCTGTGGCCTCATTTTTTGAGAAATTATGGCCCTGCTTAGGGATTATCCCAATCACTGGTTTTGAAGGTTATGGCCTGCATGCCCATTGAAAGTTTAGGACTCAATTCTCTCCCTGGAAACTAGTTTTTGCTTCCCAGGTCCAGCACTGTGTTGTGTTTGAACACGCCAGTTGTCTTATAGAACTGTTTTGTATTACTACAATGTAATGGTTCTCTATTGATGTAATATAATCTCTTTATTTACAAAACAAAATCATAATAGTTATTATTATTTCCTTATATTTAATATATGTACTTACCTTTTTATTCATTATATATATATATATATATATATATATATANAATAATTTCCTTTATCAACGCCTTCGAGTAGGGTTGGTTAACTAAGTTAGGAAGCTCTAAACCTCCTTGCATGTTTTATTACCTCATGTATCATGGCATTTCATCAGTACTTGATGAGAAATATAAATTCAAAATTTTATTTAATCAACTTTAAAAATAAGTAAGATAACGTCGGTGCTTTTTAGCCTCATTTTCACTCAACACAATTTAATTTTCAGTAACTCCTAGCATTATTCATAGCCCAAGATCAATGTTAAAAACTGGGAGTTACACTTAGTGCAATTCTAGAGCCTCTCGCTCAACACTAATTCTAGGATGTACTTCTATAATACACCTACAAATACAATGGCCAAATATCTGTTGCTCCAGAGCTTATGCTCAACGTCAATTTGGAATGCTCCAAGGCTTATTCCGAACAATTTCAATTCTTATATTTCATGTGTTCCATAGCTTATGCTCAGCACAAAACTCTCATAACTCATGTGTTTCAGATCTAGTTCTAACCACAAAATCTAATCACTTATGTGCTCTAGATATTTTGCTCAACACAAAATATCATCACTCATGTGCTTGAGGTTCCACACCCAACACATTATAGAACTCAATCATGCATTCAGTCTTCTACGCATTTAATCATGATAATGACGCCACTATATGCGTTTAATGTAAATCACATAATTTATCCAGTACATTATCGTACGACAATAATCTTTTCCATTAGGTTCCACGCCCAACATATACAATCACATACAACATAAATAGACACATGCATTGGCTTATGCCCAATATATCTAACAAATCATCATACTCATGTGCAATGGGGTCTTATGCCCAATATACAATATAAACATCAAAATAACTCATGTGCAATGGAAATCACACCCATTGTTTTTAAGGTCAGAATTCGGAATATTACATCCTTCCCCACTTAGAACAACATCGTCCTAATGTTCTAGGGACTAGGAATGAAGTCATGAAATAAGGTGGGGTAAGCCACTCTCATGGTGGCTTCATTCTCCCAATTAGCCTCATCAGATTCAAAGTGTTTCTATTGCCATTTCAACTGGACTACGATGTGCCTCTTGAGTTGTACATTTCTTTTGTCCAGAATATGAAGGGGTTCAAATACAAACTCGCCTTCAGGTTCCACCTATAACTAGGACCAATCAGTAACATGTTTAGTATCATATACATATTTATTCAATAAGGATGCATGGAAAAAATTATGAACCTTGATATGAGTAGGTATATTTAATTCATATGCTACTGGCCCTCTCTTCGACACTATCTCAAAGGGTCCACAAAATATTGGTGCCCACTTTCTGGATATTCCTCAGCTCAGTGAGCTTCTATTTTCTTTTAATTTTAAGTGAACATGTTTGTCGATCTGATAATATTTATATTTTATTTTTTTATCAGCGTAACTCTTATGGTGGTCTTCTGCTTCTTTTAGGTTCTGTTGAACTTTTGTGACTAACTGTTCCAACTCATTTAGTAAGTATGGACCTAACATGAGTCGGTCCATCAGGCTATCCCAAGTAACCCATGTTCTACACTTTCAAAAATAGAGTACCTCAAAGGGACTCATCTTTGAGGAGGTCTAGTATCCATTGTTATACACAAATTATATGAGGTGAAGATAATCCTCCCACTTAGTGGGGTTATTCATAACATCCATTCTAAGCATGTTTTCTAAAATTTGGTTTACCCGTTCTATCTGCCCTTTGTTTGCAAGTATTAAGAAGTACTACAGTTTAACTGTGTCTCTAAACTGAGGAATAAATATCTCCAAAATTTTTCAGTAAACTTCATGTGTCGATCCGATATGATTTCCTTGGGTATCCCTTGCAATATGAATATCTTCTTTAAGAAGATGTCGACAATGTGAACAACCTTGCAGGTTGACTTAACTAGGATAAACTGTTCTTCTTTAGATGACTTGTCAACCATTACAATTATGGAATCATTTTTCTTCTTTCTCTTTGGCAGACCCGTAATAAAATACATACTAATGACCTTCGACTTTCATTATGAAATGGGTAACGATTGTAGTAATCTTGAAGGATGTTGGTGCTCATCTTTGACTAGCTAACATTCTTGACATTTTGCGATAAATAATGCTATGTCATCCTTTAACATAGGCCAAAAAAAAGTGTTTCTTTACTATTGATATCATATTTTGATATCTCAGATTCCTGGAGTACAATTTTCGATGAAAATCCATGAGGATGCTGGACTTGATGTCCCCTCCTTTTTGAACTTAGAATATCTCTTTGGACAACAATAGTCCGGTATCCTCTACCTTGTACTCTTTTTTTTGTTGAAACAACCTTCCATGTTGGAACTTATTGAGGATTTCATCATACAAACATTCAACTTGGTTTGTTGTTCTTATCCTCACATGCAAATATGAATTGGTTTGGCTTAAAGTTACCTCATATGACATATGAGCTCGTTGACTTAAAGCACCGACAAATTTATTTTTCTTTTCCTTTATATGATTTAATTCAAAATGGTAGGAACAAAGGAAGTACAACCATCTTTCCTTCCTTGCATTTAGATCTAGCTGGTCGAGCAAATACTTGATACTCATGTTTTCTGTCTTTAGAAGAAACTGCTTCCCCATGAGGTAGTGCCTCCACATCTTCAAGGTGTGGATAATGGATACTAGTTCAAGATCGTTGGTGGGATAGTTTTGTTTGTGTTCTATTGCATATCAATTTTCATATTTTGAAATGCATGAAAAATTTATAGAGTCATTTAAAACACAATGAAAACTCATATGATTTATTTAAAACAAAAATCCATTTCATAGTTATATGGTAAACCAAACACATAGAGTCGAGTCTTGATTAACAGTCGAAACATCACATTTACATTACATATCCATGAAAATCCATTTACACAGTCGCATTTGAACAATTCCCAAATGATTAGAATAAACCCCCAAATTTAAACAAACAACAAATAGCTTAAACATTACAACCATACATCCCCAAAGACCCAAGATCGAAACCATATGATAACACAACAAGTTCATCATTTGGTATAGTCCCTTTTCTATTTCATGGGGCTTACCCAGGATGGTTGCACAATAAAACCCAAAGGTATGTAGAAACAATAGATCATGCTATGGGCAATGATGCTAAGAAGAAGCACAAAAGTAGATCTTGCTACTAAGAATTCTCACAAGCATACACAAGAAGAATAGAGAGAAGAAAAGAGACTGAAACACATGATTGAAAAGATGAATATTGGTATCTATCCTTTCATGGTATAACGATGAATAATAGTTTACATAAATAGTACATCCCTCATAGAAAAATCGAGTTGTATGGAGACAACTCGTAAAGTTCAAAAAGGCTGGCTTACCAAAATATAGAAAACCCCTATAGGTGGCTAAAGCACTTCCCAAATATATCAAGGACCTCACGAATTGGAAAAATCAAAAGTGATTTTTCAAGGATATGGAAAAAACATGATAATCCTATAAAATGGATGAAAAATCATGAAGGATGGGTTGGCAACAAAAGCACCCAGTTTCCTAGTTTGACTAGCATTACCTTATCCACACAAAAGTAGGAAAAGCATAATAAAGCATAATCTATTTTAAAGTGTTGTATACTAATTTTGGATGGTCAAAAGGTGTTCAATATCAAAAAAGAATCATAAATAAATCATTCCTAGGATATAGATGGCATGTATCGACTTTAAGGTGCAAGTGGATACCAACTAATTAAGCTACTGGGTGAATAATTAATTAAATAATGATTAATTATTTTATCCTAAGTTTTGAGTGGGTTTAATATATTCCAATACTCCCCTATAAGTCTAAATTTATGATGGTATGACAAAAATATGGATGCATATAGGGAACAACAACAAGTCTATGGTCACCCTTTAACAATTATTATGTCTAGAAAAGTGAGAAAAGAGGCAATAACACATGGGGAAAATCCTGCCTCAAGAAAGGAAAACACACAAAATTTGAAATATGTCTTCAACATATCTTGATATTCACTTTAATGATATAAATGAACTTCTTCTGTATGAAGGACTTGCTGAAGAAATCATGAACTCCATGATCATGTGCTAGAGTGTAGAACCTGCAAGAAGGAAGATGAGAGACTCCTTGTATCTCATCAACTGATGAAGTAGGAGCATTATATTAATGCTTATTTCTTCTGTCAAAATTTGATACGAAAACATAATCTGAAATGGAAAATAGATATGTGCATACTCCTTTTGAAAGACTACAAAAATGAAGACGCTTTACTTCACACTCAATTCCCTGAATAGCTACAAAATTGTGATGTGAATCACATGTCAATATTTCAATCTGATGTAGAACCTTTACAGATATGATATGAGGCTGATAAAACTCCTATATACCAGAAACATTGGGATATAGAACATCAAATACAAAGGCTTCAATGGCTCCATGAGGATATAGGGCTAGACTAGGAAAATTATTAGCAACTGCGGAAAACTGATAGGTGTAAAAATATGAATGATGGATGGGCATAAGATATTGACCATAAGTGGTTAGAAAATATACAAACATGTTTTAATATTAGTCCAAATATGACTAAGGTAATGGATAACCAACCACTAAAATATAGGAAAGACTTCAAACCATGTAAGATAAATATCACTGCATAAGAGACCAATGAGGAATCAACTAGTGAAATTGGGATTTGTATAGCCTTAGGATTATTTAGAGGTATGGTAGCTGGTATGGATGGTGGTATGATATGTGTATCAACCTAAAAATATTATTCTAAATCAGAATCCAAAGTATCACATATAATCATATCAGTATACTCATGGGAATACACTGGTAATGAATCCTCTGTATGAAAGGAGGAAAGAATGAGATGTTCACAATCTTCAAGGAGGTTCGTAGTATTGATGCCAATAAAAAAGAAGGATATTTTGAAGCACATTATATCAAGTAAGGTAAGTTGTATGACACAAAAAATGCTTGATTTGTCTAAGAAAAAATCCTAGAAATCATTGTGTTGTGCACCATCAATGAGAGAGGTATGCACAAAGTTTGAAGGATTTGGCACATAGATCTTAGAATATAAGATAGGAGATATTGAGAAGAAGGAATGGGTGATAGGATAATCATAAATATCAATATAATATCCATATGTTACTTCTTTTTCATCAATAGTATCACAAGAAGAAAAATCACCTTCAAGAGACACAGAAAAAGATGGCTCTTCAGTATTTGCTTCTTCATTGAAGGAGGAAGCATCTGAATCAAGGAGAGTAGAAGAAAAATGAGTTTTATGAGAAATTTTTTAATGATGATAAAATTCATCATATAATGCAGAGGCCAATAAATTTTCAAAGAGAGAACAAGAGGAGATGTTGCGTTCGATCCATGCTTCATCTTCTATTTCCTGCAAGCCAAAAGCTTTGTCCAAATTTTTCCAAAGTTCAAATGGATACTTGGTAGAATATATGAGATGATAAATATTTGGAGAAATTCCCAAACACATAATTCCATAATGTCTATCATAATTATTAATCCAATCAATCTTCTCTTCATAATACTTAGGTTTTCTCTATGCACCAATGGAGACATCAAAGAGAGATTGCCTTTTCATGTGTGCGCTTATCTTGGGCAGCGCGGAGAAGATGGAAAAAGGTTAAATTAGGTTTATTAATTATTATGTTTATCTATGCAAATAAGAAATCTCATCATTATATAAGAGGACGCTCCCTAATAAAGAAACTCTTCTTTTGTTTTTGCCAAAACATGACTCTCTCTTGTGCATTTCTTGTTTTTGCTTATTTTTTTCATCTTTTAGGGTTTAGCGTGAAGAAGCAAGAGAAACTCATTCATGGAAGCCTCTGATTTTTCAATCCATCTATAATTCCCTCCCAAATATAGAGCTATCCTTCCCCATAGGTTTCTATATCTTGCCGAAAAGCTGCTGAGCAAGTAGGAGCAGGCCAGATTGATTCTACACTCTTGCCGAAGCATTCCAGCTTCATGGGAAAATGAGCATAGATCCTCCTTCATCACGCTGCACTGTCAACCCCCCCACACATGCAGGGCATGCGTAGCTACACCTCATCCACAATCCCTTTCACCTATGTGCATCTACTAGAGCTGCCCATTGTCTTGAGCTGGAACAACGCCGGTTCAGCCTACAATTCATTGATCACACCCTAAAAGTATGTGTGCAGCAGATAAAATGTTTCCAGAGCCTTAATATCTTGACTATGGGCTTCAATTTTTGTTTTTTGGGGGGCTTTAATGAAATATTCTAGATTTCACCTTCCTCCGGGTTGATATGTTAATGCAAGTGGATACACAGATGTCATAGCCCCAAGGGTGCACAGATATTAGCTACAATAGAGATGAGGTTCATAGATCGAAAACAATAGAGATCTCTCCCTCTAGACCTACAACTCCTTTTCTCTATTTCAGGTTTTTTTTTTACCACCTACGTTGGTTGTGATCTTCCGTTGGCCTCACCATGCCTCCTCGAAGAGATCCCTTGGCAGTAGACTCGGATTCCAACACTTCAAATCTAGTCCAAGATCTTTCTTCTGTACTCAGTGAGTTGTTTAGGATGCAATAACAGACCAATCCATACCCATTTTGATTAGACACTAGAATACAACTCCCTAAGTTTGCTAGAAAAACCAATGGAGAAGCTATTGATGCATGGATCCATAGCCTCTCCACCTACTTTAACACATGCACACGAGTCACTGAGGAGAGAAATATTCAAATTTCCTCCTTACAACTTGAAGACCTTGCACAAACCTGGTGGGACACTGAGCAAGAAAATACCACATTCGTGGTGGAACTTGGAACTACCCCGGGAACTTCTTTCTCCACAATCATCAGAACTTGGGCTCAACTTTCTGACACATTGAGAAACCGTTTCTACCCACCAAGGTATGTACAATCTCTATGGATGAGATGGAATCAATTAGACAAATCCCTTCACAAATTATTCAAGGTTACATCGACTTATTTTTCAAACTATGCCTACAACTCCACATTCCAGATCCAGAAGAGGTACTCATTCTTAAATTTATCGATGGTTTATTCATGCAGTTTCATAGAGAGGTAGAGCTGTTCGAAAAACCAACATTAGATAACGTTTTGCAGATAGCATTGGCTATCAAAAGGAATATTGCTCCTAGGGGTCGTACTCCTCAATACCTCCCCAACCCTCATGCCTCTCCCTCTTAAACAACCATCTCCAACTCTTCAGCTCATTTTCCGCCTACTCGAACTCAAAATCCTGTTAGCAATACAAATACAAGAACACCTTGGTGTTCAGTCCATAAGGCTACCTCACACAACTCCTCAGATTGTCGAACCCTCCAAAATCTAAAGACCAACAAAGACTTACTCACCGAGCTCATTACTACTCCACCAACGGAGGACACTAAAGAATTCCCTCTAGACAATCCTACCAAAGTGGATCCCTCTTTGATCATAATTAACCATGATGATCCGAACTTCTCAACCCAACCACTTTTAACTGATAAATGCCAAATAAAAATTTCTTTATCCTTACTGATTATGGACAATGGAAGCTAGAATAATTTGGTATCTCAAGCCCTAGTAAACCGCCTTAACCTGGTTACTACTCTACAACCACACCCCTATTAGCTTAGATGGGTTCATAAGGATGGTCCCCATCTCCTAGTATCTGAGTGGTGCCTTGTCACCTTTGCTATAGGCCAATTCAAAGACATTGTTCTCTATGATGTTTCCCCCTTGGATTGTTCATATTTACTGTTAGGAATACCCTACCAATCACAAATAAATGCTATCTATCTATCCAAATCTCACCAATATAATCTTTCAAAATATATCCACACCTATATATTAATAGTAGCAACAATAAAATCCCCTTCTACTACTGAGAAAACCCCACATGTCCAACTGAGTCAATGTATATTTGTCTATTTGGTGCACCCTGTACCATCAAACAATACCACTCACCATGTTCCTAAATCCATGACTCCCCTACTCAAAGAGTTTCTTGATGTGCTTCAACCTCTTGTGGGCCTCCCCCTCTCTAGGCACATACACCAATCCATCTCATCCCTGGATCTACCTTACCTCCACTTACCGATTGGCCCCCACAGAAGCAGAGGAAATAGAAAAACAATTGACAGAACTCATTAACTCTGGTCATATCCAACCCTCTTCTTCTCCTTGTGTGTCTGCCACATTTGTTATTCCTAAACGAGATACCCAAGACATGCTCCTTGTCACTTATTACCGATCCCTCAATAAAGCTACTATCAAAAACTGTTACCCACTACCTCGGATTGAGGAGTTACTCAACACCCTCCAAGGAGCAAAATGGTTCACCAAACTAGATATGACAGTTACCATCAGGTTCTAATGAACCCACATAATGCATGGAAGACATCATTTAAGACCAAATTTGGTCTTTATGAATGGATAGTCATGCCCTTCGGCCTCACCAATGATCTAGCAACATTTACGAGGCTCATCAATGACATTTTCAGACCACATTTGGGCCACATGGTGGTCATATACTTAGATGACATTCTCATCTTTAGTCATACATGGGATGCACACATGCAGCATGTCCGACAAATTATCCAAATTCTCTGAGCCAAGAAGTTGCAGGTAAAAGAAAAGAAGTCATATTTTGGTCAGAGAACAGTTCCATATCTAGGATTTGTTGTCAATTTATAAGGTACTCAACCAGATCTAGCCCGTATCCAAGCATTGAAGCAATGGCCATTACCTTCTTTGGCCAGTGAGCTCAAAATATTTCTGGATGGTATAAATTTATATCGTAAGTTCATTATGCACTTTTCTTATATTTCTCATCCTTTACATCAGCTTTCTAATAGTTGTTCAACATTTAATTCAACTAATGAAGCCACTAGTCATTTTACTCAGCTCAAGGAAGCACTATGCTCATCACCGGTTTTACATCTATCAGATCTCTCTCAACCTTTTTAGATTGAGTTCGATGCCTCACAATATGCTATTGGGGCCATTCTTAAACAGGGAGGCCACCCCATTGCTTATCACTATGAAACTCTTTTCCAGGCCAAGATGAACTATAGCACCTATGAAAAAGAGTTTTATAGCCTAGTTCAATCCCTCAACCAATGGAGACATTATTTGCTAGGTAAATAAACCATCGTGCATACAGACCGCCATCCTTTGATTTTTATCAATTCTCAATCAAAGATTCAGGAACAAAGGCACCTTAAATTGGCCTCCTACATTCAATAGTTTCACTTGGTCATCCGATATAAGAAAGGAACTTTGAATAAGATGGCTTATTTTCTCAGTTGATCGCCTACTACAGTCCTCTCCATTCTAGAGGTGCGTTGTACAAACTATGACACATGGAACGACCAATATTCTACTGACCCAAACTTTTAAAAGATTTCAATAGCCTTGCATAGATCCATAGAGATAAGTCAGACCCCCTTCCTAGACTACACTATTTAGGATGGTTGGCTTTATAAAGTCAAATTTCTATGTGTTCCACACTCACAAGAACGCCTCTTGCTCATCAGGGAGGTGCATGATTCAGCTTATGGTGGCCACTTTAGTACCACAAAGACCATCCAAAATCTACAATGCCATTTCCATTGGACTTCCATGCAGCCCCAAGTTGAGAAATTTATCCGAGCTTGTGCATTATGCTCCCAATCCAAGCCATTCAACTGGAAACATGGCTTATATCATCCATTTCCTCTTCCTTCATGGACTTGGGAGTCAATTTCCATGAAATTTATCACTGGACTCCCAACCACCCAAAAGAAACATGATGCAATATGGGTAGTGGTATGCCGCTTCAACAAAATGGCACTTTTTACTCCATGCAGAAAAACTACTACAACAGCACAAACAACAGAGTTATAGTTCTGGCATGTCTTGCCACATTTTGGCCTTCCAAGTACTATCATATCAGACAGATATTCTCTCTTCCTAAGCACATTTTGGAAGACAATATGGGTGCTACTAGGGTGCAAACTCAAGTTTTCCACAGCATTCCATCCTCAAATGGATGGCCAAACAGAAGTGGTTAATAGGGTCTTGGTTCATGCTCTTAGAACTCACTTTGGGTGTAGCAAACAATGGGACAATTATTTGCACATTCTCCAACATAGCTACAACAAGGCCACACATTCCTCTACCAGGTTTTCTATTTTTAAAGTTTGCTTGGGATTCCAACCAAAATCTCCAGTAGAGCTCCTACTAACATTATGTCCTCAAGGTACTGTGCACCAACAGTAGGAACAAATCTTAGCCCAACTATTTATACAACAAATTTAACAATGCCACACTACAGTCACAACAACACTCAAAGTAGCTCAAGATCAAGCCAAGCAATGCCATGACAAACACAGGAAGTTCCTGGCCTTTCAACCTAGAGATAAATTCTGGTTACACTTGGATAAAAAATGCTTCAAAGGCTAGCATCAGAATATCCTACCAATAATATATGGCCCTTATAGCATCCTTAACAAAATTGGATAAAATGATTACAGATTGGATCTTCCACCTCAACTAGGAATCCACAATGTCATTAATGTCAATCATCTAAAGTTGTTTGAGTGGAGAGGATGGAAAAAGGTTAAATTAGGTTTATTAATTATTATTTTTATCTATGCAAATAAGCAAGCTCCTCATTATATAAGAGGACACTCCCTAATAAAGAAACTCTTCTTTTGTTTTTGCCAAAACACGGCTCTCTGTTGTGTGTTTCCTATTTTTGCTTATTTTTCTCTTTTTTTAGGGTTTAGCATAAAGATGTGAGAGCCCCTAATTCATGGCATCCTCTGGTATTTCAATACATCCATGATAACCTCCCAAAAAGAGATCTATCCTTCCCCATAGGCTTTCTCTCTCAATGGAGGTTTCTCCATCTTGCCGAAAACTTGCTGAGCAAGTAGGAGCAGGACAGACTGATGCTACACACTTGCTGAAACACTCCATCTTCATGGGAAAATCAAAATAGATCCTCCTTCATCATGCTTCACTATCATCACACCCGCACATCTAGGGCAGGTGTATATACACCTCTTTCTCACTCCCTTTCACCTCTGCGCATATCCTAGAGCTACACATTGTCTTCAACTGCAACAGTGTCGGTTTAGCCTACAATTCATTGATGACACCCTAAAAAGTATGTGTGAGTAAGATCACATATTTGGCTTCCAATCACCATAGTTAAAAGGATATAGTAGAGGAAATTTTAAATCCATATAGAAGTTGTTGATATCCTCTAGGAGATACTCTCTGCAACCTGCAAATCAAAACTAGGAGAAAATATCATAAGCTTGACAAGCTCTTCTTCATAGAGGGATAGGAGACTAGATGTGCTCCTCAATTATGTAGAAATTGATCAACCTTGCTGAACTGATACCATGCAGAAATAATATATCAATGATATGAGCAATGATTCTAAGTAGAAGCACAGGAAATAGATCTTGCCACCAAGAATTCTCACAAGAATACACAGGAAAAGTAGAGAGAAGAAAAGACATTGAATCACATGAATAAAGAGATTAATATTGGTGTGTATCCTTAAATTGAATAATGATGAATAATAGTGTACATAAATAGTAAATCCTTGATAGGAAAATCGAGTTTTATGGAGATAAATCATAAAGATAAAAAAGGACGACTTATCAAAATATAGCAAGCCACCATAGGTAGCCAAAGAACTTACCAAATCTATCAAGGACCTCATGAATTGGAAAAATCATGAGTTAGTTGTCAAGGGATGGAAAAAACATGATAATCCTAGAAAATGGAGGAAAGTTCATGAAGGATGGGTTGGAAACAAAAGGACCCAGTTTCCTAGTTTGACTAGCTTTACCTTATCCACAAAAAAGTAGGAAAAGTAGAATAAAAAAGAGTCTGCTATAAATTGTTGTATACTAATTCAGGATTCTCAAAAGATGGTCAAGATCAACCCAAAATTGGATATAAAAAATTCCTAGGATATAGATGGCATCTATTCGCTGTAAGGTGCAAGTGTATACCAACTAATTAAGCTAGTGGGTGAATAATTAATCAGATAATGATTCATTATTTTATCCTAAGTTATGAGTGGGTTTAATATATTCCAACAAGGTCTTCCTGATAAACGTAGAATACCCACACTATCCTCACCTGCAAAAACTAAAATAAATCTTGGTTCAAGACTATGCAATGACTTAAAAACCAAACCAGAGTCAAAGGTGAAACTATACAAAACAATGGCATACTTGTCAAACATTCTCAAGGGAAACCTGGTTGCTTTGCATGGTATGCATAGCTCCCACCTAGAGTGTGATTCCTCCTTCCAAAACAAAACAAAGACCAAAGGAATTACCATCAAAACCCTAAATAAGTGCATAAGGCAGGTATCATGTGAAATACAAGGTGTATTAAATGCATCAACGTGGCTTCCACCTTCATGCAATCAAAACCCACAAGCCTAAAGTTTTGCTCCACACTCTTTGTCGCCATTTTATTTTCATTTTTCATAGTATTAAACCCTCATATATTGTGATTTTCATAGGTATATGCCATTGTTTTCAATGGCATAAAATATGTCATAGCATAAGCCCTCCACATTAAAGTTTAAACATAAAAGATATACAAACAAGCTGTTAAACCTTCATCACCATAGTTTTTGCAAACATGCATGCATATAGTATTATCCAAGGTATAAACCCCTATATCATAGGTAAAAAGTATAAGTTAGGCTTAAGAACTCTTGTTTGACCTTTAGCTTTGAACATAGGAATATGATTGTTTAGGTCCCAATAGCTGTAGATGTTAGGACTTAGTTTTGTCACGTCCGCAAGCCTAGTTTCATAGGCAAAGTGACTTGTAGAAGAATAGTAACACATGCATTAGTTCAAAATGGACTAAGTAAACCCCATAGCATATGAACCTTATGTTTTTGAGTGGACCTTTAAGGAATAGAACCCCCCCACTCCACCCCTTGACAAACAGAGGTAAGGTAGCCTTTTCATAACAAACAATAAATAATTAAATGAATGTGACATGAAAGTAAGACATAAAATAGATTAATTATCGACAGTGTCAATAAATAAGATAGACAAGAAAATTAAATTATAAGCGCATCAAAGTGTAGAGTAGTAATATGTAGACATCATCATTATACAAGAAAAACACACAAAAAAACAACAGACATAACATAGGTTTAGTTCTCCGAACGAGGTTTTTATTCCATAGTAAAAATGAAAGATGTTCTTAATATGTAGTTGTTTTTATAAGCCTACAAAATTTATTTATTTATTTATGAATTTTAGGGACATTACAAGTGGTATCAGAGCCCAAATTCAAACACTAAAAGACCTAATGGGCACTACCGAACATTCGTTGCATAAATAAACATTTCAAAACTGTATTTGAATTTTTTGTTTAAACTAACATAAAATTATCGTTACTAAATGTTTTAATTGAAGAATATTAAAGAAAAATATAGATCATGAATACAAAATAAGACAACAAATGACAAGGAAATATAAATTCCCCAACATGGGAAGACGAACTAGTGCTATAATTAAATTTCGATCTAATGAAAACCATATAGAGTCTACAAGAAAACTTACAAAGCTTCAAAGATGAAAATATGAATGAAATAAAATAACAACAAGAAATCAATGAATATTTACTTCAGAACATGACGAGAGTAATCGCTCATGGACAACTTACCCATTCAACCAACAAAACTAAAGAAAATAATCATCACAAATAGGCCAGCAGCCCAAGGGAAGGGGGAAAAGAATATCACACACCTGAGCTTCCAGAAAGAGATTATCGTAGTATTTCTAGTGATAATTCACTTTCTCCTTGCAAAAAGAGGCATAAAAATCATGACGACCTCCAAGGAGAATTTCGAAAGTGAAAATCCCTACCCTATGAAGGAGAGATGAATATCACGGAGAAAGTAGAAGAATGGATTCTACATATGAGCAAATACTTCCGAGTTAACAAATACTCTAGGGAAATGAAATATTTTCTAGCCTTATATAAATTAAATCGAAAAGCAACTAGATGATGGAGACTCCTAAAGCATTCAAAAAAAGATGAAGTAAAAGAAATCATATGGAGTAACTTTCACAGAGTATTTAAGGAGAAATGCATGTATGAGATATTATTTGACATTAAAGTGGAAGAATTTCATGAAGTAAATATGGGATCAATGACCATGGATGCCTTCTTTAACAAATTTTTGGATATGTTACATTATGTTCCTTACATAGAGGGAGAAAAAGTGAATATACAACAATTTTTTGGATGTCTTCCTCCCAATTTTGAAGAAAGAATTTAGTTTGACATGCCCAAAAATTTGGACACTACCTTACACAAATCTAGGCTTTGTTATGAGCATGGAAAAATTATAAAGGATAACATAAACAGAAGTTGAGACAGGTTTAGGACCTTCTCGTACATTCGCAAACCTGGTTTGAAACAACCACTCAAAAATAGAACAATATTTTTCCAGCCAACATAAAATTCAACAAGACAGGTATAAAGCCAAATGTGCCTCCACAAAATACCAACTGACTAGAAGTAAACAAAGGATCCAAGGATACCCCACTACAGGTTAGTTGTTGGAAATGACAAGGACCCATTATGCCAGATATTGTCCAAACAAGACTGGTGGAGTATTGTACAATCTATAGGAAGACCCAACAGTAGAAGACATGGCTAGTACATTGAGGATATATGCAGCACATGATTGCTGACAAGCATACCATCAAGGAACTATGGTTGAAATAGAAGGTAAGGTTTCAAACACTTCTATTTCAATTTTGATCGATCTTGGTGCTTGTTGAAGCTATGTATCACCCAATATTGTCGAAACATGTAAACTAGACAAACTAAAACATGAGAAACCATGGCTGATACAATTAGCCATTGGTATGAAATGATAGGTTTTAAAAATAGTGAGAGACTGTGAGGTAAACTTGGAGGGTTTTCCTGCTAAAAATATTTTAATATCTTACCCTTAGGATTGTACGATGTAATTATAGGCATATACTATTTGGAATAGTCCCATGTCATGCTCGATTACCTAAACAAGTCAATATTGTGCATGAATAAACAAGGAAATTAGAAAAATATTCAATGCATACCTAAGAAGGTTTATGTTAAAGAGATATCCACCTTACAAGAGAAGAAGTGTATAAGAAAGGGTTGCAAACTATTTGCAATAAACATATAGGATGTAGCAGTTGAGAGAGAAGAACACATCAAGGAATTTCTGGTTCTCGTGGACTTTAAGGATGTATTTCCCAAGGAAATATATGGATTACCAAAAAATTGGGACTTATATTTTTCCATAGAGATGACAATAGGGTCAGTACCAACTTTAAACTCCCCATATCGCATGAGCGCACCAAAATTGGTGGAGTTCAAGTTGCAGTTACATAAGTTAATTGAGAATGGTTATATCCGACCAAGTGTGTCCCCTTGGGGAGAACCTATAATTTTCGTAAAGAATAAGGATGGTGCAATGCATATGGGCATCGATTACTTCCAACTCAAAAGGATGACCATCAAGAACCATTACCCTCTCCATAGGATCGATGACTTCATTAGAGGAAATCTCAAATTAAAATGGGCCTTCCAAAAATAATACAAATTCCATGTCATCATGTATTATCCAATCAAAATCCTTTAAAATTCAAAAAGGGAGCACCTATTAAACAATTTTTTAATATAAATTTGGGGATAGGTATCATAGAAAAACTACTTTGTTTGTTCGTATTTTTGACATATCTCCCTGTGTTTTTACTCAAATTTTGATTCAAAGAGCTCGTTGGATGTGGAATTAAATTATGCACCAAACGAATACCCACTCGGCATACTTTTTGGAGGGGCCCCACTACCCCAAAAACAAGAAATACTTGAACAAATGTGATGATGACATCATGATCCCGTGTTTTCAGGTATTTTTTGTTTTTGGGGAAGAGGGGCCCATCAAAAGTATGTCGAGTGGGTACTCGTTGGATGCAAAATTTAATTCCACATCCAACAAGCTCTGCCAATCGAAATCTGAGTAAACACATAGGGAGATATGTCGAAAATATGAACAAAAAGGTAGTTTTTTCTTCTCTTCCCCCAAAATTAATAAATATTATTTTATTATTTTAACTATTATTTTATTATTTTCCTTAGGTGGCCCATTTTGAGTTGAAATTTCCTCTAGTGGTTTGACCAAGTCAGAGGAGCAAATATATTTTCAAAGTTTGAACCGCGGTGTGGATACCATGAAGTACGGATCTATGATGAATATATACATAAAACTACATTTTGAATATGATATGACCATTCCGAGGTTGTATTAATTTCTTTTTGGTTAACCAATGCACCAACAAATTTTGTGTGCATGATGAGCAATATCTTTAGTAAATACCTAGATAAGTTTGTATTTGTCTTTATGGACGACATACTAGTTTACTTGAAGAGTGAAGAAGAACATGAGGAGCATCTCCACACAGTACTACAGGTGTTATGGGAACACCAAATTTATGCTAAGTTTAGTAAATGTGATTTTTACAAACCGCAGGTACAGTACCCAGGTCACATCATTTTCTAGAATGGGATAACCGTTGACATAGAAATGATTAAAGATATCAAAGTTTGGCCTAGCCGTGCTCGTGTCGCAGACATTATGTCATTTTTGGGATTAGCATGTTACTATCGAAAGTTCATCATGAAATTTTCAAGTATTTCCTATCCCATGAACACCTTATGAAAGAAGGAAAACAATTTTTTATGGACAACTAAGTGCAAGGAAAATTTTCAAAATCTTAAACATACAATGAATTGCAGATCCCGATGGTGATTTTTTTGTTTACACAGATGCGACCAAGGAAGTAATTGGATGAGTCCTCATGCAAAATGATTGCACTATATGTTGCGAGTCACACAAATTAAAGGAACTCAAAGAAAATTATCCCACCCAAGATCTTGAGCTAGTAGCCATTATCCATGCCTTAAAGTTGTGGAGGCACTACCTCATGGGGAAGAAGTTCCTTCCGAAGACAGACAACATGAGTTTGTAATATTTGTTCGACTAGCCAAATCTAAATGCTAGGCATGCCATATGGCTGGCCTTCCTTGGTTAGTACCATTTTGAATTAAAACATATAAAAAGAAAGGAGAATAAAATTGCCGATGATTTAAGTCTACAAGCTCATATGTTATATGGGGTAACCTTAATCCAAACCGATTTGGATTTACGTGATAGGATCAGGACAAAAAACATAGTTGATCATTTCGATGTTGAAGTCCTCAAAAAGATCTAAGAGGATAGGTTGTTTTAACAAAAAAAAGAGTATAAGGTAGATGTCAGATGATACCAAACTATTGTGGTCCAAAGACAGAATCTATGTTCTGGAAGGAGGGTACATCAGGTCCAACACCCTAACAGAGTTCCATCGGAAATCCTACTTGGGGCATCTGAGATATCAAAAGATTATATCAACAGTAAAGAAACACTTTTTTGGCCTAATTTAAAAGTTGACGTGGTGTTATTCATCGCAAAATGTCAAGAATGTCACCTAGTCATAGCTGAGTACCAACATTCTTTGGGATTTCTACAACCGTTACCCATTTTGAAATGGAAGTGGGAGGTCATTAGTATCAATTTTATTATGGGTATACCAAAGAGGAAAAAGTGCCACACTTTATCCTAGTTAAGTAAACCTACAAGGAATTTCATGTTGCTAACATATTCTTAAAGAAGATATTCTTATTGGATGGGATACCCAAGGAAATAATATCAGATTGAGGCACAGAGTTTATCGATAACTTTTGGAGATATATATTCTCTAGTTTAGAGATGCAATTCAATTTTAGTAATGCTCACAACTCGAAGTTAGATGAGAAGACAGAACGGGTAAACTAGACTTTCGAAGGCATGCTTAGAATGTATGCTAAGAACTTGCGTATAAACAACGGATACCACACCTTAGCAAAGATGAGTCCCTTCAAGGTACTCTATAGATGGAAGTGTAAAACACTGGTTAGTTACTAAAGGATTATGATAGGGCTGGACTTACTAAAGCACCTAGAAAATTTAGTCACCAAGATACAACATAACCTAAAAGAAGTGCAATATCGCGAGAATATTTAAGAGAAAATAAAAGATAAATATTATAATATCAACAAAAATGTCTACTTAAAATTAAAAGAGAATAGAAGCTCGTTGACGTTGCGAATATGAGAAAAGTTGGCACCAAGGTTTTGTGGGCACTTTGAGATACTGGACAAGAAAGGGCGAGTGACATATGAATTAGCTGTACTCGCTGAGATAAGGGTTCACAATTTATTCCTTGCATATTTATTAAAGAAATATGTATATGATACTAAACATGTTATTGATTGGTCCTTGTTATCGGTGTAACTTGAAGTGGAATTTGTACCCAAACCCCTTCATATTCTGGAAAAAAGAGAAGTACAGCTCACAAAGTGCACCATAGCATAGCTAAAAATGTAATGGAGTCACTTTGAATCCGATAAGGCCACTTGGGTGAATGAAGCGACCATGATAGAGGCTTACCCCTCCTTGTTTTATGACTTCCACTCTAGTCCCTAGAACACTAGGACAATGTTGTTCTAAGAGGGGAGGTAATATCCTAATTTTTTACCTTAACTATGATGGGTATGAGTCCCATTGTACATGAGTTACTTTGATTTTTATTTTTGTATATTGGGAGAATTCCCCACTACATATGAGCTATGTTTATTAGTTATATATATTTGGTATAAGACGATGCATATGTTTTATTATAATATGTGTGATTATATATGTTGGGCATGGACCTAGATGGAAAATATTATGACCATATTAAGATACACTAATGTATTATTTTATTTACCTTAATGCATATATTGAGATGATTATTGTGATAAAATGTGCAGAATACTGAATGCATGATTCAGTTCTATACTTTATTGGGTGAAAACCCTGAAGCATAGGAGTGATGAGATTTTGTGTTGCAAGCTTTGAAGCACATGATTGATTAGATTTTGTGTTGAGCACAAGCTCTGGAGCACATGAGTTTTGATATTTTGTGTTGAGCATAAGCTCTGGATGACATGAATTATGAGAATTGGAAGTATTGGGAATATTCCCTAGAGCATTCCAAATCGACGTTTAACATAAGCTCTGGAGCATCAGATGCCTGGCCATTGTATCCCTAGGTTTATTATTCAAGTACATCCTATCATTAGTGTTGAGCAAGAGGCTCTGGAATTGCACTGAGTATAACTCCTAATTTTTAGCGTTGATATTGGGCTCCGAATGGCACTAAGAGTTGCTAAAATTAATTATGTTGAGTGAGAACGATTCTGAAATGCATCGACCTTATCTTACTTATTTTTAAGTTGATTAAATGAAATTTTGAATCTACTTCTAATGAAGAACTAAATAACTACCACGATACACGAGGTAATCTAACGTGCAAGGAGGATGTCGAACTTCCTAACTTAGTTGATAAACCCTACCTAAGCCCTTGATAAAAGAAATACTATAAGCTAGTAAAAGCATCAAGTAAATGAGATCATGTTACGTGTTGCATAAATAAATGTTAACAATAATATATATAGTTGATATATATTATGAATAAAAAATAAGCATATGTATTAAATATAAATAAATAAAGATAACTATAAATGGGGAAGAAAGATCTATGTATTTATTATTTACTAAAATAATTAAATAAATATTTAATCCTAAAGACTCAAATTAGGAACTAGTAAAAGAGTTCCTAAGTTAATAAAAATAATTATAAAAGTTTTAAAACAACCCCATTTTTCCAAAAGATTATCTATCAATACCCAAGATAAGGAAAGGATTAGCGATTTGATGATTATTATTTTCCTAAGTAATTTTGGAGATAGTTTTCCAAAATCCAAGCAATCCTGTACAGAACCTGTTACTCCAAATAAGAGAAGCCTTGCCTTTAGGAGTTCTTGACTACTTCCATGTTGGAGCTAGGTTGGGGGGGTCGGATTAGAACTAGGAACTTTTCTGATTCATGGCTGGGAGGAACGTGGTAGTTTCCAAGTTATCTAGTTAACAGTTTTAAGGTCAGAGATATTTGGGTTCTATTAATTCTACGTGTTTAAGTGTGTAGGGTTTGTGCCATTAAATAAGTTGAATAGTTGCAAGTATGTGGTTTCTAAATTCTCAAGTTCTATAAATCATGTTTACATAATTTACTTATAATTATTATGCTCTTGGTTGAATACCTACAATGTGAATGTGTAGCATACCCCTAAACTTGTGCAAATCCCAGGGTGCGCGATAGAGAATTTCTTCCTTATGTTTCATAACAAGGATAGCATTTAAGTTTAAATGATTGATTGCTTAGCCGCTAAGTGATTCTTGAGTGTTCACATATTTTCAACCTTAGTCACTATCATACATAATTGGATACTACCCCTTTGTATCAATCTAACGATTCAATAATTTAGCACGATGAAGCCAATTTACTTTAACATTCTCTAATTTTTTATATACTGCAATAATATAAATGACAAATTTACATAAGCAAAACTTACTATGTATAAATTTCCATATTGACTCATATCTTCGTAAGAAGAGAGGCCATTCCATGTAATATTAATCATAAACATAATGAAAATACAAAAATTCACAAGACTGTCCATCGCATGCAATGGTCTCTTTTAGAAACGATTACGAGAGATGTAGTATGGGTAGTTGGAGTCAAATACTAATAAAACAAAAATATTAGATTACTACAATATATGCATTAACGAAATATAAGTTAACTCATAAAATCATATACGTTTGTAATAAAGGTTTCACCATGCACAAATAAAAACTAGCTATTAAAACTAACTAACAGTTAACCGGGCTCTCAATGATAGTGTTTTACGAGGGTCGATATCACTGAATTTTCTGGATTGATCCTCCCATAGCTCATAGAATATCTATAAATACATTTCGGATTACTTAATATGGGAATCACACACAAACGTGGGTCGTTTGAATATGATACTTAACATCTGATAAGACAAATCAATGCAAAAAGCAAAACAATTATTTAGAGTTGGAACTCTACTATCCGAATATGTAAAATTTTCATAAAGCACAACCAAAATGTAATAAAATATTTCTAAAATGAAATTTACATATCTAAATGCATATATGGAACTGTCTATAATTACCATGTAGCAACTACTTATCGTTTCAGGTAACTCATCGAAAATATTCAGATCTAAACATGCAACTGATATAAAAAATGATTTTCCTACTTAGCATAATGTTAACAATGATAGATCTTCGTCAAATTTTGCACTCAAAATTTAATTTACCAAATCTACTCATATCCATGAACTAAAGGTCAAACCCTGCATTGGATCTATGCAAAACTCAACACATAGTGATAGATCTATCTAAAACTTGAACTCTGAATTAATGGTGATTTATATCCACACTAACACAGATCTAAACCTTCGATGGATAGTGACAATGTTTACACTGAGCAAAAAATAGCGATGCATCTATTAAAGCTTGAACTCATAATTAAGAATGATTTACATCCATGCTAACGCAGATCTGAATCTTGCGATGGATAACCACAATGTTTACACTCAACAAACATTGCGATGGAACTATTAAAGCTTGAACTCATAATTAACAATGATTTACCTCCATGCTAACATCGATCTAAATCATGCGATGGATAATCAGAATGTTTACAGTCAACAAACATAACGATGGGTCTATTAAAGCTTGAACTCAAAATTAACAATGATTTACATCCATGCTAACACAGATTTGAATCCTGCGATGGATAACCACAATGTTTACACTCAGCAAAACCAACGAGGATCGATTCATATTTTTACTTCATATAGAAACAACGATTTTTATCCATAATCACATATCTAACAAGCTACGGGGTAAGATACCAGAGTTATGCTCAGCAAATCATGAGGAGATATTCGAAGTTTGACTTCGGACATAATAAATTATTTTTATTCACAATCACATATCTAAACCGGCGATAGGTATACACCATGTCAACATTCAGTGATTAGGAAGGATCTATTCAAAGCTTGGGTCAATACTCAGCAATTACCAAGGATCTATTCACAGCTCGAACTTAGAGAAGAAATCCATGATTTTTACAGATCTAAACTGGTGATAGGTATACACCACAAGTGTTATGCTTCAGCAAAATGAGAATTTGTTCAAAGCTTGTACTCATAAAAGAAATCAATGATTTTTACAAATCTAAACCGGCGACAGGTATACACCACTAGGGTTAAGCTTTAGCAAAACAAGAAGTTTTTCAAAGCTTTAACTCATTAAGAAAATCAATTATTTTTATAGATCTAAATCAGCAATAGGTATACACCACCACGGTTACACTTCAGCAAAATGAGAAGTTGTTCAAAGCTTCAACTCAAAAAAGAAATCAACGATTTATATCCCCAAATTGAATATCGAACATGCGGTGTGTAAAATATCAGGGTTACCCTAATAAAAACTAAGGATCCCATCAGAAAACACGGCGAACTTCCACCATTCATAGGCGATTTCACAATCAAATGGATATGGAAATAAAATTACATGAGAACTTCCATAAATCGTGGAGAATCTCACAAAAAATGGTTTCTTTTTCCAACTCTTGAAGGAAACACCAATCATAATATTATCTACAATTCCATAACTATATCATAAACTCGTCCAATTAAAAGAATTAGAAGAAAAATACCAGATTCATATAAGAATTCCCATCTTATTGGGTATGCTTCCAACTACTCTATGAATAGCCACTGATCCTAAGCGGAAAACTCATTCCAATTTTAAATCTCGTCGAAATATGAACCTCCAATCACATTACTTTTCCTTGTCCCCTTCTCCTTTGCATTTCCTTTTATTTATAACGTTGTAGTTCTCTCCTTCCTTCTCCTCCAACTCCAAGGCATGTGGTATTAAAATAACCTTATATTTAGCCCACGACCTCAACTTAAGTCTGAAAAATATTGTACTTAGAAAATGCATTAAAGTTTGAGAGTAATGTTTATTACTCACCATGTTGAATATTTTGAATAAAACCATTAACCATTAAAGCAATGGCATTATAGACCTTTAACATTTAATTAATCTGTGCCTAAGATGATTTAACATTATTTACTTTTAAAGGTTATTTATTCTTCTTTAAAGATGTGGTTCCTTTACTATTTACAAAGGAAATATATGATTAAAATATTCCATTTTCTATCTATATATATCTCTCTCTCTATATATAAATCTAAGAAGAGAGAGAGATATTTTATTTTAATTCCCTCTTTCTATTATATATAATAAATTATTTATTATTATTGGGTTAATGGGGTGCCGTAATTTCAAAATTATAGATTCCACTCACAAAACAAACTAAGGAGTTGTCTTGAAATGTTCAATTTCCAACAAAGGAGCATGTATCTGGGTGTGTGCAAGAAGTTGAGGGACCTTTTAGATGTAATGGTGGAGTGAAGTCAATCAATCTTAATCCAAAAAAAAGAAATCATCCCAAGTAATCTTGAACCTACCAAGCCTAGTCCGAAGGTTTCCAATAGGCATGCCAACTAGGATAGTAAACCAAATCACGCCTCCATTTTAGTGAACAAAATAGTGTGCGCAATTTTGTTCACTAAAACGGAGGCGCAATTTGGAAAGCCTGTTTTTAAAAAAAAAATAGGCCGCAATCGTCTTTTTCTCCTCATCGCGAGGCAATTGGACCAAGGAGGATCAAATATCTACTGGGTGAACACGATTTTAGGTGTGCCAAAGACCTCCATCTCCACCTTTGGATAAACTTCCTCTTTGTGAGGTATTTTCCTCATTTCTTTTCATGTTTTTTCCTCTTTCTTCATCAATTTATTTGCCCTAGATTGAAAAATTAAACGATATTAAATTAAATTATGGCCAATTGAAACAAAAACCCAATGGAATTGCGCAATGGAACTGGCCAATGGAAACAAGAACACCAATGTAATTGGCCAATTGAAACCAATTCCCCAATTTAACGATAAAATTTAAATAATTTGATTATTTACCAAAATTCATACCGAAAATTCCCATGCCCAATGGAAACCAAAACCCCAATTAACTCAAAACATAAGTGAATTTCACTTTTTCCATATGCATATTCACAAGGACCCTTGTGAATCCAACCAAAATCCAGAAATATGCAAAGTTTTTCAAGCACATTCTAAGTTTGCATAAGTAATTTACATACCCAATTTAAGCCAAAACCCTTATTAACTCATAAAAAACAAGCGAACTTCACTATTGTGAATACAAACCAAAATTAACAAATATGCAAAGTTTTTCAATTATGTTGCAAGCTTACATATACGACTACAAAAAATCAAGTAGAATTCATATATTCCCCTAAAAAACATAAACAAACATGGTAAATCCCTTGCCTCTATCCGAAATATCAAAGTTTCTCTTCCAAGAACATCAATAAACACCTTATAATTTTGATGAAAATTATCAAAGTTTCTCTTCCAATAGCATCAATAAACACCTTATAGTTTTGATGAAACTTCCCAATCCAAGTGTCAAAATAAGGTATAGAAGCTTCCCATGCTTTTAACAAATATTTTTCCTTGAATGAAGGGTACTTTTTTGTTACTTAGGTCAAGACAACAAAGTTCAACAATAGACTCTATGAACATGAAGATACATAGGTAGGTTGATGTATTAGATTAAACATGCCAATCACATACTATATCATACATGATATTTAATCTAGTGGAAACATTGCAACCATAAAATCCATAAAGTTCTGCTAAATAGCCTTTGGAGTCCAAAAAAAATCACACTACAAAAAATAATTACATATCTAACAAAATCATTGCCTATACTGGGATTTTATTTATCAATAGCACATTATGCTTCCTAATATAGGGTCTAGTTGTTGCCTCTACCCGCAATCTGGGAGCTGGTCCTGCAAAGGAAATAATCAGCACCTCACAATTTCAATGAAACTTCATAATCCAATCCTTAAAATAAGCTAGAGGAGCTTCGCAATCAACATATGCACTCAAGACACTTTATGTACACATGCATGTACTTAAAAATTAGAATTAATACTTGAATTTAGGACATAAATATGAAATGAAAAAATGTTAAATGTTTATTCTTTACTGTAAAATTCAAGATCAATTTCTAAATTTACATGATAGATTTAGTTTATATGTCAATAGTTATACAATTTTCAATTCTTAGATATGTCATTATATCATGTGTTTATATTTTTAATGATATTTTATTTGTATTTATAATTGCAGTGGCTACTATGGATCATAACAATGCGGAGATACTGAGGTTTATTGGCCATTTGAGAGAGATTGGTTTGGCTTGGAGGGGTGGAGATGAGCTCTACCGCTCCTTGTCAGTTTCATTGTTGTCTATTGTTGATACGATCGCAAGTTTGAATGATGATTTGTATAGCATCGCATATTAGAAGGAGAGGAAAAGGCAACAATATACTGATGGGTTGAGTTACAATAAGGTAAAAAAGATGAAAATAACAAAACAAGCCATCTATTCATTGTTTAGACTACCTCGAATAGATGACATTCCGGAGATCAGCAGGCCACATATTTCTATTGAGTGGTGCACTTTTACACCCATTAGAGACAATTGGATGGATAGGTGGTACATGGGTTTTGACATTCCCCCTCATAACAATAGGGAAGTACTGATGTACTTCCTCTGAAAATTGTATGAAGAGTTTGTGATGTGGAAACATGTCAACTATTTTGACATGTTGGGCTTCCAGGGAGTTGGTAGGGGAATGCCCCAACACCAACCCCATGCTAGGCATAGAGATGCTAATCCAAAAATACCTGCACCCCATGCCCAGCTACTGAGGGCAGACATCCCTCCTGCACATGACATGGTTGCCCAGACACATGATCCATTTTTTACTCTAACGAAGATGGTTTCTCGACACACGACCACTATTGACCAGAGAGCGCCCTCTTCCTCTGTTGGTGTACAACCACCAACTTCTGGTGGTGGATGGACATATGTTGGTGGGGATAGATCGACATCCCATGTGCCTCAGAGTGAGCCACATCTCTTCACATCGTGTGGGGGACCCTGTTATGGTCCTGGACCAAGACATGGTACCACTACGATGATGGGTGGTCAGGTAAGGACATTGTTTTAAAACTCTGTTATTGTTCAATTTTTAATTGTTCCATACTATATCTAACATATTAAAAGATTCGTAATATATATGCAATATTTAATCTTGCATGAGATTGATGCCTCTCACGGGGGTGGTACTGCACCTGGTGTGGTTGTACCCGAGGCCTAAAGAACCACAATTGAGGTAATATTTAAACACTTGTCGTTTTGTTATTACATATAATTTTGTTAATGCATGTGTTAGTCTTGATTAATTTATTAAAATTTCTAATATTTACATTTTTTGAAGTTGTAGGAACCCCACTTAGAATGTGATGCTGGAGACATTGATATCAACGACATAGTCCAAGGTGGAATTTACGACTACTTGAAGAATGTAAGTACATGGGTTATGATTGAATCTTGTTCGAATTATTGAAATTTCTTACTGTACACTCCTTTATAGATCACTAATGTAAATATAATTTTTAAACTTGCAGATGCTAGAGGCATCTGAAGAGGGGAAAGAAATTGATGGAAGCGGTCACTCCCATGGTGGAGATATGTCGTAGGAAGGGGTAAGCATATTACAACATGTTATTTTTTCAGTACATATTATTCCATCCATTCAAATCCATGACTAACTATGGTAACACTTTATGAATGCAGACGTCATCACAGATCCCTGCACCGCCTCTTTGGTTTGGATCTCCCTAAAGTTTAAACATAGAGAAGGGGGTTGTTTACACCAGACGAGGTCCCTCTTCCTTGAACAGAGCGAGCGTGCATGAGGATCAACCAACTCATACCATGTTAATGTACACACTTCCAATGGAAGTTGTTGGTTAGCTATATATTCACTTAACAAGTGGTTTTTCTTAATGTTATTTTCACATGTTTACAGCATCAGGATGTAGAGTCATCCATGCTAGACATTCGTGGGATTGTTGATGTCACTGTCAATGCCACATATACAATAGGGATAAGTCACAGTGAGGTACATCTACTTGAATATTTGTAATTGTACATTTCATTTGTATTGTTTCTGGACATGCACGCTGTCTAACTATTTAATCATTTGGTGAATGTATCCACACCCTGGTCCATTAGTGCACACAACTGAGGTTGATGTTCAACCTACGGCTCCTCTTACTACTGAAGAGTACCAGCCTCATCCCCTAGAAATGGTTTTTTCAGTGAGATGTTCATTTTTTACATAATTGATTAGTACTTTCTCATTCATGTACATGTTGATCATTCTTGAGATAATTGACATATTTTTTTTATTCGTGGAGAAGCATGGAAATGAGGCTCGCTGCAAGGTGGAGGACAATAGAGGCACCTACACCCTAGACACCATAGGCACCTATACCCCTGACGGATGCAGTGAGTCTTTGTTTTATTTGAAATTGAGTCATATTTTAAATTTTCAAACTTTGTTATTGATGGACAGTACTAGTTCAGCTACCTAATCAAGAAATATTGTCATTGATTTGCAGTCGCCAGAGATGCACAATGGTCGTAGACAGAGCCGAAGAGCATGAGGGTCTAGGAGAAACAAGATAAAGTTAGAATTTTGATGTGTTAGTCGAGGAAAAATATGTATTTTTATGTACAATCTGGAGTTAGAGTATAGGGGCACGGTCTAGGACAGATGTACTTTTGTTTGCACATGTAAATCAAATATGTTTTTGATACATGTACATTGACAGGCCATAGATAGGCCTTATATTTTTTTTATTATAACTTTCATTGTATAAAAAATATTTCATATCAAGGCTCTTAAGATATTCATGGTTCAGTCTTTTAAGTGTGATTATACATGTGTGGCAAAGAATGTTTGTGTAATGTTCCCAATTTTTTATAGATTTTACGATTGTATGGAGATATCAGTTATAAATTTTAGAACAATGCACAATTACAATAAATTACATAATGACAAAAATGTACATTTTAATTGTTTTTTACCATGATCCAATTGCATATACATTGTTATATTAACAATTTCAAATTGTATTCAAAAAGATGGAACATAGGTCTAATACACATTTAAGCACCCGGCACAGCTAAGAAACTGATTCAACTTGGTGGAATACAAAAGAACCTTACCCACATAACAACCTAACAAACATTTAGAGGATGCATGAAGTTGACACACTTAAATGATGCACCGGTGTGGTCTACATAAATTAAATTATTTTTTTGCATGATGTCTTTCATCTAACGAATACATGGGATACACATCAAACCTAAAAGCATCTGAGTATTATAAGGTTGATTCAAAATAATGGTTATGACTATATCCTGCACATTATGTATGTCCTGCACATTATTTTATCATTTTGTTAATGTACATGGC